>CM017439.1:15705559-16019012 GCA_007726485.1 Eragrostis curvula | reverse complement strand
ATTAGTCAGCGAGTCAGCCTTCTATTTTCAGAAACTACACGCTGATGTCCTGCTCACAAACTACATGAACTCCCTGTATATTTATTTCAATTGTTTATGTACGTAGACTTGACACTGTCTTCCGGATCGCAGGAAGTACTGGAGTGAAGAGGACATGCTGCTGGTGAACCTCGCACTCTTGAGCTTTACATCTGCCAGCAGTGCAAAAATTCTTTCTGTGCAGATCATCTCAAGAAAATGTGAGTTCAGTATTCACCTGTGACATGCCAGGCCATTGTTTGTCCACATTTCTTCATTTGGAGATATGTTGTAACCTAGATATATGCCTCTGAAAATATTTTGTAATGTAGCATGAGTCTTGGATATGTGATTTTCACTTGTATGAACAGCTGGCCAATGTGAAGTGTTTTTTTTTTTTTCTGTCTGTTGATTGCGGCCTGATGAATGAATGTGATATATGAAATGCAGTAATCTGTGATTTGGTGCAAAAAAAAATTGTATCTGAGGTCCACATGATTGGGCTGGGCCCAAAATCTTTTTTTCCCCCAAGGATGTTTGCCGAGTGCCAAATTCCTGGCACTCGGCAAACAAAAAAATTTGCCGAGTGCCAGGGCAAACTTTTCTGACGCTGTTTTCCTGCCGTCACGTTACTTTTTTTTGCCGAGTGTCTTCCTGGCACTCGGCAAAATCTTTGCCGAGTGCCCGACAGAAAACACTCGGCAAACTCGACTTTGCCGAGAGCTGGCTGCCGAGTGGAGTTTGCCGAGTGTTACACTCGGCAAACTATTTGCCGAGTGTAAACAGGGCTTTGCCGAGTGCCTTTGGCACTCGGCAAAGCATGGGTTTCCCGTAGTGAGCGCCGCTGTGGTGGCCGATGGAGTAGAGTACGTAGGGCATGTGGCCAATGCCGGAACACCGTCATGACCGTGCTCTGCTCGGCAGTCGAATCGCGCCGCACGTAATGCTGTTCGAGGGAGCGGCCCTGCGGGACAAAGTCGGCGAACTCACTGGGACACGAATGGCGCGTATATTGTCGTCGACGTGGCACTCAGTCGCCAAGCAACATGGCTTGGAAGGGAACGCCGCGCGGAAGAAGCCGTGGAGGAAGAGGAACCACTGCGACACGAACCTGGCAACGTGAAACGGCCGTAGTCGCCCCCCTCGTGTTCGTGTGATGCGCTGGATGTTGGATATACGTGCGAGACAATACGGATTGGATCTCCTAAACTGGAATCACGCCACGCACGCTTTGGTAGCTGCACGGGCGGTTGCAGGAGTCGACGATGATCCACTCGGGCCTCTCGCCCGTGATTGGCGCGGCCGACACCGTCGAAGAACACGCGGTTCTACAGGAGCTCGAACACCTCGCCGGATACGTTGTTGGCGGGCGATGTTGTGCAGCGTGGAGACGAAGCACGCATGGTGGCCCCGAAGCGCCAGGCGTTCGGCAAGCTCCAGGTCATTTTTTATTGTCAACCAGTGTAAACAAAGGCAACAGGCAACAACAGGCCACCAAGCAAGTCCTCCGTCATCAGTCCTTTGTTTACCTTACTCAGAGCCATCCGAACGCCAAACATCGCCCCCTTGCCGCCACCCAGCGATGGCAGGCACAGCGTCCACTGCCTCCTCGTCCGTCGCGGAGCTCAGGACGGCAACAGGGGAGCACGACACCGCCACCTCGCCGTACTTCAACAACGGCGATTGCTCCGTCGTGCCTGGGCCGCTAGAGAAGAAGACGACGTCGACGCTGAACAGCGAGGTACACGCCGCTCTCCGTCCAAGCCGACGCGGTCACACATGACACAGCTTGGCTAGTGGCTCGGAACTTTGGGCTGGCAAGTCGTTACATAATGGAAACTGTCAGCACAAAATACTTGCCAACCCACGCCTAGGGTAGCACGATCTAGAGAGGAGAATTCCTCCGAAATCAATGTGCACCCAAGGATCTAGCTCCCTGATCAACCACGATATATTAGAAATTATTAAATGGGATCGATCACCATCTAGGTTTCTTCTCTGGACTCTAGGTGGAAGGAAAAAAAAAAAAAGTACCTGTGGCAACCTATTGCTTTTGGGAGCCAGGCTCTGCTACTATTTCTGAGTAAGAAGTGTTACCAACCGGTATCCGACTTAGTGCCGTGCCAGTAATTCTCGGATGCTCATAAAAGGAGAAATCTCTTTTCTTTTCTTTTTCCAACAAAGGAGAAATCTCTTTAATGTTGCATGAGTACAAGTTTTACTACCCCATCCATCATTCATTTCCCTTAATTACTGCCAGGACCGGTATACCATATGAGTCTCCTTTTTCCCTGACCGACGAGGTAAGAATATCTTCTTTTCCACGACTGACGAGGCCGGAATCATCTAGTCTAGACCGATGAGGTTAGACACCCTTTGTTCGTGACCGATGAGGCCGAACACCCTTACAAGAGTTCATCATGGAAATCCACATGGCGAGGTCAGATATCTTTCGCTGGAGGTTGCCGAGGCTCTAGCATTTCATACATTTAATTATTTTATGCTTATGCATTGGAGACAATTCTTATTCTATTCAAAGACGATGGCCATCGGCATAGCTTAGTCGGAGGTGTTCTGTAGCCAAAAGCTGCAGATGTAATTAACTAGCGGCCTTACGAGGCCACGGGAACCAAGAGTTGCACAACGGTTTGTCTGCTATGGCAGATGTACACTCCATAGGAACAATAGATTGTAAATCCCAAGTGAGAACATGTACTTTATAATTCTACGTAAAATTAATAAAGATCATAGTTCCCTATTTGGTTGTGTTCTTTTATTATAGGCGAAATTTGTGTGGCACACCAAAAAACGTGTTTTGGCCTAGCACACAACAAGATTGGAATTTGGCCCTGACACACTACAAATTTGTGGTTATTAGTCACAATACACTAAAACATAACAGTTGAAAATATAACATCTCTTTGCTTTAGTGTGTCACAGCAAAGAGCCACAAATTTATAGTGTGTTGTTGCTAATATCGTGAGTTGCAGTGTGTTGGACCAAAACCACGTTTTTGCGGTGTGTCGCAGCAAATTTTGCCATTATTATATTTTGTATACTTTGTATATTGACTCGCCCGCACTTTGTTTAATTTATTGTACACATTAACACATACTCTTTTCATCAAGAGTGTTCCTTTTTACAAAACACATGCCACGTGACTCACTACACATGCACCAAAACTGAACCTGACCATGAGTCCGGCTCAACCATCTAATCAGAACTGACTTGACGAATTATTAGGAGAAATAATAACTAAAAAGGCCAGTTGCCAGCTCTTTTAGCCTAATCATGTTTTTCTTTTTTTGCGAGGAAGCCTAGTCACGTTTTCACGTGAATAAACGATGCACGGCTTCACGATTTCTCCATGTCATTTTCTCCTTTCTTGATTCTTCATGGCACACAACCAGCAACTTGTTTGAGTATGTTTTTCTCAAAGAAAATTGCACGGGCAATTATGTTCCTCTTTCCCCCTTGCCTTGCGAATGTAGAAAAAAGTGCCCAACTGATTACAAATATATTTTTTTCTGAACATGATCAACTAACATGTTGCGCTGCTGTACAGATAGTTGCCAGATGAAATTTTTTAGGAACTACAGCCGCATCAAAGGATTGTTCTTGTAATAGAAAATTTACAATTGTACTCCGCCTCTATCTCAAGCCTTAAGCAGGCAATTACCGCCTACACATGAATAATAGGTCCCTTAAGGGAAAGGAGAGTGGCAAAAATCTTGAAGGAGCTAGATTGTTGCCAGACAAAAATCTTGAAGCTAGAGCTACGGACGCATCACATGATTGGTCTTGTAGTGGAAATTTACAATTGTACTCCTCCTATATCATAAATAACTCAAAATATCTCAAGCCTAAAGCAGGAAAATTACCTCCTATTCAAAATATCTCAAGCTCCCTTGTCAAATGGTAGTCGTAATGCACATAGTGTGGGAAGTAAAGGATTCAAAGTGTGCCATATTTGTAAGAGAACTTTACACATATCATATAACGACACTATGCAAAATAGGAGTTGACACTATATAACTAAAAACAGAGTATTATTTGTACTTTTACAATGTTGAAAAAACAAATATAAATGGTATCATCGTTTCAAACTTAAGAAGCCAGCGTAGATGAGGGATCAAGAATAGACTTTTTATCAACAGAAAATAAGCACATAACCCGCAGTAAAATAAGCACATGACCAGTAGTAAAATAAGCACATGAATAATAGGCCCCTCAAGGGAAAGGAGGGAGGTGTTCTTCATTCCCTCTCAAAAATCAATCTCTCTCACATTCATGCTCCAAGCTGACCAAATTGCTTTAATTCATGTTGCGAGCTCCATTATTAAGTGATAGTCGTAATGCAATTAACTAAGAGGGAAGTTAAGGATTGAATAAGTTCTTTGTGTCATATTTGTAAGATCACTTTACATTATGCAAAATAGTAAATGGAATTAATTAAAAAACATAGTATTATTTGTCTAGGGTAGGGATTGGTTTTGACCACTTTTGCAAGACGATTAGGTTCGTTTAAGTGGATTATTCTTGCAATTTTTATTATCATCTTTGCTTACTTCCCCATCCCTGTGGGTAAGTAGTTACTAAATTTGCAGTTAGTTGCTTTTGTGCAACATATTTTTGTATAAAAGTAGATACTTTTATCATGTTGATACAGATGGATTCAGAATGTACAATGATGTGAGGAAAGCAGTTGATGTCATGCGGGCGCTCCCCAACTTCATGTAGCTTGGCGTAACTTGGATTTTTTTTTTGCTAAATTGAGTGATGTTTTGATTTCTCTCCAAGCATGGTTACTAACGATTATTTATCTTTATCTAGTATATTATAACTCAAGGGCTGTTGTAATGTGCACCCAAGGATCAACTCCTTGATCACACACGATACAGGTGGCCACAACCTTTAATAGACATTAAATAGGATCGATCACCATCTAGGTACAGGAGAGCCACTCTTAATGGGCATGCATGCCACCTGACTGACTACACATGCACCAAAACTGAATCTGACCTTGAGTCTGGCTTGACCATCTAATCAGAACCGAGATGACGAATTAGGAGAAATAATAACTAACAAAAGTGCCCATGCGTTGCCAAGGGCTGGCCGGAAAAACAATATACAATATAAATTTAATGAATCTCAGTTTTTGAACAAAACTGAATTTGAACCAAGTAAATGTCCGAAGAGACTCATGAAATATCTTTTGATTCCACAACAAAAACACACACTAGAGAATTCATCGTGGCAGTAATATTACGATGAAACTTTATTATTGTACATGCATATATATTACATATAAAATAACCTAGCAAATGCAAAAATACACAAAAACACCAAGCAACAGTAAATATTTCTCTCAACTGAAGTTGATATGTACTCATCAGTTTGAACCAGAATTTCATATCAAATCTCTATTGAATCAGGTACAGGCTAGTTATAAAAATAATGAAGCTTGCTCAAACACACCAGTTGTTGAAAAAAATAATAGAAGGCCTGCCATCAGATTGTTCAGAGTAAAAAAAAAGTTCTACTATTGATTTTTCAATGAGAAAAAATGAAACTTAGATGTAACCAAAAGAGTAAAATGCATGAATAGCCACTATACTTATTCAACAGTTTCAGTTTGGCCATCATATTGAAGAAAATGCAAATCGTGGCCACTCATCTCGCTAGATGATGCCAATACGGCCATCATCCTTGTAATGATGCATATCCAAGTGATGTGACAATGTATGCTGCATATTATTTGTAACATCCCAAATTTTTCAAAGCGATCAAAAGGAATAAAAACCACTCAAAATTTAAATTTTTGTCTCGCTCTTACCTTGCCATGAATTTTCAAAACAAAATGCACTAAATAAATTAAAAACCTAGCTAGAATCTGAAATTTTCTAAATATAAAAGCACGTGCTCAAGTGTTTGCTTCCATTTAAAATTCACTAAAATTTTGAACCTTTTTGAAGTTTACAACAAATAAAAATAAATGTGTGTCGAGTCTAGCATTTTCACCTCAAATTTAAAAAATTTTGATTTTTAAACTTGCACAAACTTCATCATATGCATTTTTGGATTCCTTGTTTCTATTTTGTTTGCTTGTCATGTTTAATTCCTTTTTCAAATTTGAATTTGCATTCAAATTTGAGTTCCTACTTGATTCCAGAAAAGAATGAACCTATTCCTAATTCCTAACTCCTCTTGGGCCGAAACCCCTCCTTCCGGCCCAGCTCGCTTTTCTTTTTCTTTTCTTTCGCCGGCCGCAGCCCGCTCCGGCCCACCACGGCCCAGCCTGGCCCGCCTCCACCTCGGTCCTCCTCCTCTCTCCGCCGGTCAAGGCGCTGCGCCGTCGCCCATGCCGCCGACGCCGCGCCTTCGTCATCGCCTCGTCGTCCTGTCGTGTCGGTCACGCAGGAGCTCGTCGACCCTTCACCTCCGTGCTCACGTGGCCATGCCGCGCTCGCGTCAAGGGTAGGGACGCCCATCCCTCCGCTCCGCGTCGCGTCCCATCGGCAAGGACCAAGCCGACGACTGAGCCGGGCTCCCGTCGCGCACTCGCTCCTGACTCCTCCGTCACCCCCTCCTCGTCCTGTCGCCATCCCGCGCCCCCGTCATTGCGCGCGCAGATGCCCACTCCGCCCTAGCGAGCCGTCGCGTCGGCCATTAGCGTCGACGACCGGAGCCTTGACCAAGCCGCGACCTTGACCGCGCCCGCTCTCGGCTCCCTCTCGCTCTCCTCGCCATAAAATCTGACGCGCCGCGCTCTCCTCTTCCTTTCCCCACTCGCAGCTGTCCTCCTCGAGCGCCATCGAGCTCCAATCGGAGCCTTTTCCCCTTTCTTCCCCATTGCCGGCCGCCCTCAAATCCGCCCCCTCCGGCGAGATGCTCGCCTCCATCCTCGCGCGCTAGCTGCGTCGCGCTCCGTCACGTCGTTCGCACCCCCCTCCCGGAGCTCGAGGAGCCCCGGAGCTCTATCCTCGCCGAGCGCCGCCGTTCACCGCCGCACGAGCTCGACGCCGGCCACCTTCCCGGCCTTATCCCGCTCGTCACGAACGTGCGCCACCTCCGCCACGCGCCTCCCCGACCGACGCGACCTCGACGCGCCGCGCTCCCTCGGCCTCTTCCCCTCGCGCCGCCACCGAGTGCCGCCTCCGCGCGCCACGCCCCTCCTCGACGCGCCGCACATCCCGACCACCTTCGTCCACGCAACCACGACGCCAAGATTCGCGTCGACGCGCCCCCTTCCCCCTTTCCGCTCCGTCACCGGAGCCCCTGCCTCGTCGTGCGCCGCTATCTCCTGGCCGCCTCACGTCGTCGCCCGCGCGTCGTCGACACACCCCGCGGTGAGATCCCCGCTCACTCCTCTCTCTCCCAGTCCCTTCCCCGTCGTGTTCGGCCCACCGGAATGCCGGAACGGCCAACTCCGGCGAGCTTGGCAATGGCGCCGCCGCACCGTCGTTCCCGGCCGCCGTCTGCTTCGCCGGACCAACCCTAGCCGTTCAATCCGCATCCAACGGCCCAGATCGCGTACCCCTTCAAATGTGTAACCGGTCCACCGTGGACCCATGGACTACGTCCCCTCCCCTGGTCCACGGATCTCGTGGACACGGTCCATAGCTTTTTCAATAGAAAAATAATTCAGGGAATTCTAGAAAATCCCAGCCCCTGTACTATTATAGATAAGCCCCTGATCTTTTGCATAATCCTGTTTAGGTCCTGTCTTTTTACAGAAACAACCTTATACCTCTCTGTAATTATATTTTAGCTCCTGTCTTTTTACACCAAGGCCTCTAAACTTTCTGTAATTACATTTCAGTCCCTAAATCCTTTTGGTAATTATAGATATGCCCTCGGTATGTTTCTGTAATTGCATGTAAGCCCCTAGAACCTTTAAATCCTCATATCTTTTCAACCGTAACTCCGTTTTGAGCGATTCTTGCACTCACGCGTTCGTAGAAACGCGTAGTACCCTTTGGTGCTATTCTTACAGCCTCAAGAAGCTACAAGCAGAACCTAATACCTCAAACCCTTCTCTCTTTTGATGTATTCCTTATCGGCAAAAGTATATGACATCGACCTAGCATGTCACAAATGCTTGTTTACCATTTGGCGTTGAACTCAACGAATCTTGCTGTATCACTCAACATCAAAACCTAGTACCCCTTTTCTATCGCAACTCAAGTACAAGACTAACCTAGCTCAACCATCTCTCAATCAATCTTAAATCCAAGATTTCCACCGATCATTACCAAGCTCTATTAATTTATCATGTCTATCTATATGTGATCTTTCATTTGAACTTATTGGATTTATTATTCATTGATATTTTAATTGCTAGTTGATCTTTATCGATTGATCTATGTATCTTAATTGCAACCGTTCATTCATACCATACATGGTCACGTACACGTACCATCGTCATGCGCATGACAAATAATTAGTAGCTTAATCTTAGTAATTAATCAATTTAGTAAGTAATTAATAGCTAATCACCATTAGGTAATACCTTAATATAAGTAGGTATTTAAAGTGACACACCTTGCACTTGTATGCTTGTTGCATGAACCTTTATATAGATTACGACCTATATAAAAGACTTAGTGTTGCAAGTGTACGAAGAACACATGCACACGGCCTCTTCTACCTACACACGTACAAGCATGGACTTATCATGGTTTAGCATCCCTCATACACATCAAAAGCCCTAATGCTTGATGCATCACCCATAATAGCCTCTCTTAAGATAATAAGACCTTCCTAAAGTAAAACCTAATGCATCATGCATGATTTGTGTCTTTTGTCTTTCTTCGGTGTTCTATCTGTTCTTATTGGAGTTAATTGGATCTTATTTGGTTCTTCTCGATCTTACTTTCTTTTGCGGTAGTTTGTTTATGCGATGTATTTCTATGCGCTCGTTTACGTGAGATTCGAGGAAGAGCCAGAAGAGCTTAAGGAAGATTCAAAAGATTCGAGCTTCAAGGACGAGCCGAGGAGTCCAAGCCAAGGACGAGTCAGAAGATACAAGCTTCTAGGAAGGATCTGAGGACCCGGATTACGAGGACGTGAAGAAGAAGACTTTAGTGAAGCCAAGCTCTACATCCCCTTGATCATGATTGAACCTACTGTTTTCGCAATGCACCTATAGAGCCTACTCTAGTATTATGCATCACTTGTTATTTTACTGCTTGTGTAGCTATGGACCTACTTGCTTATTCATATTGATGTCTGTTACTTAGGCGTTAGTATCTGAATCCTTGATTACCCTTGTTTACCTGTCACCTTGATAACCCTAGGATAGTTCCATCATTTCTATGATGGTACTTTTACCTTGCTACTAGAATGCTTAGGACCACTGCAATGTTTCTACATTGCTACACCTTACACACTTATATGATTTACAATTGTGGTAAATGAGTTTGGTGGTGTGTGTGATATTGGGGTTGGGAGTAGCACAACTGTGTTAGGTGATGATATTGATGGTGACAGTGATGATGGGATGGGTTGGATTGCGGGCAAGGCCACTAGTGAATTGTTGATGGTGTGATAGACCCCTAGTGTGGGATCTGGTGCTTGTCCGGCCATATAAGGACCGGTTCTGACGCATGTTAACATAATGATTCTCGTACAACCACGGAACCCCTATGGGAAGGACCTACCCTACCTTCTTGGTACTCTTGCAAATGCCATCTGGAGGCCAGTCGAGGCAACGAAAGCTCAGGAAAAGACACGGAAAACGTACCCGTGATCCGGCTCGCGGAACCCGCTATCAGTTACGGGAGTGCCGCATGTCCTGTTATGTGTTACAGGATCCTGCTATTTGTTACAGGAGCGCGACGTACCCTTTTACAGGTGTACAGTGCCAGTGTGTGACCTTTAATGTCACAAGCCCCTGGGTGTGATTTCGTGGTGGAATTGTGAGACTACTCGGAGGAGATGGACTAGGCGTCATGTTACTCTCCGTACAAGAGTGCATAGCCTGTGGGAAAATATGTACAACCTCTGCAGAGTGTAAAATTCATCCGGATGGACGTTGTCACGGCATATGACACATTATTGTTACGCACGTATTGATTAGCCACACATCTCTTATCCCTTGGTGTGTGAGTGGGTTGTAGTCAGCCCGTGTTTTGGAAGTGAAGTGTGCCGGGTCGGTATGATCTTCGATGTCAGAAGGCCCAACTAAAACTTGGAAACTGGCGGGAATGCCCATACTTCCCCAGGGCCAACCAATTAAAATATTGACAATCAATTCTCTGTTTTATCTATGAATCCTTGTCCTGCTTTAGTGAACCCTGCATAAAGTTTGCTTTCTGCAAATGAATCTTGTAGCCTCCTCCTTGCTAAGACCAAATATGCATGTATATATACCTTTGTGTAGTGTAGGGCTTGCTGAGTACCTTATGTACTCACGCGTTTGCGATTGTTGGTTTAGTAGGAGAAGACTTCGTAGAAGACGACGACGATTGGGCTTTCGGTTCTGCATCTCAAGTCTGCTTGTGGCTTTGGGCTAAGGTTTCCGCTGTCTGCTTCACCTTTAGTCGGTCGGATGGACTTGGATAGTTATAAATCCTTGTCGTACCGCTACTAAGGGTCCCATATCTCAGGTATTATACTTATTTATCTATTCCAAGTATGCTTTTGATTATCATATCTGTGTTTTTGAACGTATCAGATACTGATCCAGGGACTGATACAGGATGCACAACATATTCCAGAAATGAGGTATGACATTATTGCTTTCAACATGGAAACATTTTATAGAATGGAAATTTCCTGCAGCGTGCTCCCTTTTTTTTTTTTTTTTTGACTGAACGTGACATGCTCCTTTATTGAGTTCTTTTTTAAATTGCTACATAGGTGATTCCGCTCTCTACTTAACTCGGTCGCTACACGAGATTGGCCAATGTCTTGTGCCGAGCAGCTGGAATTTTGCGATAAGTTAAAAATGCCATCATCCTTGTAATGATGCGTATTCAAGTGACGCGACAATGTATTGCTGCATATTATTGCTTTCAACATGGAAACTTTTTACAGCATGAAAATTTACTGCAGTGTGCTCCTTTTTTTTACTGAACATGGCGTGCTCCTTTTGAGTTCTTTTTAAATGAGTGAATTGCACAAAACACTAGGTTTTGTGACCATACTCTCACTTGACACTATGTTATAGCTCATTTTCCACAAAACACTAGGTTTTAACTCAAGCTTTCTCATTTTACACTACCTTTTACTCTTCACAACCTTGGGCCCACTTGTCAATGTAACAATCTTGATTATCTTGCCACATGTGCATGTGACTTGGATTTGACACGAATAAAAGGAATAATTCAAAAAAATTGTGTATAAGGGATTTAAAAAATAATAACTAAATCCACAAAAATTTAAAAATAATACCCTGTCACATGTTATATTTGTGAAAAAAAATCATGCTCCATCCATCCCTTTATATAAGAGATTCTCTAGACTTCAAATCACAAAATATTTGAGGACAAAATTTGAACTCTGTATTAAGGGCATAGGGAGTATTTACTATGTCGAAGTATATGAAAAATATGGTTTTTGTATGTTGACTATTTGATTTCTAGTGTCTCTGTGTTTTGAATGTACGAAAATATATTGAAAGTACTGAAAAATGGTAAGCTACATCATTTTTCCTTTTCCCATGTCATAAGATTTCAAGTTAGACGATACGGCTGATGCAGAATGTGAAAAGTTTTTTGTAGCGTCGTCAGTTGAAATTGAAAGAAAGAAAACACAAGAAACTGAATACTAAAGGTTCAAAAAATCATAATTTTTGTACCTACAACATATGAAATATTTCATATTAAATTTTCACACGTTGAAATAACGCATGGTATTATTTATAAAATTTTGCATACTACAACGTCATTTTGTAAATTGAGTAAGTAATTTTATTTTCTAAAAAAATCTCTTCTCCTTGTGGCAAATCCAAGTCAGATGCACATGTGGCAACATAATCAAACTACTTGTTACTTTGACATGTGGGCCTAAGGCTAGAGGAGTGAAAGGTAGTGTAAAATGACAAAGTTTGTGCTAAAACCTAGTGTTTTGTGAAAAACAAGCTATAACCTAGTATGAAGTGATAGTATGGTCACAAAACCTAGTGTTTTGTGCAATTCACTCTTTTTAAATTGCTACATAGACAATCCCGCTCTCTACTTAACTGGGTCACTACACAAGAGATTGGCCAATGTCTTGTGACGAGCAGCCAGAATTTTGCAATAAGTAAAAAATTTCAGATAACATGTTGTATAATAAAGTCATATTACGGTCAGCCAGCACTGCTAGTCGCTCGAACTCATTTTTACATATTGCACCACAAGAATTTGATCCTTATTGGGTTTATGAATATCTAGAAATGGTAACAAATCATGTGAGTATGGGATGTAAACAGAAAACAGAATTCATTCTGCCATTCTACACTAGATACCGAGCATCTAGCGATACTTCTGATCACCCATTGCAGCGAGCTTGATGCCATCTAAAAGCACATGGTTGGTATCTAGTGTAATGAAAAAAACATTTCAAAAATATGTAAAGGTTATATTATGATGACACGATATATCTAAAAATTAACGACTCAAAGCTAGAGTATTAGGGCCTGTATGGCTCTCGCCACAGTCCCTCCACGCCGCAGCTGCCGCTACGCCAAGAGTGTGGCGAGCGATTCGGCCGCCACACATTCGGGCGAGCTGCGGCAACGAAAATAAACTGCGGCGTTGTGGCGTCTGGTGGCGCGCCGGACTTGCGGCGAAACAGTGTTTGGCGCACGCCACACGCCATACTTGCGGCGCGGCGACTTGTGACGCGTCGTGGATGTGAAGCAAACAGACCCTTAGTGGACCCAATCCAAGAATTTTCCATGCAACAGATACCTCTGACGGAGTGGCCAGTATATGGGGACGCGATTTTTTTGCTCCGTGGTGGATGTCTTCCAACGCATGCAGCGTGGACCCCGCACATCATACCACACATGCAGCCGTCGATTCTCTCTCTCGATGTGCGCCGTCTTGCATTTGTTTCGTATTTCCTTTTCTCTTCTTTTCTGCAGCATCGTATTTGTTTCTATTATGGGTCTCTTCTGCTTTTCTGTTATGTGCTTCCCCCATGTGCATGTACAGGTCTCTCTCACTCTCTACACACCAACACAGTTAACACTACTTTGCACTACTATTTTGCAGTACTTAACACTTCTTTGCACAGTTAACTACTTAACATTATTTTGCATTACTGAACACCAACACAGTTAACACTATTTTGCAATACTTAACACTTTGCACTGCTATTTTGCACTACTGTGCAATACTTAACACTATTTTGCACTATTATTTTGCACTACTTTGCACTACTTAACACCAACACTATTAACATTATTTTTTTTCAAAATATATTCAAGTGTGGTCTAGTTTCGGAGATCTCGTCGCAACGATCGCAACGATGTAATTAGATTGCAATTCAAACGTTCGGTTTGTAATCTACAGATTTTAAAAAAAAACAATTGTTTTAAATGTTGGTGATATGTGTATGCGGATGATGAGGGAGGGAGAGAGAGAGAGAGAGAGAGTCCCTTTTTGTAGCTGCCCTCTTTAGTTTTCTAGAGTCTTGGAATTTAGGCATTCCGAAATTACACTGTTAATAATATTACTAAATCTAAAAGGCTGAAAGTCTAAGACTCTAAAAAGCTAAAAGGGGCAGCTGCAAAATGACACTCTCATCTGCATGCATGTATTTTACTATTTTTGTCAACTGTATAGCTATACTATCCTTTTGTATTTCTCTCAACCATGTGCAATACATCAGCCAGCAGGACGTGGGGCCCGCACACGGATTTCCAAACAAGATGGACGGCTGCATGTGTGGGAGGACATCCTCTGTGGTGTAAAAAATACTTTCCCCAGTATATAGCTGTAGTGGAGAAGAGCAGCAAGAGTTATATCTCTCTCTATATCAGCAGTACCAAATTTCAGTTGATCAATAGTGTATAGCGTGTTATGTTTTTCATTGGACAACACACTGGCCCAGCTCAATGATCGAAGGTTGCAAGCAATACATTCACAGGAGCCCGAGATAACGCATTCAAGGTTCATTGAGGAAAACTTCAGTGAACTTCTGCTATTGACACTTCTGATGAAAGTTGAGCTGATTTATTTTCTCAGGGGTCAATTGAGTTCCATGTTTGATTCACCTACTCCCTCCTGTAGTTCACATCATATCAGTTCATGAAAGCAGGAGCGTACACGACGGAAATAATTTAGTTGTAAAGACATGATTTTTTTTCTTTCAATCAGACACATAGTCCTGGATAATCTGGTGACGGTAGCATATGAAGATTCTGTGTCTATGCTGTGATAAGTCATCATCACACGGAAGAAGAACAATTAACGAACGAACCTTCTGCCGGAAGTACACCAGGTCGGCGTCGTGCTCGCGCTGGTAATTACTTTGCCGCCGGAGAAGTGCCGCCGCGTCAGCGAGTTGTCGTCCCGGCCGAAGGTGGCGACGTGGCGTTGTCGTTGGTGGGGTTGGGCTGTAGGTGTCCTGCAGACGTCCTCTCCTTCACCACCTCTTACTGCTACTTCAGCGACTCAGTCCACAGGTGGTGCGCGTCACTGCAGTCTGCAATTATCCCATTCAGTTAGAGTACGTAATTCGTAGAGTACAGCAGCTTCTGAGAAAATAGTGAGAGCAGAGCAGCAAAACGAATCTGTCCTCTCCATCCAGGCGAGTCTGTAGAACTCGCCGAGGCAGGTCACGGTCCGCTGTCAGCAGGCTCTCGTAGCCCCCGGGCGCGCGCTTCTTCCTTGGCGTCTGCACGAGATCCTCGGCATACCGGTAATCGTTGGAGGACATCCCGAGGACGCCCGGCCCGCCGCAGTCGCTGTGGTAGACGAAGACGTGCTCATCTGGCCGGGGCCACTGCCGGCGACCTTGCCACGCCCTGCCGCCAGCGACGCCCTGCCTAAGTACGAAAGCGGTCGAAAATGATCGGAAAAAGGCTAAATCGTTTTCAGTATTATTTTTTTTTCTCGGTAGCGAAATTGATAGCGGTACTTGCAAAAGTAAATATGGCGTCGGTATTACATGAATATCGAAAATGAAATTACCAAGATAGAAATACGTGGTATCGGTCGGGAATCGATATTAAATATCGGTAACACAAATCACAATCGTGTATTAGCCATACCACATCATGTATAAAAATATCAAATATGAATACATATTAATTATTAGTATTTGAAATAGCTACAAATGTATCATAAAAGACACGAGACATTTGAAAAGACATGCTTAAATTAAAATAGAAAGAGAGCCTTGATTTCAGGTGATAGGAAGGATCAGAGCCTTGATTTCTTTCCCTGATTACATTCGGTTTGTCCAGTGAAGCCAATCTTTTTTGGCACGCTGGAAGGGAATGCTAATAATATTAGGCTTAGACCACTGTTGATTTATTGCTTATTTCAATTCTATATATTATTGATTGGCTAGACTGATATAAAACGGTAAAATATCAACAGTAATTTTTGGCTTAAAATGAAAATTGTCGGAAACGATCGGTAAAGTCTAAAATCGTTTTCTTTTTTATTTCCACCAAATACTTCCACTTTTGTTTCTATTTTTTTGGTATATCATTTTCAACTACTATGGTCCGGAGAAGTCGGAAACGAGCCTCTGGTATCTGACAAATTCCCTTTTTCTTTCATCCCTACTCATACCTCACAAAATAAGGAGGAGTAAAGAGGATAAGGCCAGTTGCTAGCTCTTTTAGCCTAACTGTTTTTTTATTTATGAGGAAGCCTAATCACACGTTTTTACGTGAAATTGATGGAACAAACGTAAACAATGCATGGCTTCATGATTTCTCCAAGTCATTTTGCTCTTTTTCTTGATTCTTCATGGCACGGCCAGCAACTTACTTGACTATGTTTTTCCCAAAGAAATTCGCACTACCAATTATGTTCCTGTTTTCTCCTTGCCTTGCAAATGTAGAAAAAAGTATCAAACTGAATACAAATATATTTTTTTTCTGAACATGATCAATTAACATGTTCTGCTGATGTCAAGATTGTTGCGAGATGAAAATCTTGAAGAAACTACAGCCGCATCACATGATTGTTCTTCTAATAGAAAGTTTACAATTGTACTCCTCCTCTATCGTAAATAACTCAAAATATCTCAAGCCTAAAACAGGAAATTACCTCCTACACATGAATAATAGGTCCCTTCAGGGAAAGCAGAGTGGCAAAAATCTTGAAGGAGCTAGATTGTTGCCAGACGATAATCTTGAAGGAGCTACGGCCGCATCACATGATTGGTCTTGTAGTAGAAATTTACAATTTTATTCCTCCTCTATCATAAATAACTCAAAATATCTCAGGCCTAAAGCAGGAAATTACCTCCTATTCCAAATATCTCAATCTCCCTTATCAAATGATAGTCGTAATGCACGTAATTAAGAGGCAAGTAAGGGATTCAAAGTGTGCCATATTTGTAAGAGAACTTTACACATATCATATAATGAGACTATGCAAAATAGAAGTTGACACTAATTAATAACAGATTATTATTTGTACATGTACGGAGTTGAAACAAAAAATATAAATGGTACCATCGTTTCAAACTTACGCAACCATCGTAGATGAGGAATCAATAATGATTTTTTACCAACATAAAATGAATGAGGCACAAATGGACCATAACGCATTGTATTTTATATTCTAACTTAGGATAGACGGGGAATCAAGAATGGAATTTTACCAACATAAAATGGACGAGGCCCAAATGAGTCATAAGTTGTAATATCAAATAATTTGTATACATTATTTGTATTTTATGTTCTAACTTAGAATCCATAGGGCGCGGCGTTCCCGTCCAAAGCCCATGTTGCTCAGCGACCGATCCCACGTCAACGATAGAGTATGCATAGTCCGTGGCCTAGTTCTCTGACCTCATCCTACAAGGCGTTCCGGCAAGGGGTCCCACATAAGCTATTGGCACGGCTATATGTACTTGCACCGGCCTCCTTCCTCCTCCTCTCTTGCACACCACCAACGCACAAGAGAACATGCGCCCTCATCTTTCTCTTCCTCCAAACAACCGCCTTCCCGGCCTCGAAGGCCCCGTCCCCCGCCACCTCATGGATAGGAGGAGAAGAAGCTCTTCATCACCTGGCCGGCGGAGGCGTCCTCAACGTTCAACTTCAAGAAGGGGAGGAAGTCAGAGATCGTGGGGGGCGTGCGCAAGGCCCCGACGGGTTTCTTCAACTCATTCGAGACGTTCCGGGCCTCGTCGGCGAGGACGACGACTCTACGAGTAGACGCGATGCCCTTGCGGACGTCGAAGTCAAGTTTGTAAAACTTTATAGTTACAAGCAAAATTTTGCTAAATTATTAAGAGCTAATCAAGTTTGCAAAATAAAACTACAAAAAATATTTAAATTCTAATTATTGTAACTCCCCAACCATCCATCTAAATTTATGCTTTCCCCCTCTGCATGATAAATCCCTCCAATTCATCTACTCCGTATTACAATAGCAGCATATATTCTGTTAGTAAAGGATTCTGTACAACAACCTTCTTTCAAAATTTCAGTTTTGCTTACTTAGTGTTGCTCTGGTAATGAAGCAACCAACTATTGACACTATCAGATGGAGAAAAAGAACCGAATCCATAGAAGATAATTTCAGTCAAGCCTGATTGTCAAAAGTTATGGACAGCCAAAATTATGAGCATTTTGTTAATAGTATAACTACTGCTATCCTGAAAGTAAAGGACAGCTAAAAGGATCCAGAGCCTTATTAATTGTTAATTTTACGATGTGAGTAATACTACCGTTTTGATTCATTGGAGACAAGACTAGCATTTCAAACAACAAGCAATCACACAAATGCCCTCACCATGATCACAGCAAGAATCTTAAACCCAGAAAGAAAAGTCGAACCAATAACTAACAAATAATTTGCTGGAAGAAACTATGATAGCTCCAGCCATTGACAACCTACTTTGGAAGAAAAAGGTTTTGCTCTGTTGTACAGAAACCCAAGAGTTCGACCACTTTTGAGTGCGGAAGAAAATAAAAGCTGGGTTAGTGCAATTATGAAAGAACAGGCGATGTAACTCTGAAAACTTTGCCAGCACAGTAGATGGACCAACACATGCAAGGGCAGCGCATGGACGGCGACGGCGCCATGGTGGAAGCAACACCGGTGACCTCGCCGTCTTCTACCGCAGCTCGGCTTGCTCGTTGCCTCGGCGACGTCGGACCCCGGCGGCCAGCTCGTCATGGACTCAATGTGGGCCGGGCGACCCGAGAGCAGGAGTCTCCTCTGATACGATCGGCTAACGGCTCCATGGCCGCTTCGCACGTCCGGCTGGGGATGTCCGGGAGCGTCGACGTGTTCAACACTTGGACAGCGCCCTCGTCCTCATGCAGCTGGCGTCGTCGTCATATTCCTCGACGAACTCTTGGACAAGGGGTACGACCCGCCGGGGGGCTCAGGTTCGCCGTGCCGTACGTTGTTTTAGACGAAAGCTCAGTGGTGAAACGTATATATGGCCTTGAGCGTCGAGAACAATATGTGCAGGATAAGAAGCGGATCGCGGCCTTCTTCACCTGATCACCTCCCACCCCACTTGGCGTCGACCTTGAATACCGACGGCAGTACGTTTGGGGCGGGGAACGGAACCAGCTGCTGCCCCGGCCACGCCCAAATGGCAAGCGTGCAGCCGCGCCGCCTTCCCCGAGGCGGACGACACCGTGCGCGAGCAGCGCGATGCCAAGCTGCCGTGCCGCTGCTTCCTATTTCGGCTGCCTTGTCTAGCCGTCTACGTGCCGCCGTGTGCCACGCTTCGCCATGTGACACGATTTGCCCCTGCCCGGCAATGGCGAGGTGCGGCAAGGGGTGCGGCAGATGGAAAGGCGCGGTGGCAGGGACCCCTCCTCTACGACGCGCGAGTGCTTCTCTGGTGCCGCAGCGAGGCGAAGCGGACGCGGTGAGCACTTGTGATGCGGGAGGAAGAAAAGAAGGGCATGAGACTGTAGACGCTGTCACGTTACTCCAGGAGATTGTTGCGCCAGTCGGCAATCGACGAGTGGAGCAGCGTCGAGTCCGCGGGGTGCCCGGCACGTCCACAGTGCGGCGTGGTCTTTGGCTAGGGCCATGATCGCTGGGTAGTCCAGGCGCACACCATCGAAGACCATACGGTTTTGCGTCTTCCAGATGATCCAGAACAGGAGGATGGCTGTGTGTCGGGCGGGGTGCGGGGCGAGGCGTGCCGTGACAGCGGAGGCAGCAGCCTCGACCGAGGGGGGCACGGGCCGGCCGAGGAGCACGTGCGACCAGCCGGGGGCAGGCGAGGAAGAGGTGGTCGACGTCTTCCTCGGCGGGGCAGAAGGGGCAGCGGGCCGTGTCGAGCCCACCATGTCCGTGGAGGAACGCTCGAGTCCGTGTCCTTCGGTGCCATAGGATCCAAAACAAGATTTTGACCTTTGTGGGCGTGAAACCGTCCCAGTTCTCAGCGCCAAGCAGTGGGCCACCGATGGGGGGGCGCAGGCGAGCATAAACAGCCGATGTTCGGAACGTGGTCGATGAAGTGCCGGTCAGGACGCGCTCGTCGGCGCCATCGACGAGATTGACGCCGGCCAGAGCACTTTCGAGCTGCCGCAGTTCGTCGGATGCCACCGTCGACAGGCGCGGCGGGAACGTGAGGATGTCGCCACTCGAGAGGGCGATGTCGCGGACATCGACATCTCGGCTGGAGCAGTGGGAGTAGAGGGCGGCGAGGGCCTCCGAGAGCACCCCAGCTGTGCTCCATCGGTCGTGCCAGAACGAGGTTGTGGCGCCGTCCTGGAGCACGATGGCGGTCATGGAGCGATAGGCAGGCAGCAGCTTCAACATGTCAAGCTGCTCAAAAGGCGCCTCCCCTGCCTTTGAGGAGTGGACGCGCCGCACGCAACCCAGCAATCAACGTCGGTCCTGGCTGCTCCCAGGCCTCGCAAGGTCTCCCCCCGGCAGCACCGGCAGCATGTGCGATTTTGCCCGACGGGCTCAACCAGTTCGGCAGGCGTTGGTTAGAGTGAGGGATCGCAAAAGGTTAACCTCTCTGTTCTTTCGTCTCCTGGCTGCTTCCGTCGCTCCGCATTTCAGACTTGCTTCAAAATTGTAGTTTCTCGTTTCTCGTGTCAGTTCATGCTCATCTTCGGCTCGGACAAGATGCGTTGTTACTTAAAGTTTCGTTGTTATTGTTGCGAGCCCAATATAGATAGATTTTATCGCAGAAATAATCGCACGTGTGCCACCAATCAAAGTACGGTGCCAAACTGGGAACCCAAGCCTCCTATGCCACAAGCCAAGTTTGTTACGTATAAACTCGTATAATGTCACTTCTGTTCAGCAGCTTAACACGACCACACGGGTAAGTCCTTGCGAGGGCTCTCGCCGTCCACGCTCAGCAGCGGACAGCCGCGTCTCCAGAACCAACGGCGTCACGTAACAGTCACCCCGTGCGCTGTGTCAAGGCCGCTGCTGCGCGGCCGCAGGCTGCCGCAGCACCAAGAGGCTATCGACGGAGACGGAGACACTGCCGCCGTGCCCAAGACACCTTGTGATGCGGCCGCGTGCGTTCCCAGGGAAACGCGCCATATGAGCGTCGCACCCGGGCTCTGAACACGCAAGAACGCGTTTCTGGCCGCGGGGCGTCGCGGGATGGGAGTGGAATCACTGGAATGCATCAGGCAGGCGGCGTCCTTGC
This sequence comes from Eragrostis curvula, assembly GCA_007726485.1. Taxonomy (NCBI): domain Eukaryota; kingdom Viridiplantae; phylum Streptophyta; class Magnoliopsida; order Poales; family Poaceae; genus Eragrostis; species Eragrostis curvula. The sequence goes on along the minus strand of CM017439.1, from coordinate 15,998,222 downwards.
ACAAGCACGCGTCGCGGTCAAGGGGAGTCGACGTTTGGGCGCTTCTAGCCTTCTAGACAGCACGAGGACATGGCCGTCCTCTCGGCAGCCCCGGGAAGACGGTTTGGCGCGGCGATGAACTCGCATGAAGGGTCAGTTAGCATCACCGTACATCGTGACGAGGAGCTTCACACGAGAGGATGTTCTGCTACACACGCCGAAGGCTCGGCCCTGCAGGCTCTCGTTGTAGACGCCGAGGCAAGAGAACACCATCAAGCTAGGTGAGCGTCGGAACGTTTTGCAGCGGCAGCGCATTTGAACAGGGGAAAACGCGAACGGTTCTTTAGATATCTTGCGAAGGATGTTCGGCGGTGCCATGCGGCAGCTCGCGTTTCTGTACCAGACCGCGAAACAGAGGGTCGTTGCCGCAGGCTGCGTCGGAGATACCATAGAGCGCCTGGTCGTCGCCGCAGCTGTACGTTGTGCCGACGCCTAGGGGCCCGAAACGCGTTCTTGCGTGTTCAGAGCCCGGGTGCGACGCTCATATGGCGCGTTTCCCTGGGAACGCACGCGGCCGCATCACAAGGTGTCTCGGGCACGGCGGCAGTGTCTCCGTCTCCGTCGATAGCCTCTTGGTGCTGCGGCAGCTTCGCAGCAGCCTCGAACAGCGCACGGGTGACTGTGACGTGACGTCGTTGGTTCTCAAGACGCGGCTGTCCGCTGCTCGTCGACGGCGAGGATGAGCATGAACTGACAGGAGAAACTACAATTTTGAACCGAGTCTGAAATGCTGTTCGATGGAAGCAGCAAGAGACGAAAGAACAGAGAGGTTAACCTTTTGCGATGCCCTCACTCTAACCAACGCCTGCGGAAATGATTGAGTCCGTCGGGCAAAATCGCACATGCCGTGGGCGCTACCGGGGGGCACTGACCTCGCCAGGCCTGGGAGCAGCCGTGGCCGACGTTGGTTGCTGGGTTGCGCGGCGCGCGTCCACCCCTCAAGGCAGGGGGAGGCGCGGGATTGAACGGCTTAACATGAGTGGAAATTCGGCGTTTTCGCAACTGCTGACTGCCTCTAGCACGCTTAGGATCACACAGCTTGGCTAGTGGCTTGGAGCTTTGGGGTGGGTTGGCAGACGAGCGAGGGGATGCCATCAACCCTTGGGATAGACATATCTCTACAGTACCCAGGATATTCATACCGCTACAGTACACATGGGCGTGCTGATGAGAAGAGAAACCGGCGTGGATGCAATAGCTTTTGCTCTCTCTTTCACGGGATCTTCCAAAGCAAGAATAATTTACGATAGAATTTAGGATCAGTAGCGACAATATTACTTGAGAATCCAACAGCTTTTCAGACCAGTAGATGATATTACGAAAGCAAATACAGCTCCCAAAGTTTAATTAAACCCGGCACCAAGTACTTAAATAATGGAAACCGTCAGCACAAAATACTCAACAACCCACGCCTGGGCTAGCACGATCTAGAGAAGAGAATTCCTCCGAAATTAATGTGCACCCAAGGATCAACTCCTTGATCACACACGATATCGGTGGGATCGGGATCCTCTGAGTTAGCTTCACAAAATTCAGGGGTAGCACTAGGCCCTCATCTCAGCCATCCAATGCATCTTTTCAACTACCAAAGTGAATCTATAGTCCTGATTTCACATGTAATAAATGCAGCATGTATAAAGGTAACCAGCACACAACCTGAGATGAAAAAAGAGCGCCAAAGACAATATTCTTGGTGCCAGAACACTACAGCCGCCGTCCTCTTCTTCTTCTTCTCTATGTTGTTTTGTGCTATGGTCCAGATTGATTATACAACCACTACCGGAAAACGAAAGTTCACCGTGTGGTAAACATTTTGTCGTGTGCTTCCTGTCGGGCACACGGCGAAGACCACGTTTACCGTAGGCAGAGAGAAATACGCACGGTAAAAACAAGGCACACGGTAAACCTCTTGTTTGCCGTGTGCTGCTGGTCTTGGCGCACGGCAAACAACCTGTGTGCTGACGGCGGGCGACGGCCGTTAGCGTGTCGAGTCTTTACCGTGTGTTGGGACATGACAGACAGCGGCACACAGCAAAATGACCATTCGTTTGCCGTGCACACGGCCAAGGCACACGGCGAACTTTCGCTTAGGTCGTTTGCGCCGACGCCTTCACGCCGTCAATGGCTTGTTGTCGCCGTGTGCTGGCCATGGCCCACGGAAAACGTCTTTGCCGTGTGTGCGACCTTGGGCTCACGGCGAAACGGCCTTCGCCGTGGGTTGCCTACGGCGAAAATGTTCGCCGTGTGCAATTGTTCTTTTCCCGTGTGGCGCTGGCACACGGCGAACTTGCGTTTTGCCGTGAACCTCTCCTGGACTTTTACTTGTCTTTGTTGTTTTTGGCTGTGGTCCACCATGTGAAGATTCACCTACAAGTAAACAAGCAGTATGGACTGTGAGTGACAGAAGTATATAAGTCACGTCTTTTTACTTGCTTTGCACATCAAGTTGGTTTTTCAATAGAGATTTGGTGCAAAAATACGAGTTAGTTACACAAACATTATTAAATTTTGGTTCTTTTCATGTTCGTTGGATAGAGAAGCCACCAAGTTGGATGCCAACTATAGGTATGAAATTTAGAGCATGATTAGTTCCATGCCACACTTAGCCACGCCTAAGGTACGGCGAATTTGGGTTATGCTTGGTTTGCATGCAAGGTTCGGGCGCCACAAAATTTACGTTGTCGTTTTGCTGCAGTTGCCTGTCGTCTAGTAGGTGTTGAGCATGGCAGAATTATGGCAACTGTGGCGTGCTTTTTGGGCACCACACGGTGGCGTGGCCAGTGAAGGTCAGCAACCAAACAGCCCCTTAAAACTGTAGAGGAGGCTTGGGATTTCTAGGTCAGTTATGGTGGTATGGCAGGTTTTGATGTAAGGAAGCAATATAACAACAAAAGTCTCGTAGATGGAGTGTCTACTTTTACCAGATTTGTGTGTTCAAAGGCTAGTTTTAGGGGAAAAGATAAAAGGGATCCTCTAACAAAGCAACCTCCGGCAGAAACTAGAGAAGTGGCTGCAAAGTTAGAATGGGCATTACATTTGAATCACATAGATGAAATATATGAATTATATGATCTGGTACTAGAGCGCAACCATGTCCTCCTTCAGCTGCCTAAAACTTGCCATCTAATGGATTCACAACAGAAAATTTCCAATGCACAAGTCGCACATATTGAAATGGCAGATGCTTCTGGAATTAGGCCAAAGGATGCACATGAATTAGCTAGTAGAGAAGAAGCTAGTGGTGCAAGCAACCTTAGTTACACACGTATTGATCATAAGAACTATTTGAGGACAAAGCGACAAAGAAATCTAGAGTACGGCGAAGCTGGAAGCATATTGCAGTATTTTGAAGAGAAATGTGTAGAAAAACCTTATTTCAGTATGCCATACAACTAGATTGTGAGGAAAAAAATAACTAACATGTTTTGGGCAGAGATGCTAAAATGTTGATTGACTATGCTCAATTTGGCGATGTACTTTGTAATTCTACGTAGAATTAATGAAGATCAGATTTCTCTATTTTGGTTGTGCTCTTTGATTATATTTTGTATACTGGCACGCTCGTACTTTTAATTTATTGTACGCATTAAGACATACTCCTTTCATTGGGAGTGTTTCTTTTTGGCGAAACACATGCCACCTGACTGACTACACATGCACCAAAACTGAACCTGACCATGAGTCCGGCTCAACCGTCTAATCAGAACCGACTTGATGAATTAGGAGAAATAATAAGTAATAGGGCCAGTTGCTAGCTCTGTTCTTTTAGCCTAATCATGTTTTTCTTTATTGTGAGGAAGCCTAGTAACATTTTTACGTGAATAAACAATGCACGGCTTCACGATTTCTCTATGTCATTTGCTTCTTTCTTGATTCTTCATGACACGACCAGCAACTTGTTTGAGTATGTTTTCCTCAAAGAAATCCGCACTGGCAATTATGTTCCTGTTTTCTCCTTGCCTTGCGAATGTAGAAAAAAGTGCCACACTGAATACAAACATTTATTTTTCTGAACATTGTTAACTAACATGTTGCGCTGCTGTCCAGATTATTGCCAGACGAAATCTTGAAGGAGCTACAGTCGCCTCACATGATTGGTCTTGAAATAGAAAGTTATCGTACTCCTCCTCTATGCTAAATAACTCAAAATATCAGCCTAAAGCAGGAAATTACCTCCTAATACACATGAATAATAGGTCCCTTAAGGGAAAGGAGAGTGGCAAAAATCTTGAAGGAGCCAGATTGTTGCCATATGAAAATCTTGAAGGAGCTACGGCCGTATCACATGATTGGTCTTGTAGTAGAAATTCACAATTTTACTCCTCCTCTATCATAAATAACTCAAATATCTCAAGCCTAAGCAGGAAATTACCTCCTACTCCCTCCGTCCCACAACAAATGACACTTTAGGTTTGTCCTAAGTCAAATCATGTTAAGTTTGACCAAGTTTATTTAAAATAATATCAACATTTATGACATCAAATAGGTATAAGATGAAAATATATTTCAAAATGAATCTAATGATACTTGTACGGTACTAAAAATGTTGATACTTTTTCGTATAAGCTTGGTCAAAGTTAGAATGGTTTGACTTAGGACAAAGCTAAAGTGTCATTTGTTTTGGGACAGAGGTAGTACTCAAAATGTGTCAAGCTCCCTTATTAAATGATAGTGGTAATGCACGTAGCTAAGAGGGAAGTAAGGGATCGAAGTGTGCTGTATTTGTAAGAGATTCTACATATATCATATATAATGACACTATGCAAAATAGAAGTTGACACTAATTCAAAAACAAAGCATTGTTTGTATAGAGTTGAAAAAACAAAATTATTAAATGGTATCATCGTTTCAAACTTAAGCAATCGTAGATGAGGACATATGGACATATTGTAAACATTATTTGTACTTTATATATATTCTAACTTAGAACTTGGTAGTTAGTTATTTTTGTGCAACATATTTTTGCATAAAACTGGATACTTTGATCATGTTAATACATATGGATTCAGAATGTACAATGATGTGAGGAAACCAGCTGAATCTACCTAGAGCCGCTTTGGGTTTTAGCAGGTGGTGGTTATTCATAGCAGGTGCCGTTTTTATAATTTGAGTTTTTTGCTAAACTGAGCGGTATGTTTTGATTCCTCTCCAAGTATGGTTACTAACTATTACTTATATCTTTATCTAATCAGAACCAACATGACAAATTAGGTAAAATAATAAGTAACTAGCAAAAGTTCCCGTGCGTTGCCATAGACTGGCTAGGAAAACAATGTACAAATGAATTTAATGAATCTCAGTTTTTAAACAAAACTGAATTTGAACCGTTCAAGTAAATGTTCGAAAGAGAGACTCATGAAAATCTTTTGATTCCACAACAAAAACACACCCTGGAGAATTCATCTTGACCGTAATATTACCATGAAACTTTATTACTGAACATGTATATATTATTGCATATAAAATAACCTAGCAGATGCAAAATGACAAAAAAACACTAAGCAGCAGTATATATTTCTGATATTATGTTAGGAGCTGAAGTAGCTGTGTTAGAAAATCTCTATTGAACCAGAATTTCATATCAAATATCTATTGAATCAGGTACAGGCTAGTTATAAAAATTAATGAAGCTTGCACAAACACACCAGTTGTGAGGAACATGTTGAATAAATAATAGAAGGCCTATCATCAGATTGTTCAGAGCAGAAAGGCCTATAATAGGAACCAGTTGTGAGGAACTATTGGTTACGGCCATGTCCTTGAGCGCCTCGACGACGGCGGCCATCCTAATGCTCCTCGTTGGCGCTGCCATTGGTGACGAGCACGAGATCGACATGCAGGAAGACGCACCGGGCCACCACAAGGAACATGACGCATCTAATCCATTGAACCCACCCAATCCAACCCAGCTAACTTCTCTTTTGATGGGTGGGATGCAAACCCACCTTAATCCGTGTATACCGACCCATGCTCAGGGCTAGCGCGCATTGCGGACGCCGCTTAAGCCTCTAAGAAATTGTGGCGCCATGCGAGCCGCCGCTTAAGCCGCGAAGGAAGTTGCGGCGCGGGCACCCGCGTCCCACGTCGCTTGCAGCACTACCCAGCAGCACGTCCAGGAAGTTTCTTCACCTTCACGTCCTTGCCAGTTGCCAATGTAGTTCTTGGGGACGCCAGCAGGGTGGTTGATGATGACGCCGGGCCGAGGGGTTGTCGGTGTTGGAGTATAAGTAAATGTCGGAGTTGGGCGCGATGTAGTTTTACATGAAACACGATGATGTTCTCGTCCTTGAGCCTGCCCTTCTTCAGGATCTGGGTACGAGTGAATATACTGTTCCGTTCATCATCAGATCAGGTGACTCAACGACGAGATTGCGGTGCGCGTGTTCTTGCGGCGACATGGATGGTGTCGAGATTGGAGCGGTTTGACGGGGAGATCGCAAGCGCGTTCTTGTGGTGGCGTGGATGTTGCGAGCACCATTCTGGTTCTGACTTTTGCGTCGATGCTCAGACGCGGGACGTGGAAAAGGCGGGCATTAGGCGGGCCAGCTGGCGGTGCAGAATTTTACAGAGAGGGAAGGGGCGCGGAAATGGCAGAATGAAACTCATTCCTCACATAAGGAGTATAAAAAAGGTATGTTCTAAATAGCCGGCTATAGCTATCGCTATAGCCTCTGAGAACACGAGAGGCTAAGCTAATTTTCGTTTAGCGCTAAGCCTCATAGCGCGCTATACCACCGCTATAGCCGGCTAAATTTGCTAAATTAAGGTGATTTAGCCCGCTAAATAGTGATGTGATGAAGGCATGAAGTTTTTCATGATGTTTGAAACTTTAAAAGATGATTTAGCCAACTAAATGAAGGTTTTTAAAACTTTGAATGATGGTACAATGAAGGCATGAAGCCATCGTCCTATTTTAGCCTATAAAACTTTTCGGTGTCATGTTTTATGTCTAATTATTTATTAATTTCTTAATAGTATTGTGAAACCGCTACTATAGCCTTTCTTAGCCTTTGTGGACATCAACCGCTAACGACCTTAGCCTGCTATTTAAAACACTAGGGCCAGTTGCCTGCTCTTTTAGCCTAATCATGTTTTTTTTTGCGAGGAAGCCTAATCATGTTTGTACGTGAAATTGCATGGAACAAACGTAAACAATGCATGGCTTCATTATTTCTCCATGTCATTTGCTCTTTTTCTTGATTCTTTATGGCACGATCAGCAACTTGCTTGAATATGTTTTTCTCAAAGAAATTCGCACTGACAATTATGTTCCTGTTTTTTCTCTGCCTTGCAAATGTAGAAAAAAGTGCCAAACTGAATACAAATATTGTTTCCTGAACATGATCAATTAACATGTTGCGCTGTTGTCCAGATTGTTGCCAGATGAAAATCTTGAAGGTACTACAGCCGCATCACATGATTGTTTTGTAATAGAAAATTTACAATTAAACTCCTCTATCGTAAATAACTCAAACTATCTCAAGCCTAAAGCAGGAAATTACCTCCTACACATGAATAATAGGTCCCTTCAGAGAAAGCAGAGTGGCAAAAATCTTGAAGGAGCTAGATTGTTGCCAGACGAAAATCTTGAAGGACCTCCGGTCGCATCACATGATTGGTCTTGTAGTAGAAATTTACAATTGTACGCCTCCTCTATCATAAATAACTCAAAATATCTCAAGCCTAATGCACGAAATTACCTCCTTTTCAAAAATATCTCAAGCTCCCTTATCAAATGATAGTCGTGATGCACGTAGCTAAGAGGGAAGTAAGGGATTCAAGGTGTGCCATATTTGTAAGAGAACTTTACACATATCATATAACGACACTATGCAAAATAGAAGTTGACACTAATTAAAAACACAGCATTACTTGTACTTGTACAGAGTTGAAAAAACAAATATAAATGGTGTCATTGTTACAAAATTAATCAACAATCGTTGATGAGGAATCAAGAATGGTTTTTTTACCAACATAAAATGGATGAGGCACAAATGGACTATAACACGTTATTTGTATTTTATATTCAAACTTAGGATAGATGGTGAATCAAGAATAGAATTTTACCAACATAAAATGGACGAGGCACAGATGAATCAGAAGTTGTAATATCGAATAATTTGTATACATTATTTGTATTATATATTCTAACTTAGGATCCGACGGGTTTCTACAACTCCTTCGAGACGCTCCAAGACCTTGTCAGCGAGGCAGACGACTCTACAGGCAGACGCGATGCCCCTGCGGACGCTAAGGTCGATGTCGCTGCACACGAACTGATACTCTTGCGGAGTTGTAATAGTATTTAGCTACATTAATTATTAAGTGACCTAATACCCATGACAATAGAGCTGATCAATTTAACATAATAAATCTGAATCGTGACTTCTAATTGCCATAACTCTACAATTATTCATCTAAGACACAATGTTTTACCACTCTGCAAAAGTTTATAAAAATCCTACAGTTCATATGTTATAGCAAAACACTTTTTGCAGGGGAATTTAACACATAAATTTACTTCTAAATAGGAATAAAGAAGTGATAGCATACGTGGAATCCCAATATGTTGCTGCAACATTACTATTGCGCTTAGTGTTTGCATGCTAACCTGAAAAAAACAAAGCAATAACCATGAGTAATCATTACTTCTACCATGTCTATATTCATTATGATATAATTTTTCTGTGAGAAAACACATGTATGTTGTCATTATGTGATACTGCCTCTTCTAAAATTTTATAGTTAGAAGCAATTTTTTCTAAATTATTAAGAGCTAATCAAGTTTGCAAAATAAAACTGCGCAAAGTATTTAAGTTCTGTATGATAAATCCCTCCAATTCATCTATGATAATATCAGCATATTCTGTTAGTAAAGGAATTCTGCACAACAACCTTCTTCAAAATTTCAGTTTTGCTTAGTGTTGCTCTGGTAATGAAGCAACCATCTATTGATACTACTATCAGATGGAGAAAAAGAACCAAATCCATAGAAGAAAATTTCAGCCAAGCCTGATTGTCCAAAGCATTACTCAAACAATTATGTACGGGAGCGTCGGCGTGTTCAACAATTCAACAGCGCCCTTGTCGTGACGCGGCTCTTCTCCACCAGTGTCGTCGTCATATTCCTTGACGAACTCTTCCACAAGGGGTACGACCCGCCGGGGGGCTCAGGTTCGCCGTGCCGTATGTTGTTTTAGTCGAAAGCTTAGTGTTGAAACCGGATGGTGGCCTTGAGGCCTTGGTTGAGCGTCGAGAACAATATGTGCAGGACAAGAAGCGGATCGTGGCCTTCTTCACCTCCCACACCCCCACTAGGCGTCGACCTTGAATACCGATGGATGGCAGTGCGAGGCGGGGAATGGAGACCTGCTGCCCCGTCTAGCCGTCTGCGACCAGGCCGCCGACCATGCACGAGCTCACGTGCCTCTGCATGCTACCGCGGCTGCGAGACCTACGCCTCCGGTCCGGCCTCCCTCTCGACCACTTCGGCGCTGCCCACGCCTGACTGGCCCGTCACTGAGGTGCCCCCGTTCAAGTGCACGCTCTGGGTGAATCTGTCCGGTGAGTTGGTGGCGACGGATCGGAGTTCTTGCAGGGGACCCCGCGGGGCCTGTTGTAGTCTGCCTGCCTGCAAAACGTTTTTTTTTAAGTGTGCCTGCAAAACGTTCCACCAAGTGAAGTGTTAATTTTCGCCTCTCGGCGTCCACAACGAGGGTCAGGTCCGACCCAATCGTCCTTGGACAGAGCGCCGGCGCGTGTGTAGCACAGAACATACCGCCTCCTTGAAGCGCTCGACGCCGACGGGTGATACTGGGAACGCGTTCTCCGTCTCCCCTTGACCGCAACGCGCTTGTACAAGGACGCGGCTGCACGCATTCGACTCCCTTCCTGCCGATCCCCTGTATACCGCTCGGCCCAAATTAAACACGTTCTTGCAGGTTCAGGTGTCTTGGTGCTCGTCTCGTGGTTGGGGACGTACGGCGGCGTAGTTTGTCGCCGTCCAGGTGCCGAGCAGACGGACGAGAGCGCGCTGCCGCCGAACCGGTGCAAAACTACATCAGTGAAAGTATTACAAAAATTATCCCGCATGCATTTGTACACCCATGTCGTGTGCTATTGCCGGTTCCCTCCATACTCAGCAATCCAAGAATCATAGTCGATTCCGTCGTCGTTGCCGAGCTTTATATGATGTCCTCTAGGAGAAAGTCGCAGTTGTCCAACGGCGGCATACCGTTGAGCATGAACTGGGACTCACAGGCCATCCCGGACCCGAAGCCCTCGCCGAACGACTCCACGAGTCCGTGGAGCCGCCGCGGCGCAACGGCTAGTTTTGTCAGACGGACAGATTTGAATTGGACGCCGAGTCGCGGGAAGGCAGCCCGGCCCGCGTTTTGAATTGTCGGCTATGTCATTCATTTGGGCTGACCTTGCCTTGGGATCTCGTTATATTGCTTTGGCATATTGGGCCAGTTTGCGCTTTGGGCAGTTAAAAAACGCATCAACACAAAAACATGCTTTGGCCCCCTTTGTTCCAGCTTTTGATTCTGGATTCTGAAAGCACAAGCTGGAACAAAGGGTTGAATTTTGAGTCTAGATTCTATAATCTGGATCAGAATCCTAGGCAGAATACACAATATACTCAGGACTAGCTTTTACTGGATTGTGCCATAAATATTTACCCATTTGCCACTGTGACCCCAATGTAAGTGATTGAAATGATTTATAAGCTGGATTGTGGAATCTACACAGGCAAACACCTTCCAGATTTTGTCATATAGATTCCACAATCTCAAATTCTAAAAAAACTCGACCTGCGGGGGTATGACGGTCCCCGGCCATTTTCTAAGGAGAAGATCTTCTCACGCAGATCGAGAAAACCTCTGAACACCCCCCCCCCCCCCCCCCTCCTTGGTCGTACATAAGGACTCAGCTGGCCTGTGAGCTGTGGCGCGAGTCTTTACCTATGCTTTGGCACAAGGAAGGGCGAGGGGATTTTTTTTTTTTTGGCACTGTGGCGACTTTATTCGCCGCATCGCGGGTGCCGCGACTCGAGCCCGGGTCGACAGGAGCAAAGCTCCCGGAGCCAGCGGCTCTGACCGCTGGGGCAGACGAGTGTTGGCACAATCTCAAATTCTGAAAATCACAATTCAAAAGCTGGATTTTTAAAATCATAATCGCCAAAAAAAAAAGGCCTTAATCCTCTAAAAAAAACGCTTGAATTGAATGTGCAGGGGGCAGCATGACGGCGGCGTATCCCTGGCGTTCCCTGCCGGCTGTTGCATGGACAGATGCCAATGTAAGCTGCATAAGCATCCGGCAAGGTCGGCCGACGCAGCAGGAGACACCCTTGCTGCAAACAACAAGGTTATTGTTTCCATGAACACCGGCCATGCTCTTGGGCAGGAACCATAGTGGCAGATTTACATGCATTTTGACAGGTAACAATTGTAGCCTAACGAAAGGTTGATTAGTATGCACAAAAGGACAATGCATGCATTTACAGTGTCATAGCAGTGAACATGGTAGAACAGGGCACATGAGAGGCTCAGAGTCTCAAGCCATAATTTTCATTTTGTAATATAATGAGAAGAAATCAGTACTTGTCCTCAGGACTCTAGATTCTATAAAATGCTTTACATTCACTTTACATTCTATTTATACTTACACTCGAAATTCTGGGGTTTGGAATGTTTACTCTACAGCTTGCAGAGTATTTCCTGCCGAAGGATCATAGCGGGCAGTTTTAGCACAAAAGCTGCAAGACTTTTATTGCAAAAGAGTGTATGCTACGAAATCCATTCAATCAATGTACAGAAGACGAGAAACCATATATACTCAGGCACCTTTCCAATTTACGTACCACCAACATCCGTATACTTATGTGGAGAAGCAGCAAAAAGTTAAGTATCAGCCTGCCATTGACGCTGAATAATACTTGTGAGGGTTGAAACCAGGGAACAGACTGTGAATGTGTTCAGGCATGAAGTCATGCCTTGTGAGAATTCCGACAATCGGAGGCCTCTGCAGACAAAAATGATGAGAAAGATCATCATCAGCCTAGCTAGATTGGCATATTTCTCAAACTAAATAGAGATGGCAAATGAAAAAATGAGTTATGGTAATAACTTCCAAGGTATAACATATTGGTTGCGTTGATCTCAAATTAGATTAGGTTACCTAGTAAACGCATTTAATATATTAAAAAACAAGATATCAGGTCAAAATTAAGCATAATAAATGCTATAGATCTTTGATTGTAAGTAAATCAGGTAATAAGCACCTGGAATGAGTGTATCACTTTTCAGCAAGCACAGAAAGCCAGAATCCATATCATGTATGCAAATTCATAAATCAGCGAAACTAGCAAATAAATGAACCTAGAATGATTAAGCACTTGAATCGCCGATTACAGTTTCTACTTTGCCACTCATTAGTATTCATGTATATGCATTCTATGTCTGACTAAGAGAGAGCTCTTACGTCTGGTGTCTTTGGCACAACCAGAAGGTGCCTCAACCCGAGTTCCCGGAAGAGGATTGCAGCTTTTGCCAGTGACATTGTCTCCACTACAGTATAAGGTGAGGTGTTCACAATCGGATGAAGATCCACATACATGTTCATCTCCTCATCGGTGAAATCTAGGTCTTCAATTTTCAAACCTTTCCCTGACCCTGGTTTGGCAAAATCAAATGCACCAAATCTTCGGAGGACAAAGCTACCACTAGTTTTCACCTGCCCCTTCATGAAGTTCTTGCTTTTCAGCAAAACTAATAGATGAGACCTAGTCACAAGCCCCACCAGTTCCGGGGATTCTGTTATGGGTGGCTCATCAACCACTGGAAATCCATTGTGGCCTGTTAACCTTAAGGCATGAACAATGTTCTCCACCTTCTCGACACCTGAAAAGGTTATTAGTGGGCCAGAAACAACATCACCAGCAACTAAGTGTCTCATGTATGGTTCAGCATGAGCCTCCATGTATGGCAAGCCTTTCATCACCACTATCTGATCATAAACCCCCTTGTTAAAGTTATCTGCTATTGTCTTGGATATGAGAAGAACAAGCATGACCAAAGGAAGCATTGGGAGATCATTGGTAAGCTCTAGAAGAATCACACAGACTGAAACGGTCATTCTCATTGTTCCACCAAGAAAAGATGCTGCACCAAGAAGGGCAAAAAGGCCAGGATCAAGGTCGGATATGGATCCAAGAAGTGTTCCCACTATACGCCCATATGTGGCTCCAGCAAGAATAACAGGGATAAAGAGGCCGGAGGGGACAGCAATGCCATAAGTCACAAGTCCAAGGCAGTAAACAGCAGTGAAAAAGATGAAAAGAGTAGACATGTGGAACTCAGTCGCAGTGCCATTGCTGAAGAGATTGCGGATGGCATCATCATTTGTGTTGAAGAAGAGTGATGCAAGATCATTGTAATGCCCTGGTGGGCACTGAAAGTTCTTAAAATTGCCAGAGCGGCCAATGGTCGGACACTGCTCCACAGCATCAACTGGGCATGGAGTGCATGCAGCAAGCCAAGGGAGGCCATAAGAGCACATAGATGTGATTACCGATATTGTTATAGTGAGAAGGATCTTGTATGGAGCACCCTTCCTGCAGGCAGGCAGATAAAACCAAGAAGTCGATATCACATCTTAAAGTAATCAGAGCAAGCATAGAATTTAAGTAAACCCTCTGATCACCACTCTGACCACAGTTAGGTACTTACTCATTGATGATACTGTACATTCGAAGGATCTTGTCTAAGAGAAAGTTGAAGAGGCCTCCAAAAATGCCACCGATTATTCCAAGGATTATGATCGCAATTAAATCCGGAGTACTGTACACTGCAACGGTTGAACTGAGATCAAACATGATCAGCCCACCTTGCCCAAAGAGACCGCATTTTCCACTGCGACAGAACTCGATCAATCCCTTCAATACCACAGCAACAACGGCAGTTGTAAAGAACGTTCTCCACAAAAGAGCACTTCGCCACCTGGAATATGAAGTATAGACACTGTCACTTATCATCTTGGGCAAAACTGAAATGTTTACAAGCAAGCTAAATTAGATAACTATGTCATTATGATTTTTTAGGGGCCAATATTGGCAGGTAGTCCGTCCACTGCGACTACATGCCCAAGTAGTGGTTATTGTCGAACAATGAAAAACATGCCGTAAATTAAACACTGGATTAAAAAGATACACATTCAGAGCTCATAAAGACTACATCTGCAAAGTTTACACAAATATAATGCAACACTTGAGAAGAGAAATACTTGACCCAAAAGAATGAACTGTAAGTTCAGATGAAAGAGAAGCTACCATGATGCTGCTTCCTCTAGAGCAAAGAGGACGCCGCCAACAGGTGCACGGAAGGCAGCAGCCACTCCAGCCGCAGACCCGCACGTAATCAAATCTCTCCTATCCCTGTCATTCTTAAAGTATCTTAGCCAATTACATGTAAGATGGTACTTGCGTGACCCTCCCTGTCCAAGCAAGTTGGCAATGCAAGCCCCTGTATGCACCATAGGACCTTCCTTTCCGAGTACAAATCCGGCAGAAACCCCAAGTATTGAACCAAAAATCTGCCAAGTTGTAGAGTGTTTCAAAATTAGAGATTCTACAGCAACCCAGAATCCATTTTGATAATGTAGAACGTGTTGTAATTATTTAACCAGAATGATATGCCGCATGCAACCAACTTTCACAATTTATTATAGAAAGAATTGTTCGAGAAACCAAAACACTAAACAGGCATCCGAATTTCCAATTTCAGAAAAAGTGGCTATTTCAAGGCTGGGTTATTATCAGGATGAACTATCTTAAGAATAAATTAGTAATACCAGTTCCAGTCCTTTATTGAATTTAACGCTTTTATTTTGTTAAAGTAGAAGTCAGTAAATTTGAATGTCTCACTGATGTATAAATGCTACTTTTCATTATCATAACTGACTAACGTTTCAGAATTTAAAATGTCCAGAAGGAGTTTCATACTTTCCTAGCCGCTTGGAAGACAATTTTTTTCAGATTAATTTTTTTGCAAGACCCTTAGAGTTCTCGGCCATGATATGATATGAAAAGTAAACCTCAGTTGAGCATACTAATCTTATGATGCTGTTCCACAAGATAATAATAATAAAAACAAAACCACATGTTGTAATGACTAGAAAAAGGTAGAAATTTTTCCGTGAAAAAAAATAATAAGGTAGAAAGTAAATAAGGATTCTATCAGAACTTACCTTTACGAAGAGTGTACTAGGAGCCAATATAGAATAGGCATCAACTCCATTAAGATATGCTTTAACTTCAGGAATACCGGACCCAGCAGCAGCAGGTGCAATGTAAGCACAGATTGCTGCAGCAGCTGCTGCCAAGACTAAATTGCAACCAGCATACACAAAAAAGGCTTTCAAGTACCTGCACTGGAATCAAACACTATTATTAATTTCTTCAGGGTGTTCTGTATGTGTGAGCCAACAAAATCATCATTTCAAGCTGCTCTGTGTGCCCCTCAGTTCCCAGAAGCAAGTCTAGTGCATGAAGATGTTACTTCTAAAAAAAGAACTGCTGATTGTTTTCATGAACTTGGTTACATATCCAAACATTATAATAAAAAAAATGTCTGACAGTGTACTAAGTGGCATACTCTACATTTGTGTCATGTTACAGTCACCGGTAGGAACTTAAGCAATTTATGACAAGGCAAAATAGTGAGAGCAATAAAAAAAAATCTTTTGTCAGAAAAGAAACAATCTGACACTTTACCTTTCCTTGAGCATGAGATCACCCGTGAGCAGCAATTTAAATCCAGCAATGTTTTCAACTGCGAGATTGTTGAAGAAACCAACAACTCCAGTAAGGAGGCCGATAAGAAGCACCAATGTCCACTTCAGAACAATGTACTGAAATATGTGCACCTTCTTTCTTGTACGCCAGTCTTGCTTAAAAAGGTCGTTCTCCACAACTCTGAAACATGCAAAATATTCAAGGCTGTAATTACATGACATGATATATGCATTCATAGTATCAGCAATTCGGTCTCCACAGCTCCAGTTGTTTATTACAGGAACTGCCATATGGGCATATCAGCATCTCTCCATTTCTTACTTCCTCATTTGAAATTTTGACACCAGTTCTTCAGAAACAATATCTAGGTCCATGCGAATTCAATATTTCTAGCGACTGTATTGCGTATCAATACATTTCTCATTTGTCTCGTCAACATCAGTTTGAGCGCACATTAGCAACTTAAATTCTAGCCCAGTTAAGGATAATGACGGAAGAATAAGAAAGAAAAAGAATGAACTCAAATTTCAAAGCAAATGAAATAAAAATGGCCAAAAAACTAAGGAGGAAAAGAAAATGCGTACTCGTAGTCGAGGCTCTCGATGGGGCAGACTTTGGCGCCGACGATGGCGATCTGGGAGGTGGTGTTCATGGTGCGCTTCCGCAGCAGCGGCTGGTGCGCGCTCCCGTCGCCGTCGTCGAACCGGAGCAGAGCCTCCGAGGAGCCGTTGAGCTGCCGCCACGGCGGCCCGGCCCCGCCGTCCATGCTCTCGATGTCGTAGTTGTGGCTCCCCTCCCGCTCCGGCCGGCGGTGAGGCTGCGGGGAGTTGCTGTCCATTGGCCGCCTCCCCTCTTCTCTTCTCTCCGCCACGTCTTATTGGTCTTAAGCTTGCGCAATGACCAGTTAGAGAACCTAAAAGAAATTTAACTGATGATAAGCTTCAGAATGATTAGGATTGCATTAACTATTTGAATGGAACGAGAAGATTGTTGAGTCAAACACGTTTGCCAGTACATGGACTCATGGAGGGAGAAGATAGAGATTATTTTTTAGTCTCTGCGTGTGGCGTGTGTGGCAAACTCGATTACTCAGTCAAGAACAAAAATTAAGGAACCTAGGACGTGGTTTCAATCTCACAGAGTCAAAACCAGTACCGGAGATCATAAAATTTGCCACCGTGCTTTTCGGATCAAAATTTGGTCATGCTAAAATCAACTAAGATCAAGCACTGAAGCCAATTTTGAACAAATCGGACCAAGTCTGTTTTCCACTCATTTAGGTCACTTTCGAAATGCCATAATTCGTTTCCTTTATTTTCGGCATGAAAATGAATTGCTTCATCCAAACATATCTATACAGCTTTCCAATTTTGTAAAATCTTGTGTTACAGATAGACATGAGGAAACATAAAGTGTCGAGAATGACCAGGGCAGAGAAAGTTAAATCTCATTTATTATCCCTTAAGAGGAAAATAACACATTGTTCACTAGCTTGCAGAAAGATATAGCATATTCGGAAATTGAGAGCCCAAAATTGGGCCCTCATCAGCCATGGAGATGTGGCATCGCATGCTTATACCTTATTCTTATCTCTCTCTTTTTCCTTGAACGAATCGTATGAGACAGTGACAACCATTATTAAAATGTGCAATTCGATTTTACATTACAGTTCAGAATCTCACTCATCGTAAGCTCCCGGACAGGCGAGATAGAGATCTTGATAGGTACATGGATCATGGCCCATAAACGAGCTGTGTCAGGCCATCAAGACACGACAGCAACGTATTCATGGATCCAAATTTTGAAAAGCAGGAAAATGTTATTTTCCCATGCATCAATGTTCAACAACCATACGATTGGGCCACTAAACTGAAATAAAGAATTTTTGAAATTTTCCAAGATGGGGGTCGCCTTCATTCGTCCCAACCATCCACGTGAAATTATGTACATCATAAATATTCATTTACAATCTTTGTCTAGACAGTGAGAATTGATATGTGCCTTTTTCAAAATAATGTGATGCCGACACTCATTGATTTTATTGGTGGTACTAGATTGTACCCAAAGGTTTTGAAGCAACTTATATTTGGCAATAAAATGAAAATTGTTGGATTAGGATGCATATTTTCTGTTTCTTTCAAAGCTTTCGCTCTCTCTTTTAGTTGATGCCTGCATTTTTTTTCTATTTTCTACAAATATAGAAATTCATTTTCATCTAGGAGATTTTTGTTTATAATGTCACTTTCGCGAGAAAAATATGTCATTAGTTATCCCCCTTGTTAGGTATATTTGGAGAGGACTTTGCGCCAAAAAAAAAAAAAAGATGAAGGCAAACTTTGCTCAAAAAAATTTGAAGAGATCTAGAACCGGATCAAATGATAAGAACAATAGTGTATAGTCTCTACGGCCGTGGTACACGACACCGGCGGAGCCACACGAGGGCCAGCCGGGGCCTCGGCCCCCCCTTGACCATGAGAACATCTACTTGTATTCGACGTCCAGCCGGCAGCAGCACCGTGCATGCGTGTGCAAACTGCTAAGTAATGAGGTTCAAAGTCAGCAGACCACACCCAGCACAGACCGACAGACCTATGTATCGATCTTTGTAGGTCGTGCATGTGCGTGTGCAACATTTTACTACTCTGTTGTTTGCACCTCTCAGAAGAACCACCACTGCTCCCTTCTCTCTCTCAAAGGAAACGGGCACGACTGAGAAGGGAGAAAAGAAGGGAACACCACCGCCGCGCCCAAGCTCGCTTGACGCTGCGATACCTCGACCGGCTCCCTAGCACCGACTCGCCTTTGCCGGCTGCCGTGGGTTGCCCCACGTAATCAAAGCAACACTCACACAGGTTCTTTTTTCCATCATATTCAAATTTTGATTTCGAACCCAAGTTTGAAAGTTCCTACTGCCAAGTTTATTGCGAGCGACTAGCGGGTTTTACTTTCAATCCCACGTACGACATATCTTTCATATGGAATACGCTTGCGACTTGCGCTAGTTCTGTTCATGGCCCCCCCTATGGTTCATGGCTGGCTCCGCCACTGGTACACGGGTTTGGTCTCTGGTGTGCGCATGGTCAAGGTACAGTAATTCTTCACTTCCATTCGTGCGTGGGAGAGATAAGGAAGTGGGGCTCACCGCAATATTCATTGTTTTAATTCTAAGGAATCTTATATGGTGCTGTAAAAACCTATCCGTCAATGATTTTTTTAAAAATAAAACATTTGCAACATGTGCATAAAAAATATGCATATAGCTATAATAAAACAAACATGAAAAAGGTTCATCGTGGATCCATCAACGAACTGATGATTCGGTTGTTTATAATCAGAAGATAAACTGGAGAGTCTCGGTCTCCTCAATGCAGAAGAATCTAATCTCGATGCAAAACATATTTGAGTACATATTCGAAGCAAAACAATCATCATCCCGGCTATCAATACAATGGAAGATTGGAAGAATGCAGTTTCTTTTGCTTTCAACAAGCAGGGCTAATAGCCTTTGGTCTAAAAAAAGAATGCAGTTTGTTGTACCTTGTAGTTGGCAGATGGACCAGCTGATCCAGGCCAAGAACCTCTCTCTTCTGTTCCAGACAAGAAACTCTCTCTCTCTCTCTCTCTCTCTCTCTCTCTCTCTCTCTCTCTCTCTCTCTCTCTCTCTCTCTCTCTCTCTCCTTAATAGCACCGCAGCAACAAGATAAAGCACTGCGCAAGCCCTGAACCGGAAGCTTTCTACATGAAAAAGAGGAAGGGGAGAGCCTGACTAGAGAAGCGACGAATCATTCTCACATACTCCACAAAGGAACTTAAAAGCCAGCAATTTGTGTAGTACTAGCTAGCTTCTCTCCATTTGCCTTCCGTTTGTTTCAATCATTTCCCAGGAGTATTATATTGAGTTTCCCTCCAATGTATTGTCAGGCATCACAGGTTGTAGTCTTTTAGGGGCAAAAAAAAAAATCTATTGTCATTGGACGTCACTTGCATAGCCCCACCGTCCCACTTATCAAACGGCCTCCGTGGATGCATCCCTAACTGGAAATGTAATCAAGTACTTAATTGTGACAATTTTGCACTTTATTTTAGATAAAAGATTTAGGGCAGCGACCTTAGCCATTACCGAAAAGGTGACCGATTGACCATGAGAAAACTAAACTCGTGTGTAACCGGACGTATAGGGCCGGTCTTCTAAAACGTCGCAGTTAGTACAGATTGACGGATGCCCACCTTGGAAAGGAATGCTTGAGCCAAAATGGATCAGGATCACTGTAGCTCTCTCGTAACATAAATACTGTGCAACTGTCTTCGCCTTCGCCGGCGCTGAGGATCGATCTGGAGCAGGAAATGGTGGGTAAGGACAATCGATGCATGTCAAGCTATCATTTGTGTTATGTGGCGCCTACGAGGAAAACCGATTGCCTTACTCATTGCCCCTGCGTATAATACGTCTGCGTGTTCATGTTTTTTTTTTGCGAGGGTGTTCATGTGTATTTGTACTACTACTAACTATCAGTTTGTTCGTCTCGCTGCTTTGCAGCAGCTGCGAAACAACAGCTACAGTGTTCTAGTTATTTCTTCAACAGCAGCTATAATGTTCGCAGTTATTTGCATACATGCACCGGCCGTTGCGTGCTTCGTTGGATTTGGTTTGGTCGCAGGTAGAATATTCAAACTAGTTTCTTCTCTTTTCAAAATAAGATTTGGTGGTGTCCCGCATCCACCATACCGCTCTCCCACCGCCCTACGTGAAACATGTGACGTCCCGGCCCTGAGATAATTTGTATTTTTTTTTTTTGAAGAGAAGATAATTTGTATTTTTCTCTCTGTTCTTGTATGATTGCAGCGCGGCCTTTAGCAGTTCCCAGGAGCTGACTTGGCAAAGTACCAATCACGCAGAAGACATCATACAGCCCTTTCCTAGTATTTTTCCCCCCTTTCCCAGTCCGTGCGTCACAGCAATAATCTGGTTCTCTCGTCAGGTCTAATTTTAAGCATAACCCGATTGTTTACCAAGCTGTGACTTCGGGTCGTTGAAATGTGAGTAGTGCGTGGTTCATCTACGCGTCCGGCGGCCATACGTTGCGGCGCTAGCATGAGAGCTAATGTACACGTCCACGCCGGATTGCTTGGTCGCGTGCGCGTGTCTGGATGTTTGCCCGTTGTGATCTGAATGGTTCGAGCCCAAGACGACGTCGAGGCTGCACCATTCCCTCCAATTAATTGGACGGCGACGTTCTTTGCACACAAGCGCCCGGCGGCGTGTAACACGCGTGTCCTACAACGAGTGGCTACAGGAACGGGATGAAAGAGGCATGTGTGATGCATCGCCAGTTACTACTCCAGCCTTTTTTGATGTCCCCGTCTCCGCGTGTGTGAGTTCGCTGGCGCGTGCTCGATCAGCTCCCAACCCGTCCATCATCGGCAGAGGAGGACGCGGCACGTGCGTGAGAGTAGTTTGTTGGCAGTTGGCACGCGCTGCTGGCCGGCGAAGCTACCTGTGCCACAGCATTGTAGCGGAGGAGCAGGAAGCGTGGATCACGGCCGAGACACTCGTGGATCCGGCTCGGCTTGCGAGTTGCGATCCTTCGCGTTTAGTTGAGTGGATGAAAGTGGATGAGAGATGGCGGTTCAGTTTTTTTAAGTGTTTGTTTTACGGACAAGGATAGATGGGGTGGCCAAGTTAGAGAATATTCCCTTTATATGCGATGAGTCTATCCCTCAAAATTGGTGGGATGAGCCATCCATCTTTGCTAATCTTGACTATTAGTAAATTGATTAGTGATAATTAGTCCATTTTATAATTAATTAGCATTTAAGATAACATAATTAATATTTAATATTGTTACGGAATTATTTAATGTGCCCTTTAGAGTATAATTAGTCATTATTAGCCATTTTAAATTAATAATTAAGACTAAAAGATTATTATTTGATAGTAAATTATGTCTATTAACTAATTAATGTATAATTAACTATCAAAAATTGGAATTAAGAGATATAATTTAATTAATTAATTTTATCTTGTACGCCCTCATCCATCTAACCAAACAAAAAACTTAACCGCCTCATTCATCCAATCAAACATATAGGGTGGATGACTTCATCCAAAAAATACGGGCCCGCCATGTTCCATCTAACTTCTCTCTCCAACCAAACGCATAAGCTGAGGAACTGTAAACCTGTTGCCGCAGCGAACACTGTTTGTGGCACGAGCATGGAATCGCGCCGTGATCCGGCCGTCGTCGCGGACTGATGGTGGGTTGGATGCGCCTCGTCACCGAACGTGATCCAGTACCCACTCTCTCTGTTAACAACTCACCTGCATGGGCAGCCGACAGAAGGTTAAGTTGGTCTACGCCTACGCGGACTTGCCTACGAATTTGAGGTGTACGAAATGCAACCATGCGGTCCATGCGCTTGTTTTTTTATCCATACATATCCGATGGGAACAGCCCCGTGATTCCGAGCACAATTTTCAGGCGCAGCTCCTTGCCTGTCGTCCATACTTCTCTTTTAGCTTTCAAATTGCATTGGCAGGATCGTGAAGGATCTCTGGCTTTGCGTGAGACGAAGGGAAACAATAATTGTACTTGCTCAAAAACCATGATTCGGCAAATCCATGCAAAGCAGTTGAGCTGCTTGAGCCCATATTAAAGTGTTTATTCCCCAGGAAAAAATATACATTGAGCTGGAGTTTTGTAGTGAAAGGTAGCTCTCTTGCGTGCAACCAAACCTCGACGCATCCCACGCCACGCAAAAGAAGGGAGTGTGTTCTTGGTATTGCCAACAATCCAATAGTCCAAGACTTTTGTTTACAGATAACCCAGAGTTTCTGTAGTGTGGGAAACAAGTGTTTTCGAGTGTTAGGTAATACTACCTGTCCACTCCACGCCCTAATTTATAGCCAGCGGGCAAGCGTGAGCGCCAAGGGCACGCGAATGTACCGTCACGTTCAGTCCACATCTTTCGTTTACCCTGACACATTGCAACAAATCGATTCATATACAGAGTCAAAGTGGTCTGCAGATGCAGATGCAGCAAAATCATGGCCGGATGAGCAGCGGCAATGCCGGCCGCTATTGCAGAATTCCCCACTGGTGAAGGAACCCTTTTCCGGTCGTCACCTCCAACACCAGGAGGACCAGCACCGCAAGCATAGCTGCCCGGCCGTTCCAGGTCTCCGCGCTCTTGGTCCAGCCCCACTCCCAGACAATCACTGGAGGGGGAAGCTCGTCACGTTTTGAGTCATATGCTGCTAGCAGCTCCTCCACGCTGCCGAGTGGTACGAGCGGCTGCAAATGCATTCCACCAAACATCTCGTCAAACTTTTTAAGAAAATCGACTATAGATAATAGCAGCAATG
Source organism: Eragrostis curvula (assembly GCA_007726485.1). Lineage (NCBI taxonomy): Eukaryota > Viridiplantae > Streptophyta > Magnoliopsida > Poales > Poaceae > Eragrostis > Eragrostis curvula. Next base: position 15,975,027 of record CM017439.1, on the reverse strand, counting down.
TGTTGCAGTCTTAATGATGCTACCACTTCAGCAATCAAAACACTTCATCTCATTTGGAAATGATTCATTTTTGTTCAGTAGTACTACTAAAACTAGTTGACAAGTAGGTCACCAGAAAACTGTAATCTAAATGTAATTCATATAGGAACATCATTCAAACAAGCATATGTTGTATATACACAGATCAGAAAAAAGGTGATCTCAAAAAAAAAAGATAAAAAAAAAGGTAATATTGGACTGCCCAGTTATGCAACACTGATGATAATTTTATTTGTCCTGTGGGTAGTTGTTACCTGACGAGCCTCGAGATTAGAAACTGCCATTGCACCAACGTAAGGCAGGCTCTCAATAACAGCATCAGCAAGATCTGAAATGAATGTCGGTTCACAACCTAATGCAGGAACTCGTCCCCAGTGCTTGATGCCAGATTCTAAAGCCAACTCCTTGTACTCTACATCAATTTCTTCCAATGTTTCAATGTGTTCGCTGACAAAACTGAAAAGGAAACCCATGGGAAAAGATGAGGATTATCCACCAAAGTTGACTTTGATAAAACAACATTCAGCAGCAAGACGATAGATGAGTCGTAAGAAACATAACCCAGATAAAACATTACAAATCAAGAAAATAGAAGCAAAATATAGAGAAATAATACCTGATGGGAACAGCTAGAAGACTCTTTACCCCTCTCTGCCCAAGCTCAATAATGGTCTCATCAGTGTATGGTTTCAACCATTCCACTGGTCCTACTCGGCTCTGTACATTCACAAGAAGATGAATATTAAAATAAGATTAACCACCATGTTTGGCACCATTATATTTATGGAGCTGCAATGACCTGATAAGCAAGCGTGCAGGGATTTGTTATCCCTCTTTTTTCGAGTTCTTCCATAATAAGATCAATACACTCTTCCATCTCCGCTTTATATGGATCGCCAGCTTCTTCTACATATGCCAGGGGAACTCCATGAGCACTGAAAAATATCATGACCTGCCAGTTGATTCCTCATTAGACATTCTTTTAGTCATAACAACTTGGCACCAGCTGAAACTAACAAGGTTCTCCTGTGCTTGGGGAGATAAAGGATGAAAAATTGAAACAACCTGACAATGTTATTGTTACTACTAGAAGCCAACTTCACTCGAACATTTCTGCATTTTTTAGGAAGCCTTAATCAGAACTTTTTTTTTTCTCGAGCACCATTCTTCAGAGATTTGAAAGAAGAAAGTTTGAGTGTGACTAAAGCACTCAGATCTTCTACCTCTATCCCTTTTGTGGATAACATCACCTTCTAGTCTTCTACCCTTGTTACCCCAATATACATATAAATTCTAACCTTTTTAGCAGTTCCAGTGAGAGCTTATTCAAGGTCAGTTGTTAAAGAATTGGAACAAAAAGAATGAGAACATTTCAAGCCTAAAACATATCCCATGTGATTCCATTTCATAAGCATTAACTTGCTGCACATGACACGTTCTTGTTTCAAGGAAAGTGGAAAACCATCTAGCCTACTCTTCTTAACCACATATAGCCGTGTATAATGACTGTAACATATAAAGAAAATGTCCACCAAGTTCCACATTTTTTTTTTTTGTTTATTCACCAGAGCACCATAAGAGCTTGAAACCCATGGTTATTACCTTTTCAGGTTCCGGAAACTTTGTCAGTTCATTCTCGATCAATGTTGCCATGGCCTTGATATAACCTTCACGTTGATACCAGGAGGGTATAACTGTATGTTGCATATTCACCAGATACTCGTCCTCTCTAAACATATTGAAAATTACAAAACCGTCAAATTTCTGAATACAAGCAATAGGGATATTTAGAATTCCAAATATCAGATATACCTGAATATGCTCTCCAATAAACGGAGGCTCGAACCACTAGTTGATATGGAGAACTGGGGATATAGAGGTAGCACAACAAGTTTTGTGATTCCATCCCGCTTTATCTAGGGTGCAAAGAGAACAAAATTTTATGTCTTCTCTAAAGAAAAGTAAGCATATTCCAGAAGATAAATGCAAACAATAAGCAACAGAAGGTTGATAATCTAGTAAATCCAGAACATCATTCATATCGCAGTTTTTTGCGTGAATAAGGTGCCGTGGGTATAGAGCTACTAGTTTCTCAAAATAAGGAAATAGTAAGTGTTTATTAGTATGATATAAAGTATTAAAACCGCAGTTTCATGTTCCTCTGCAAGTCCTAAAAGGGTAAATGTTGTACAAAAGGAAGATATAATTAAAAGAACCCACAACTCATAGCACTTGAGTTTCTGTCTTCCATTACTATAGAAAATAGAAATTTATTGGTATAATTTCATTGCTGAGATAATAAGCAAAAACTGAAAAGTCGATAACACACAGTAGTGATTAGGATGGATGTATGTCAAGCACCGTACTTGTTCTATAGCTTCCTCAGTGAAGGGATGCCAATACCGCATTCCAACGTACACCTTGGCAGGAACATCCTTTTCACATAATGCCTTCCTCAGTGCTTCAGCCTGTACAGTCCATAAAATCATCAGAAGAAACCCCATATTGCAGTTTCAGACATAAGTTAGAAACTGTAATCCATAGTGTCCTAAAGAGTCACCCTGTACCCGGTTCGACCGGGTCAGGGGACGGGTTCGTGGAACGAAGCCTGAGAAAAATAAGGTACGAATGGGGTGTACCTCCTAGGGACGATAATATGGGACGTGGTACGTGAACCCAAGGATTCTGGTTCGCTGAACCTGGATCAGAGGTTGTTCCTCTTGACACTATGGATGTAAGAATATGTGCTCTAGTTTCTCTCAGCCGACAAGCTACTAATTGGGTGAGATAAAACTTTCTGTGCAACGACTGCAAAATCATGTATGCCATAGGGGACGCGATCCATCCTGGCCTAACACCCCCCCCCCCCCCCCCCCCCAACCCAAATCACCTGTGGGTACGGGGACACAATTTATCCCAAATCGGGACAGCGAACCCGCTCGTCCCGAATTCCCAAATAGGGACGGCGAACCCGGTTTGCAGTTCGCCCCCTCGAACCCGAATCTGGTGACTAACTCCTAAACCAACAATATGAATAAAATAAAGTCCTCATCAGCTGAGCCATATATTCACACTTTAATCCTATTGTTCACTAGTGTAAAAGAGAACCTACCACACCAGAATTCAAAATGCTGTTTTACATCTAGTTAGTTGAATCCCACTGTGGCCATGGTCAAGAAGCAGCAAACAAAAAGTTGCTTTCTTCTTATAGTACATGATCATGGGAAGCTTTGTAGGCCTTCCACATGAGTCAAGAAAATATTAGCCTGGCTTTTTTTTTTGTGTGGATTAACCAAGAAGCAGCTTATCATATATCAATCATGTTGAAAATTGATATTCAGAGTTTATCCTAATAATTTGAGACGTTTACAATGATAAACCTTAGCAATAATGCATGGTTTAACTCGTTATTTGACAAGAAAATCGACTATTTGAAGTTATACAAGAAAAAAGTCTTCCCTGACCCATTGCATACTTTCTCCAGTTCTAGCTAAACAGAAAAACAGCGAGGCTGAAAAATTCAGCTCATAGCAGCCATGACATATAGCAGACACAATAATAGAAGGTAAAACTGCACCTGTGCATCAGTAATTTGTCGGAGAGGAGAACCACCACCGATGGATGCATAACCCTCTTTGCTCTTTGGTGCTCTGGCGACAGATATAAATTTGGCCAGTGGCTTCTGTAGAAAGCGAAACAGCCTAGGAAGACGGATAATATCCTGTCATCATGCATCATGGGATATCCAATGAGTAGCAAAAACATGATGCAAATGATACAATCAAATACAGTAGTACCATGCATCTAATCCTTTTTTTTAGCTATAACAGGCACATAGTGATGTTAGAACTTAGAAAGTTGGGCTTAACGGTTCAGTGACCCTTACAACTAAGATTTTGATGACTTGATGTTGGGATAAAGTTAGCAGAATGAGTTAAACTTGTCATTCCAGTAGAATTCAAATTTCTCACCATAAATTATTTTGGCAGCATAGTTGATTGAATCTGCAAAGTAAAAGAAATAGAGAGCTAGTATTGCTTTTAAGCATAATAATTACCGGATCAGCAAAAAGATTAAACAAGAAAGGCTGCACATCATCAAGAGTCTCTGGGCCTCCAAGATTTAGCAATAGAACACCGATTTTCTCATTGCCAACAAGAAGTTTTCTAAGATCAGATTGGGACGCAAGGACTGCCTCTGAAGCTGATGAATATCTTCTAAAGTGATGCTTCACATCACGCGACTGAAGCGAAGACCATCCCAGGTCACATTTGCAGGCTGAAGATTTCTTATGGTAACACTGCCCAAGAGAAAGTCCTGTGCGGTTACCAATTGGGTAAGATATAATTGCATATGTCCTTGGTAGGTTCACCCTGTTTTGGCACAGTAGCTATGTAAGTTATCATATTAACAATGGCACATTATAGGTAACACTCAACAATATTGCAGTCTATGCATATCATTGATGCAACACTTCAGAAAGTGAGAGAAACTAATAGAGTCTTAAAACATCAGCTCTAGCTGTAAGTGCTAGTAAAAGCTCCATTCAACAGATACAGGTATATGTCACACATGTAATGCTCCAAGCTCTAATCGGTCCTATTACATAACGAGCGATTAATCACCACTAGCGCTGCATATCATGTTAACAGTTCTGCAAGTTTGAAATCCTGTTTCGGAACATGTAATTTAAATATTAACAGAAAAAATATTAGCGAGTGCGATCAATGATGCTTCCAGATAGTAATTAGCAAGACTGAGAACAAATGTTGAACATAACAGTTTGTTTTTATTGACTCTAAGCCCCATGATACATTTGCTTTTGAATAAGCGTGACAAGAACAGATGAATGGACACTAACTAGGGATGGCACGAACCATAACACCTATAAGCTGCACTGATAATAACTAATTCCATCAACTGGAAACTTGGATATGTATTTGCGACAAAGAGAACTTTTCACACATGAAGGACAAAGGCCCCCGAGTTTTCTCAAATCACCGTGTTCAATTATGGGTAGATCATGGCAAGGCATGCGTCCTTAGTGACACTAGGTTTTTCAGTAGGGGTGTGTATGTATAGCTAAACATGCATGTAGTTATAATAAGTCTTGGGAACGTGATTGACTTGCAAGGGGGTCGAAAAAGTGGAGACGCTCGTGTACAACATACACATGACATAGTTATGATCGATCGGCTATCATCACCTGGGCAGAGCATTCAGGGCAGATCTATCCCGTGTACATTTGCATAAAAATGAACAGCATCGACTGCACATGGTGTACAAAGATTTCAGAGAAATGGGACATACCTAGCGGAATTACGGGGCGCGGGCCTCTTGGGGAAATGGGAAGGCCCGGCCTCCACCACGCCCTTCGCGCTCGCCTGGCTCGACGACCACATCGTTCCCCCTGCGCGTAAAACGTCCCAACAGTGAGGGGAAACTGTTCCGGAGCCCGTGTCTCGAGCGATTGATTAATCAGGCGGTCGAACGGGACCTCACCTCGAGAGGAGAGGGGCAGCGCGCGAGAGGAGCGGTGGCGGCGGACGAGGGTCGGGCGCGCTCGCCGTCGCCGGAGACGGCCCGGGGCGCAGAGGAGAGAGTGGTGTGTGTGTGGGCGCGCGGGCGGGCGGGGTACGGGGCGGCGTGTCGCTACTCGCGACGCAAGTGGAGACGAGGCGAGGGACGAGGGAGAGAGAAATAATCCGCAACGGTTGGTCCCTGCGTTTTTGGAGGGTTTTAGCTTCCGCGACGCGATCCGGCGCGGCTCTGACATGCGGGTCCCGTGTTCCTGGGGGCCATTTTTCCAGTGGGATATATTTACAGTTGTAGCCATTGGGCATCGCGAGAGCGACGCTACGAAATTATTCCTGGGTTTTAGTTCGCTGTATCCCCGGAGGTTGGAGATATTTCTCGTTGGATCGCGGCCCTGTGATCCTTCAGATAAGCTTTTTATCCGGCCCACAAACTTGCACGGACCAAGTCCATGCTCTTTTAGCAAGCTGCTGAAGCTCCTTGAAACAAACAATGCGCGCGTGCTTTGCTTCACATGAAGTTCATGCCCTTCAAAAAAAAAAAAAAAAAAAAAGGGTCCATGCCCGATGAGTCGATCCCGGTTGACCCCTTGATCATGTACTCCGGAGGATCTTGGCTGAATACATGCAGGCATCATTATGGATACAAAGATGAGTATCGATCAGACAGAGAGAGAGGAATTCGTGCATATGCAGATCAATAATTTGCATACGTACCGACAAGTCCCACTGGACCATGCCGTTGGAGAAGCCGCCGGTTGATCTATTCCCGTGGACAGAGGAATGGAGGACGAGGAGGAGCTTTGGCTGATGATGCCCTGTTTGTGTGTGTTCATACACAGCAGGCCGAGAAGCCAAAAAAACAGTAGTAGAACTTATAATCGTTTTCGTGATGCTTGCTTATCATTTCTCCCATTCTGATTTGTTCCCCCATACTGTTCAACGTACTACTATGTCTGAGATGCAGTCTACAACAATACTCGATCGAGAAAACTTTTAAACGTAATCTTCCAATAATGATGTTCTTCTGCAGCTTCCACACATCCCAAGAAAATAGCATTCACCTATGGCCCTGTTCGTTTATTTTAGCGCTAAATTTTAGAGGTCTCTAAACAAAGAGAACCTAATACTAAATAAAGTTTAATGACAAAACATTTTTACAGATGGGTACATCTTTACGAGACGAATCTAATGAGTCTAATTAATCTATGTTTTGTTACAGTCATGCTACAGTAATGCTACAGTAACCATCGTCTAACCACGGCTTTCTTACCCTCATTAGATTCGTCTCGCGAATTAGACCAGGGGTTCTGCAGTTAGTTTTGTAATTAAACTTTATTTAATACTCTTAAATGATATGATTCTTTTCTTTAGACCCCTCTAAATTTTAGACCCTCATGAAACGAACAGGGCCTATGTTCCTTAGCTTGCATGAGAAAACGATGAATGTTTTCTTCAACATTAATCCTGACACTAGCAAATTGCCCGTGCGTTGCTACGGGAGTGATTTTTTTTTCTTTCAAGATCAAGTAGTCTCTACTACTCTAAAGATAAAATCACTACACTCTATTTAACAATTTGGAGAAAGTTGCAGTTGCACCAACCCCTAGAATCAAATTGTGTTTCTTGGTAAAATGTATATCAAAATCAAATGTTAATTAGTAAATGTACAAAATATAAAATCTAAAAATTAGGAAATTGGATGGAATGGACAGATGTTAAATTTAGATGAATCTAGGAACAAGAATAAGGTCAAACAAAGTTCAGATTGTTGAGATATGGTGGAACAAATATTTAATTATGGAAGATCAAATAATATATACTTAGAATTTAAGAATAGTTACTTGCGTTTGTTGCGTTCGATAGGTCAGCAAATTGAATGCAATCGCCAGTCATTTTGAAAAGTGCCATCTACGAGGGAGATCACTAATGGTAATTAATATATATATATTATGCTCAGATATTTAAATGTTAACTTACATTAACAAATAGAAATTAAACACTACCCTACGTATCCGAACAAAAGATAGATTAAACCATCTGTGACAGCTGAAAGGCACAAGATCAATGCATTAAACTCCTACATAAAGATTTTTCACCTTACGCTTCAGTTAGTCAAATAAAGAATTTTTAGTTAAATTGAAAAACATTTAGATAAACAAAATCTCCAAATACACGTAACAGCCATAGCTGTGAAGAAACATCTGCAGTTCTTTAAGAAAAAGTTTCCTGCTGTCAAGTGTCAACTTCCAGAAAGCCTTACCTGCTGAATATGCTCCTCGGGTCCTGCAATTCTCTTGGGTTTGGTTTGTGTTGTTCCTCTGATGCACGAACGTGAATCAATGAAGATCCTGCACCCAAACCAAGCTGAGATGATGAGCCCCGGACCACATAGAAAAAACTGTACAGAAGAAAGAAAGGAAAAATGTGATCACACAGGAATTGTTCGTGGCCATGGCAAGCCTGCATTCAGGTACTACCCTTACGCATACAGCATCTTCAGATTCTCAAAGCCAAGGAAACCTGCCGCCTGCATGCAGATTGCAGGAAGCAGAAAGGTCACGCTAAAGCCAACCAAGCCTGCATAAGCATCAATGCGACCTACACAGTTTTACCAATTGGTTGAGACTAAAGGTCACGATCGTGGCCAATTAGGGCCTGCTCCACGAACGTGTTCGCCGACGCTGCACGTTCCTATGCTGGCGAGAGTTCACGCCTGCATCTGCGCCATGGTAGCGCGTGCAGGGCCGCCTAGAGCACCGGCACTCATGGCCGCAGTGACGGGAGCTGGTGGCCGCGACTTGAGCAATCTGTCGGTGCCGGTGGCCGCGACGATCGCGTGAACCAAACCTAAAACCTAATTAACACCTGATTAAAGTAATACGGATAGAACTGGAAGTACTCTAGTAACTCTACCTGAGACGTCTTCTGCCGCGAAGATCTGATGAGAGACACCGACAATGGAGAGCGCACTCGTTTCCATATCTTGTGTTCGTGGCCTCGCCGAGAGGACGTCGTTCAACTCTGGGTTTCATGTATCGGTCGAGGTATAGAGCGCATCTGTTACCTGGAGGTGTCGAGGGATCGATCGCATCATGTTAATTTGGCGAAAGGAAAGCAAATAGGATCACGGCGGCGAGATCGTGATCGTGTTTGTTGGGGAAACGAAAAGGAAACTGGACGTGCGGTCACGGCAAATCGCGATGGTGAGTTAACTTTTGCCAATTGCGGACGATGTACGTAGGCAGAGGAACGCAAATAAAACGGACGCGCGCGGGCGGACTCGCGGGACTCGGGCTGACGAAAGATTATCGAGTTCGGCTGGGAATCGATAGGCAGGACGAAACAACGAAAAAGTGAGTCGACGATCCTCTTCAGCCTTTTAGATAGTAGAGCGGGACTCGGGCTGACGAAAGATTATCGAGTTCGGCTGGGAATCGATAGGCAGGACGAAACAACGAAAAAGTGAGTCGACGATCCTCTTCAGCCTTTTTAGATAGTAGAGATTATATGCAGCTCCAAACAGATACACATACCAAACCGTCCACGTCTCTGTCAGACATGACCAAGCTGCTATATATCGAGCCGTCACACCCTCGATCATGCGACGAGGTCATACTCGTCCCGCGCCGGCGGCACGACGTCGAGCCGCATCATGCTCCTGTACGCCGCGGGCACGGGCGCGCCGGCCTGCACGCACAGCTCCACCACCGCGGGGGCCTTGCCGTAGTACCGCTTCAGCTCGTTGGCCAGCGGCGTCGCGCCGTCGTCGGCGACGTGCCACACGTAGTTGGGCCGGACCAGGTCGTCCACCGTGGCCTCCTGCCACGCGTGCTGCCCGTCCCGCTGCTGGTGCTTGGTGGCCTTGCACATCCGCACCTTGTGCCCTTTCGGCCCGACCTGCACATCGGGACAGTACCCGCAGGTGTTTACCCTGTACTTCTTCATCAGCCTCGCCGCTCCAGACCGCATGTCGAGCCAGGACTGCAGCGTCCTGGAGGCCAGCTCCGGCATCGTGATCTCCTCTTCCACCTTCTCTTCTCCATTCCCACAATTGACTGAAGTGGAACTGATTGCCATTGGCTCAGCTGGCGGAGATGACAATGGTGTGCACTCTGGATCAGGGGACGCCCCTGCTTCGGAGCTGTCTCCTTCATCCGGCTCGAAGTCTGCGATCCTGCCTTCAATGGAGTACACCGGCCTGGTCCGCCGCTTGGTCGGGTAACGTTCGACGTCAACTCCCGCCTGGATGCAGAGCTCCAGGATGGCCGGGAGCCTTGGAACGTCGTACTTCTCCTTGTGCACGACCCTGGGCTTCCCGACGCGGTCGAACAGGTGGTAGCAGTAGGGGAAGCCGACGACGTCCCTCACCGTCCCCGGCCGCCACACGTGCAGCGAGTTCCTCGCAGCGCTGTCACGCCCCTCGCACGTCCTGATCTCGTGCCCAACCCGGCCGACGTGCACCTCCGCGCAAAACCTGAAGAACATACACACAAATCACACCACAATATGCAATGTGCATAAACAAAGTGTACGCCACGACAATTCGCTAGCAGAGTGGTTCACCTGCATCGCTTCACCGTGAAGGCGGCCTCGCCCTCAACGAGCTTGGTCAGGCCGTCGAGGAGCCTCTCCCTCGCGGCGTACACGCGGTGCGCGACCTCGACGAGGTGCGGCACGAGGAGGCCGTTGTCGGGTGGGTGCTCGAGCACCCGGCACGGGTTCTCCTTCCGGACGCGCCGCTCCTCCTTGGCCCGCCGGATGAGGACCTTCATCGGCGTCACGTACGGCTTCCGCTCCCACTTCCTCCCGGGCCGAGGCACGTCGGCGTACGGGATCGCCTCGTCCTCCTCCTCCGGCTCCCTGCCGCCGCCGCCTCCGTGCAGCCGTCTCGTCCCTGCTGCACCGACGAGAGGTGGCGCCGACTCGGCCAGGGCGACGAGTTGCCGCGCGCAAAGCGCCCGCAGCGGCGTGCGCGATGCTCTCGAGCTGACTCCAAGGACCCCCTGCATCTGGCAGACGGGGACGGCCGCACCTACGGTCGAAATGGCATTTCGTCGAGCACCTTACCGGCGCGACCCCGAAGGGGGATAACGCGCGCGCGGGTGACGTTGACGACAGCGCGTAGAGACAGGCGCACGCAAGCTCTTTTGAGAAACAGCAAGGGGCCAGCGGAAGCAGGGCGGATTTCTCCAGCCGGCGAGGAGCAGCAGCTGAACTGCGGTCTCCGTCAGAGCCACTCCGATTTGCGGCGCCCTTGACTTTGCTGGTAGGTTCTCTTGACTCTTGCTGTTAACAGTGGAAGGCCGAGAATAAAACTCAGTCAGACCCCATTCGATTGTATGATTATATCAAAATAATATAGGTTTTCATGTGAGTTGATTCTTAATCTAAAGCTTCAAAATTTTAAAATCTCCTAGACACGGTCTGAACAAATTTGTATTAACTACAACAGAGGGTCAGCCGTGCAATTCATTTTATAAGAAAAGTTTATAAGGGTGCAAAGTGAAAGAAAGACAGTCATAAATTCGCAAAGGCTTAATTGCAAATAATTTGACATATCTCAACCCTAATCTAAATTAATGAGAAGACCGTACAACGACTCTTTTTTTGCAGGCAGTGATAAGCAATGACCTAGAACATCAACATTTTAGAGAGTAATTTAGTGATACATGCGAAAGGCGTGCATTATCGCTTTCGCAACGTCTTCGTCTGTGTGCAGAAGGCTTGTCTAGTATGTTGAAATTTGCTGGCCCTCAGTACCTATCACGTGGAATACGGGTTAGTGTGCATGCTCCATGGATTTCTCATTTGCTTTTTGCGGATGATTGTTTGCTCTTCACACAGTCAAGCACAGCTGGTGCCCAGAGATTAGTTGATATTCTGCACACTTATCAGAGAGGCTCCGGACAGTTAGTGAACATCAATAAATCTGCCATCTTCTTCGGTTCAAATTGCTCTGATGCTAAAAAAATGATGTGAAGCAGATCACTGGTATTGACACCGAGGCCCTGTGTGAGAAGTACTTGGGACTGCCCACATCAGTTGGCCGGAGTACAAAAGGAGTTTTTGAAAATATCCCATCAAAGATCAGAGGGTTAATGGAAGGTTGGAGTGAGAAACACCTCAGCTGTGCGGCAAGGGAGACCTTGATTAAATCAGTAGCCCAAGCCATCCCCACCTACTCAATGAGTTGCTTCCTGCTCTCACCGGATACTTGCAAGAAAATCACCAGTGCTATCTCTAACTATTGGTCGGGCAGTGCGATTGACAGTAGGCGTCTCTATTGGAAAAAATGGCCTGATCTGACCCTACCCAAATGCAGCGGAGGGCTTGGTTTCAGAGATATTAAGCAATTTAATATTGCCATGTTAGGGAAACAGGGATGGAGATTAATGACAAGCCCTGAATCTCTATGTGCCCGGGTTCTAAAAGGCAAGTATTACCACAATGGAGATTTCTTGTCTGCGAGGAACAAAAAACATGCCTCACATACCTGGCGTGCAATCCTTACAGGCAGGAAGGCTTTGAATCTTGGTCTTGTGAGGAGGATTGGAAATGGTTCATCTACCAATATTTGGGAGGACAAATGGATCCCTGGCGCAATAGGTAACAAGCCTGTCTGCAAAGCCCAGAATGCAACGGCAGTTCAAGTCAGTGAGTTAATTGACGAGGATTCTCGCTCTTGGTGTCCTGTGCAACTGGCGAACAACTTGATTTGGTCTGATGCTGAAGCTGTAAAGCGAATACCTTTGGGCGCAGCTGTGGAAGATTTCTGGGCATGGTCCGGCGAAAAACATGGTAACTATTCAATGCGTTCAGCATATAGGCTTCTAACTGATAAAGATGCCCAGGAGCGTGCTCATATGACCAAATGTGCTTCGTCGTCATCGGCTAACAACAGTCCAGTGTGGAAGAAAATTTGGTCTCTAAAAGTACCCCTAAAGGTACGACTGTTTTGGTGGCGGGTTGTGAATGAGTTCATCCCGTCTCGAGCAAATCTTCACAGGAGGCACATTGAGCAGATTAGTATATGTGAGACATGTGGTGCTGATTCTGAGTCCACTTTTCATGCTCTCGTACAATGTCCACCGGCCAAAGTTTTCTAGGCAGAACTAAGGAAACTGACAAATATCAAGTTGCCTGTGCTTCATCCGGCAACATGGGCGATGGACATACTGGATGCAAAGGTATGTTGTACTACAGACATGTGCACAATCATGTGTGGGATGTGGTCAATCTGGAGTTCGCGGAATGATCGAAGACATGGCAAGTCTACTATACCAGTGCGTAAAGCTGTGAACTGGGCGATGGAGACAACACTGCATTTGATCCATGCTCACCGCCCGACAAAGTGCAGAGAGGGTCAAGCTGTTCGCTGGAAGAAACCTAGTCCGGGGAAACTGAAACTGAATGTTGATGCATCCTTCTGCAGTGATGAATTTAATGGAGCAGTGGGTGCGGTGCTGCGTGACGAAGATGGCCGCTTCATCAAAGGCTTTGCTTCCTGGCTCCCTGCAGTACTATCCCCGCTGAATGCTGAAGCAGAAGCTTGCAGACTTGGGCTGGCAATCTTGGGCAACATGCAAGTTGTACATCTAGTCCTTGAAACTGATTCCAAGTCTCTGGTTGATTTGTGGACATCAAAGAATAATGACCGCTCCGCGATCACATCGATCCTTGTGGACATCCAAGAGATTAGCCATAACTTCTCTTCGTTCTCTTTTGAATTTGTTAAACGTTCCGCTAACTGGACGGCACATCTTTGTGCCCAGTACGGAGCGCAGCATAGGGCTAGTTTTATTTGGGAGGCGTCACCTCCAAACCATTTGCTGCAATGCTTGCAGCACGACTGTAATCCTTATGATTAATGAAGAGAAGTGCTCTTGGTCTCAAAAAAAAAAAAAAACGTCTTCGTCTCTTCAGATTCAAGATGCTTAAATTATTTCTTAAAATAACGAATTAACAAAAAATAGAGTACACCCGCCCTTTAAAATATTTTTTATGACACATTTTTTTAATCTGTAAATACCCTGGTTGATCGGCTGTGATTTTTATTGCTTTCCTGCGCTTGCTACCTGCCGCATCACCGATTCACCGTTCGTTCTTTCCATTGCCACCTTGATTATCGTGGTGCTATGCACTCTACTACCGGGTCTCGGCAGTTCCAAAAAAAAAAAAAAAAAAATACTACCGGGGCTCGGCGAATAGGTCATCACAGCATATTGGTCACTCTATGCATTGGAAATGAATTATTAGATGAGATTTATGTCAATGCCATCCTATATTAATGACTCGGTATTTTTTCGAAACTAATAACTCATAATTCGGAATTTATAAATGTTTGAAGAAATTTTTAAGGTGTTATGTAGACATTAAGTGATACAACTAGTGTTTACAGATGTGCTGTAAGAAACATTTTGATCAAAGACGCACATGTTTGTAAATTCGCCCCGGGACACTTTGTATACATACTCATGCAAGCGAGAAAGTCTGAATTGTTGTTCTCCCGTAGCTTTCGACATGGCACGTCGTATCGTAGGAAGCCGTTTTGTGTCTGGATGAACACTCACACCGTTTGGAAATTATAGACGTTCAAACAAGAAAATCGGTTCAAAATTGGACTAAACTCACTGTCCGAAAGACAGCATTTCACAACCGGAGGGAGTATCGTGCAGGTGGCGCCAGTTGGACTTTCATTGTTAACCATGTTACGTACGTCTACGGCTCTGTTGGTGTCTCTGTGCTGAGAGAAAGAGACTAGGCAGGCTTGATGATGCCTCTCGATCGCCTTATAAACACGAGTTACACGACGCCATGCGCGCAGTCTGGAACGCGATCGAGCGAGGTGCCTGCATGATGGACGGCAGCTTGCTTCCTGCCGCGTCACCGTTCGCTCTTTCCATTGCCGCCTTAATCATCGTGGTGTTATGCAATCTCGTACGGCAGCTCGGCGCGAATAACAAGTGGCCGTGGCGAGCGGCGGTCTCCAGTAGTAGGGAGTGCGTCCTCCGCCTCCTCGGCGTCCGCCTGGGCGACGAGGCCTGTGCATGGGTGGGTTTAGATGGGTAATGCTGGGTTTGCAGCCCACTCATCAAAACATCAGTGAGAGCATTTCCAGCAATAAATCTCAAAACAAGGTTCTTATTTTCCTTTTCCAAACTAACATGTAAAAATGAGGGGTTAAAATATAGCTTCAACTCCAGTAATAAAATGGTTCAAGCCCCTATTTTGTAAAAGAAAAATAGTGGGATCCACAAATGAGAGGGAGGATTGAAGGACCTTAGGAATGAGGGTTTGAAGATGGAATTTGAAGGGGCATGCAAAATGAGAGCCCAAGTAGAGTCTCTGCTGGAGTTCATATTTTGACTCAAAACTCTAAATAATAGAGTAGGGCTCAAATATGGTCTGTGCTGGAGATGCTCTTAGATGGGTTTAGAGTGGGTGGGCTGGGCGGGCTACGTGGGTCTGAGGTGCATGCTGTTGGAGAAGAAGCGCTGGTACTAACCTCCTCCATGGCTCCATCCGCTCACTTCATCGTCTCCAAATTCTCCCCCAATTCCATCTTCCTCCCTTCAATTCTCCGTGGAGCTCGACTTTCCATGGCGAATCGCACACCGCTACCCTGCAATCCGCCCTGGACCGCGCGCATCCGCACCGCCGTGCTCCTCCGCGCTTCGCCGCGCCGCCATGCCGAATGCCGCGCGCTTCTGCGACGCCTCCACGCCGCCGCGAGCTTCCGCGGCGCCGCCAAGCCGCGCCCCGCCACCACGAGCCTCCGCGACGAGCCCCCAGACGCGCCGCCTCACGCTCCGCCGTCGCTGGTCGTCGCCCCGTCCGTCGTTCCCCACTTGATACGGGTCTCATGGGTTCAATCCGTCCTGACCCAACCCGTGCATGCGCCATTCTGACGGTTTGGGTTGGTCTTGGGCGGATGGGTTGGGCGGATTGGCTAACCCATGCTCAGGGCTAGGCGACGTGCCCACGTTCGTCGTCGACGACGGCGCCGCCGCTGTGGACGCGCTCGTCCGCCGCGCCGACGCCTTCTCCGACAGCGCCGGCGGGCCCAGCACCACCATCTCCGGCGGCCGCTTCCCCAACATCACCTCCTTGCCGTACGGCCCGCGGTGGGTCGCCCTCCGCCGCAACCTCGCCTCGGAGGCGTTCCACCCGGTCCGGGGCCTCGCCCGCGCGGCGCCCCAGCGCACGCGGGTCGCAGCCGCGCTCGTCGACGACATCGCCGCGCGCAGCTCCGGCGACGCCGGCAGCAGCGGCGTGGTGGTGCCCGTACGTGAGTGCCTGTACGCGGCGCTGTTCGCGCTCAACGTGGCCACGTGCTTCGGCGACGGCGTGGCGAGCGGCGAGCAGGTGGAGGTCATGCGCGTGGCGCAGCAGGCGTTCCTCAACATGGTGCCCAGCTTCCGTGTCTTCAAAACTTTCCACAAGTTTCGTTCGTCAAGTGCACGCGCGCTTCATCTTCTTCGATCTGCTCGTTCAACTAGATCATGCCATGCGTGCGTGCTGTCGTGTGCCAGGTCGCGAGGCTGCTGTACGCGGACAGATGGAAGCAGATGGTCCAGTGCCGGCGGCGGCAAGAAGAGCTCTACATCCCGCTGATCAGAGCGTGCCAGGAACGGCGTCGCCGCACTCCAGACACGGCGACGTCGTACGTGGACACCCTCCTGGACGTCGAGGTCCCGACGACGGAAGACGGCGGCGGCGACCCGCACCGGCGGCGGAAGCTCTGCGAGGGCGAAATGGTGAGCCTCGTGTCGGAGTACCTGGGCGCCGCGACGGGGAACGTGGAGGCCGCGCTGGAGTGGGCGCTGGCGAACCTGGTGCGGCGGCCGGACATACAGAGCCGCCTGCGCGGCGAGGTCGAGGCGGCCGGCGGCGAGGCTGCGCCGTGCGCGTACCTGCGCGCCGTGGTGATGGAGTCGCTGCGGCGGCACCCGCCGCAGTCGGCGGTGCAGCGGCACGTCAGCAGCGACGTGGTGGTCGGTGGGACGCCAGTCGCCGGTGGCACCATGGTCGTCTTCTCTCTGGAAGACATCGGCAGAGATGCCAAGGTAACAACACTATAGCGTACGGCACGGACGCCATTAACCTACTCCATCCATCTGATCCTAACAAAATCGTGTAAAATAAAAAATACTACTAACAGATATGGACGTCTCGGAGGAGTTCATACCAGATCGGTTCATGCCGGGCGGGGAAGGAGCAGACGTGCGGCTCAACATCGGTAACAAGGAGGCAACAAAGGTGATGATGATGCCATTCGGCGCCGGGCGAAGGATATGTCCTGGAATGGAATACGCCATTCTGAACTTGGAGTATTTTCTTGCGAAGCTGGTCACGGCCTTCGAGTGGCACCCGATCAAGGGCGAAAAGGTTGATCTCACGCCAGAGCATGCCTTCTTTACCACCATGAAGCACCCGCTCCGTGCGCGGGTCGTGCGACGAACAACGGCACAGGGATTCGCAGTGTGTGAGTAGGACTTCTGCTGCCGTGTGTGAGTAGGAATTCGCAGTCAGCAGATCATGCCCGCAGCTCAGTCGGACACACATGCAGCTGTGGCCGTTGTTCAGTCGGACACCGGGACATCTGTACAGCAATTCCGATTGGGTTTCTCAGTACGGTATTTCCCCTAAAAAAAGAAGTATTCGGAATAAGAAAAAGAAAAAACACCGTATTTTTTGTATGTTTATGTTTCAATAAGGATTTCCAAACTGGAGTGAAGCCTACGGCAAAAGTTAAAAGAATGATGATTCAAAAACAAAAGGGTGGCAAAAATACGTGGTCGGCAGGATTCGAACCTGCGCGGGCAAAGCCCACATGATTTCTAGTCATGCCCGATAACCACTCCGGCACGACCACTTGCGTGTTGATTTTCTCTTCTGTATTTTTATTATTCAAGATTTGGGGGATTGAGCTTCATCTCTCTGGCCGGTTGACCACTGCAGCAAGAAGCACAACACGGGGCGGCGGCCAGCAGCTTCTTCCGGCGATGGCGCCGAATCCCAAAGGTAACCAACGCTCATCAATCAGTTAACCTACCTCCGCTAATCCCGCCTGTAATCATCTACCTCCGTCTCACCAAATCACCAACCGATTTTTATCTTATCCTCTCTGTTCCTGATGTCCTCAGATGCTGCTCCCGCGGATGAGGATCGGCTCGCCGCAGAACCGCCGGCGCCGAAAGCGAAGGTGAAGGTGCTCTACTTCGCCCGCGCGCGGGATCTGACGGGCGTGGCGGAGTCGTCGCTGGAGGTGCCGGCGGGGAGCACCGCGGGGGAGTGCCTCGCCAAGATTCTCGCTGAGTTCCCCAAGCTGGAGGAGATCCGGAGCTCCATGGTGCTCGCGCTCAACGAGGATTACGCGCCGGACTCTTCCCCAGTTGCCGACGGCGACGAGCTCGCCGTGATACCGCCCATCAGCGGCGGCTGAAGCATCCACGAGCGTGTTTTGGAGAGAAGAAAAACAAGAAACGGAGTCTTGCATTGTTTCCCGTGGCTGTGAATGCTGCATAAATAATCTTGTGTCCTTCATACACATTTTTGTTCTTGGTCCAGGTCGAATTGATGGTCATAATTTCATTATATGAGATAAGTAATAATGACCCCAAAGGAACACTTGCACAATTGATGTACTAGCATGTATGACGTCGTGTGCTACTCTCTTAGTACCACTCATCAGTGCTAATGGCCCTGTTCTTCCTTCCAAATAATATGTCCCTAGAATAACGGTATCGACTCAAATAAGTCATGTGAATTTGCAAACTATGATCATTGCAATGCTCCTCCATGTTCATCATCACTGATTCTGCATCCTTAGGAGCTTTTTTTTTAGGAAAGCATCTTTAGGAGCTGAACACAAGCAGAGGAAGGTAGACCTCCCTTGTTGCTATTTCTTCACCTCAATTCAGAGGTTAGATAAGTGCACCCCTGATCACACAACTATTTGAAACTGACACTGTTAACGCCACGAGGACAACACTCCTGAATCATGATTACTTTCAGCACCGTCTGAATCAATGTTTCCGTTCCATAACACTGTTATGTCCTCTGGAACAAGAGCAAAACAGCAAGCCAGAAGTTCTGGATGAGAGGATTTGGGCATTAAAGACCATGCGATAAACACACCCAGACATTGTGATAAATAGACCCAAGTTCCGTCTGAGAATAGCGCGGAAAACACACTTTTCAGTGTTGTGACACTAGAGAGTAGAGAGTAGGGAAGGATCGGACATGCCACATACCCAAACACACTATACACATCACATACTAGCTCCATTCTCAGGTCAAGCAATAATTAATATACAGAAACATATGGATCGGATACTGCAAAATGTCGCAGGGAAGCATGCAATCCGCAACGTACAGAGATACTGAACGCAGAGTATATTGCTCCCAGATAAAGCTGTTTGTCGTTGAAGCATAACAGCCATTGTACAATAATTGCACATTTCAAAAGTACGGACGCATGAAACCTGAGCACTTCAGCATTCACACTAAAAATGAAATTCACACTTCAAAAAGGAAACACGTATGTCTGTACCACTGACAAATTCAGGAGTCCACCACTGACTGAGGACTAAACCAAGCAAGGGCGAAGAGAAGGGAAAACAATAGGATGATAAACATTTCCTAAAAAAATTAAAAGAAAAGAAACAAAAAAGAGGACACCGCACTGTAGAATACTATAAGTATAGCCTTTGCATCAGGCATCAATGCTGGCATCCTTGATGGCATCGTCTAAAAGAAAAGATATCAATGCAAAGCCATCTACGGTGCTCTTACAAACTCTTATCATCCAGACCAGCTGCTTAAGGATGCAACAGGGACCTTCTGACGAGGCTTTGAGCAGGTTGGCTCATCTCTCTTGAACCATAGACCATGGAAGCACGGCACCGGATGAAGTTCGTAGCATGGGTACACGTCTTGCTATCAAGAAGGCTTCATTGAGACGTGCTGCACGATTTGCAAACTGGGAGGCCCTCTGTATTTTTCAAACCAATAAGCAGAAAACATGGTCAGACACATAGTAGCATAAATAAAAGTATGGTCAGGAGTGGTACATCTAATGAAGGTAAAATGTTAATATCACAAAAAGATTTTCATGAATTGCTTTATTGTGACCAATAACTTAATGTTCAAGTAATTCAAGAAAATGACTGAAGAAACAAGCTTAGCCAGAAATCGCTTCACTATCTTATTGCTTCCATGCTTTACAATAACTTCGTCCATGTTCTCTTTCACATCTGAAAATCGCATTTAATCAATTTAATAGGACTGTTAAGGGTCTATCTATTTCTGGCAAATAGGATAGGTCCAATTAATATCATCTTATCTCCCATGTGGAGCCTACATGCCGAGACTGATGAAGTATGGCAAAGTCTAATATTTTCAGTCATGACTTTCCAGGAAATCCCAATGACTAAGACACACCTGCTCAATCATATTTAATGGACAAAACAGTACACATGTTCACAAGCCATGATCAAACGGATGTACCGCGCAGCATTATATGCCTTAGTACATCTCCTACACGAGAAACTTCTACTCTATTTTTTTTTTCAGTTCTGGCTTGTCCAGACAACAAAATCCTAAATCTCATCCAATGGATGATGGAGCACCAATCTTAGCTAGGTGGTCAAATAGCATGTAACTCAATCTGTTTTTGCTACACCTCACGCATTAGCAAAAGTGTCTTATGTGCTTAGTAGAGATCATGAATTTGTGGTCATAATATTTGTTCACCAAAATAATGCTGATCATGAAAAAGAACACGAACAAGTGAATTTGTTACTGCTGAGAAACAGAAACATTCACTTGAAAAACCACAGGAATAAAGTAGAAGTTGAATTCGAATTGTTTGGCAAGGGCATTGTTCAGATGTCTCCAATGAACCAGCAGTTCATGCAGAACAAAGATATTGCAAAATTATAGCATGCACCTATAAACCCATAAGATAATGATTTCCGAAAGATTCTACAACATTTTTTTTGTGCATATATATAAACCCACTGCCATTCAAAAGGTAAAAAATGAACTCCCATCCACCAGTGCATACATACCCATGCAGTGTTTTTCCTTCATAAATGAAGAAAAAATATCCCTCAAGACAACAGATGGAGAAAACAACTCTGATCATTAACGAGTGATTAAAAGTTTCTAATTGTTTACAGCACAATTGAAGTTACCTTTACAGCACAGATGCGAATTATATTTTTCAATTATGACGAGTTTCTCTGATATCACGTGATCTGAACTCTATGTCTATTAGCATTGGCATTTGAAGTTAGCGACATTGGATGAATTACAATTCAGGCAGCAATTTCATAACAAATTATATCAATCTAATAGACAATCCAGTATATGAAAGTAAGACGACGCATCACGGCATCAGTACAAAATTTCTTGGAAGCTAGAACCAAATTCACAAATCCAATGCAAGTATTAGTAGTGTATCGAACACTAGTAAATTACTGACCTTATCATCAAAGGCAATCTTAATCTGGGGCATGCCCTTTGCCTTGTGCTTCATCCTGTACATCCTCCTCCCCAGCACGACCAGGCCAAGAAGAGCCGCGGCGATGGAGAAGGACCATACTGGCTTCACCTTCCAAGCACAGTACGGCAGCAGCTTGAACGGCAGCCTCCACCAGACAACTACTTGTTTCTCTCCCTCACCGTTACCTGAGTTCTGAACAAGAGGAAAAGAACCGTCCTTCGGCTCACCATAAGATTCATCACAACCGGAAGCAGAATAAGCATCGTCCCCTTGCTCCTGCTCTCCTTGTTCACCATGAATTCCATCAGCTGTCACAACATCTTCAATACATGAGGTTTCTGTACCCCCGTGCTCTGCCAACTGCACACTGGAATCATCTGATACTTCAGACGCATCAGGGGCCGTAGTTGCATCAGAATCCAGATGTTCTCCCACCTCATTATGCTGAGCCGGTTGCAGAACAGAGTCCAATTCGCCGCAACTGCACGCCGAATTATTCTCCTGCTCCGCATCCACTTGCAACGCTTCTGCTTGCGTCACCTCAGCGCTCAGGTTAGCGCCGCACGCCGCGGCGGCTTCAAGAACAGAGCTTTCTCGGTTCTCATCGACCCCGCCTTCCTGCAACTGCACGCTCGAAAGCCCAGCGTCAAGATCCAAACTCTCTTGCGAAATACAATCAAATCCTTCCAATAAATCTAATACAGCCCTCTGGTCTTCCATGCCGCGGAAGGCCTCAGGCTCCGACCACGAGCCGCCACCGGGGAAGCCAGCGTCGGGGGAATCGGGGTCGAGGACGAAGTGGTCGGAGAGTACGTCACCGCCCCCGCCGGAGACGACGACGACGTCGTCGCGGTCATCGCTCCCGCAGGCGGAGGCGGCCGAGAGCACCTCCCAGTCGCTGATCTCTGAGGCGGCGTCCTCCATGGCCGTGGCTCTGCCGTGCGGGAGGGGAAGGTAGTAAGAAGACGGCTAAGCAGGGAAGGAGGAGGCAGGCAGGTGGGACCGAGTTTGTATGGACCCACTTGGCAGCGAAGAGAAGGGCGGGGGCGAAGAAAAGGGGCAGTGGAGCATGGTGAAGGGAACACGTAGTCGGCCCGGACGTTGGATAACGAGAAAGTCGTGACTGTGCGCACACAGTGCTATACCCAGATGAGTTACTGCCTGATGGACCCCGCAAAGGACACCGGACAATGGGCCTGCTTGTCATGAACGTAGGGCAGATTCTCTTGTAAAGCCATCTCGAACGGGCAGTTGTTGCCGAAAGAAAAAAAATCTAAACGGAGGGCACCAAAGCCGACGTGGTATTGTTCCTCAGATACGTGGAGCTCTCTGATGCGAATCGGACCAACCACGCCGATAAAGCTTTTTTTTTCCCCATTTTTTTTAGGGAAAAGGCCCTTGTACTAGGATCCTGCACCAGTATCCCTTGTGAGTACCTAATTCAGCCCAGCACAAACATATACGAAGTAGTACTCCGTATTTGGTAATCAATACCAAAAGCCCTTCTCAGTAATAGTCCTAGTTTCCTGTCAAAAATACCAAAAAGCCATTTTCCTTCCATCTATAGGCGATAACACAGTCCCAGTCCCAAAAAGAGAGAGAACACGAACAAAGGACTCGCAAAACAAAACCAAACTCGTGTAAACGTGTGAAACTGCCATGAATCATAGATTGGCAACAAGAATCCATTTCATTCCTGAATACTGACTGCCATTGCATCAACATCACAGTGTAAACAATGGCGATTCAATCTCCAAGGTTTTTAGCTTTTTGCGTCAGCTGTGTTGCCCGCTCTGAGCAACAGATTAGATCGCTGCTGTGCCAGCTCTTGAGAACCAGTTGGAGCTGTGCAAATTTCACATACACCACTGTGTGTACATGACACCCTACATACATGCGTATCTTGCGTATCTTGTTATACGTTGCCGTGCCACTAAGCCTCTGGATTGCAGGGCCTCTGAGTCTGAGCTTCAAGTTTATTCTAAAATCCTCCCTGCTTGCGTTGCTAAACAAGCGACTATGTGATACAAGAGAAACCGATGCGTTTGTTTGGTTCTGACCTGGGAACGCTGCATCCCACCCCCAGGCCTACGAAATCGAATGCAGCAACCCAAGAAGCCCCGCTGTGTCATCGCCATCGTGGCCTCTCTTGCCTGCACAAAAATGGGCCGGTCAGAATCGCAAGTTCGTTCGTCGAGATTCTGTGATGGGTGGACATGTCTCTGAAGCTAGCATACATGGTTATCTGATCACGGTTCACCGTATCACTAAATTGACGGTTAGATGCCTGAACGGCTGAAGCATTCTTACCTTGGCTTGTTCTTAGTCACTGATGGACCGCCTGTCAGATTGCTCCTCGTATTCCTCTTGCTGGATCCAGCCATGCTTACAGCGCGTGTGGAGGTTACCTGTATGCAAGATGTGTCCACCAACTTTTAGCTCATGTTGATTTACGAAAAGAGGGGAAAAACTTTGGTGCTCTGAAGATGGATGAAGTGATCGACATCCATAATGATGGCTTTAGAAGGGAAATGTACAATAATAACATATTCCAACCTTTCCGTTTTGTTCATTGCAGTTCACAGTGGGCTTTGTCATGATCTTTCTTCCTTCGACTGGGTGACTTGCAGATCTTGACTTATGCACAAACTCAGTCTACAGTGAAGCGTACCAGTTGATAGATGTGAGTGTTCAAAAATAGAAAATAGTACCAAAATAAAATATTAACAGGTAGCATCGCACAATCTGCGTTCCATCTCAGAGGGATTTATTGCAATGACTAAGCTGTGGTTTTTACCTTAGTCATGTCCGTCCTATTTGCAATCTTGGGCGCCTTTGCAGCAGGGAGGGAATTGTCAGAGCTGCTTCTGAAGAAAAGACCACAACAGTTTAGAATAACTACATACACTTATATACATGACCAAATGATTGAGCAAGATAAAATAGCTGCAGATACCTTGTACTTGGAGGCATAGATTTGCGCACATGTCCTCTCTTCGGGTTATTTTCATCCAATGCCGCTGTTGTGCTTCGCTGTTTCCTGACCATCAGCACAAATAGAACAAAATATCAGTAACATTCTTTCAAGACTTACATTACACATGTCAAACAAAGAGGATTAAAAACCTTTTATTCTGTGATTTATTGTTTACACTAGTAGGTACAGCCACTCCTTTTGATGTAACCTGCAAAACGATGTTTGGGATTGTTATGATATTTGAATTAATAAGGTTCTAGGATCAGTGAACTTAACATGATATCAGTGATCTGTCACTTAGTGAAACTATGAAAGGGTGTCATATGTTCAATTTATGGCAGCAAGCAACTGAAGCTCCATTTCTGAATGCCAACTCTTGCAGGTAATAGTTTTCAAAGAGCTCAACTGTTTCAAGTTGAATAGTTGTGATGTGTACTTACCTGAGTGGTTCTGGAGGTTTTGCCACTAACTTGAGATGAGTTGGGCATCACCAGGATTTTGGCACTCGACTTCCCGGTAGCAGTACTGTTGCCAGAAGCAACATGAGAAGCACGTGATCCTTTGTTGAAGATGCCACGAGGAAGGGCATCTGTATGCACATCTTTAGGAGACCTATAAGACGCTTGACCAGCTGATTTAGAAGGAGCCACAATTCTTCCTGTATTCTGACAGAGACTGGATCTGGAGGTTGCAAGTTTATCAGAATTTTGAATTGAAGATCTACATGAGGCCATAGCTCTATCAGGAGGCTGATAAGAAGCTGATCTAGAAGAGGCTGCAGCTTTATCAGCACTCATTCTGTCAGATAAAGCACGCAATTTCATCTCAACTCTCTTGTGGAATGGATCCTTCAAGTCTTGAGAGGGTCTGTTAGAGTTCATTCTTAAATCTACCCTTGGTATATGGATAACAGAAGTTGACAGGTCCTGAGATAATGTAGACATAGAGATGTCAGATAACAAATTTCGAAACCAAAACTAAAGTTTTGATGACATCGCATCAATCAAGACGGCACATATCGGTCTGTGATATGAAATTATTCAGAAAGTGGTCAAGTTTGCATCTATATATTATATATAAGACAAAAATATATTCAGGAAATTACACCCTCACGACTCAGTAAATGACGGAAACTTCACACAAAGCTACGAGTTGCACTAGCCATCTACCAGAGGTAAACAGGTAAATCCAAATTTGATTATTGATCTTTCTTACTATTTTATTAAGTAAATAAAATTTCCCAAAATTGCAGTATCTAGCCATGCAGCAACAACTTCATTTTGTGCTCGTGATGGAATTTCTAAAATAGACTATCAATTATACAGAATCAACACTATATCAATTCATTACCTTCGACCTCTTCACTGGTCTATTAACAAAAGCTATGGTTTTTCTTGGACCCTGCTTCTTACGATCCATTTTCAAACCTTCTGACTGTAGACTTGCTATTGGCAAGACAATTCTTGACCCAGCAATATCATTTTCATCATTATCATTTGACACCACACATCTTGGTGCAAGAACTTTTCTCTCAAAAGCTTCATTGATGTGTCCATTGTTGCTACTTGTGTCTGCAGCACATGGGAGCTCCCGATCATGGCAATGCTTTTGACCGGAGCTATACCTCTCCTCCTGTTGAATATTTTGAAAACCTGCTGTCTGAGAGAACAAAGGATTGAATGTCAAGAACCCCATCTCATGAGAGTCTTGGCATTTCCTCTCGTCTGATGAGCTGACTTCGGTGGAAGGTTCAAAACTAGAACTCCGACCACTTGCCACTGGATCATCAGAAACAGCAGGTAATTGATCTTCTTGGCTGATACGGTCAAGAGTTTTGTCCTCATCGGCCTCCTCCGACATTTCTTGGGTCTCGTGCATCGCCCCATGAGCTCTCAGGTGCCTCTTCTTGTAGTATTCTTCGAAGAAGGCCTTCTTTTGCGCAACCAAACCAGGCGCTGTGAGCTTGCTTATCTCCTCTTGACGACTGTTATGAGCAAACACCGATCTTCTTTCCCATGATAAGGGCTCTGCAGCAAATCTACCAAATGATACTGAGCCATGATCAAGCACCATTTTCTGTACCGAAGGATCCTGAACAAAATACACAGAGCAAAATGATAATTCAGGACACCTGGTTCATCAGAACTGCTGAAGAGAACACAACACAACAATACAGTAGAACCATTATCTGGCATTCTCAAAAACAAAAGGAAACTACAAAAGACAGGATCCCATCAGCATCAGTCGCATCACATCATGCTCACATTATCTGCATCCACATCACCATATTCCGGAAATATGCAGGCTCTTGATTTCAGTTGACAATTTCAAGCAACTACAAGTGAGGAATGAATGGCTTTGGGAGCAGAATGTAGTATGGTACCTGCGGGTTGTGGTCGTTGTAAGGCGAATCCGAGCATGCCCATCCACTGAACCGCTGCCCAACATCAGCAGCCATCGTGCTTCAGCAATCACAGTGCCACCTTGCTATCCAGCCTCCACAGCACAAGAATCTGGACACCAAATCCCCAGAGCTGCCTCTCCAATGTATCTGCAAGTATCAGATTTACCAGCACATGAGCACGAATTAAGAAACAAAATGAAATCCCTTCCATCTCCGCGCTGTTCACGGGGAAATTGAGAGGAACGAAGCGATTAAGCAACAGGACAACCACGGCACTAAACGGCGATTTCTTTGAATGGGAACAGCAGCAGTAACTCTGTAGGGGGAAAAATCGCTCAAACAACACAAAACCGAACGAAAACCTAGTAAACCTCGACGAAGAACAGCGAGGTCACCGGGAAACCCAGGCCGCGCGCAGCAAACCGAGAGGCACCCGACGCAGCACGCAAGCGTGCAAGCAGCCGAGCCCGGCACCAGGACGGCGCTCACCAAACAAGGGACCCCGCCCCCGAGCGTCCCAGTTCAACCGCCGCCGCAATACGGCAACTCATCAAGAGGGGGAACAGGACGAATCGAGGAGCCAATCCACCAGCCGGCCGGAACGTCCACCGGCCGATCGAAAGGGACAGTAGTGGGGAACCGAAAGAGTGGACGTCGAGGGCTTACCTACCTACGCACCACTCGCCGAGGAAGGACGGAAAAGGGAAGCCACGGCGGCGCGGGCGCGGGTGGCGCGGCGGAGCAGATCGTAACGGCGGCGAGAAGGGCGCAGGAAAACAATCCGCGGTCTTTACTGCCGCAGCAGCAGCAAAGGCGCTGGTGGATTGGATAGGAGAGAGACCGGGCTAACGGCTCGGAGCCTTGGGTGGCAGCTAGAGAGAGGTGGTAGTAAATGGGGCCGGTGGAGAGAGAGAGAGAGAGAGAGAGAGAGTTGGGGATGGACTCTCCAACGTTCGAATTGAAGGCGGCGCGGCTCGACGGCTGCCTGCTCGCGTAGGTTTTGCCCCGGGCTGTGTGCGTGTCAGTCCTGTCGCGTAGGTGTGCTTTGTCTTGACGTTCGAGGCCGTTGAGCATTTTGACCTTCGAGGCTCGTGTGCTTTCCGTTCACTGACGGCTGGATTCTTTTTTTTTTAACCTCTCAAAACTGAATATAAACGTAGTATCTATTGGTATACGTAAAATATGCCGAGTCACGACGACGCACCCTAACACACACGAACACCCCTACATCTATATCCAGCACAAACAATTCGCGTCCATCAAGAAATCATCAGGACCAACAGGCCCCGATACGCGACGAGAGACGTCGCACTCCCTTTGTGTCTTCACGCGATAAAAGGTACCAGGAAAAGGTCCTAAAAGAAATATTACAGAAGGCAGCTACCATCTTACAGACAAGCCCCTAACAAACTGAAAAAACAAAAGAACCCAGAGCTTGAGCGCTCCGCCGCGAAACGCCGAGAAGCCTCCACCGGAGCAGGCCGCTAGGCGTGACGCCGTCGAGCCCTGCCGCAGCAAGCGACCGCCGGCCACGCAGCCGAGCGCCGAAGGAGCCGCCATCTGCGTCGATGCGTGCAAGGACCAGACTGGCGACGAACACCGTGAGATCCACCGCTGATCTCTCCTTATTGGAACTTCACGAGCCCAACTCCAGCGCCAGAGAGAAGACGCCGATGAAGACGGGGAAGCTCGGGAGAGACTATTCCATGAACGCGACGACGCCGCTGCACGCCACCACGCCCGGAAATTATTCACCGGCGGTCCGGCGCGAGCAAGGTGAATCAGACACAAACAGGAACCAACAGGAACCAGGAAAGCGGCAGCGACGACCACAGCCCGCCAACCACTGGCGGAGCCAGGCGTCGGCCAGCCGGGGCCATGGCCCCCCCTTCACCGGTGAAATTTTTTAAGTAGCGAATGTAAACTACTAGCGGCTAGCCTCAAATATATGAATGGGAAGATGCTCAACTCAGTGATCTAGTTAGCACCGCGCACACATAAATAACTCGCGAACGTCCGCGAGGTCGTCCCTGGCACCCTCCGTTCTAAGCCATGTTGTGTTCTCCAATTTTCCTGCCCACTTCATCTCGAAGACTCCAACACAATCTTACAGCTAGTGAACCAACCTGCACTGTGGTTAGTCCTTCCTTCGTTAGTTGCAGGACTTAATCAAGTTTAATTTTGGTCCCTATGAACGTCATTGCTAACTGGCCCCTCCTTGGTTTCATGGCTGGCTCCGCCACTGCCGCCAACCCGGCTATCTTAGCTCACCACGTCCAATCACCTCACCGGCGAGCCCCGCCCGCAAGCAGCAACAGCAGCCTCGATGGGAGCCAGCGTCGCCGGCCTCGCGCACCACCGGGAAACAAAACAAACCTACCAGCCGCCACCATTGACGAGTGACGACCGAGGAGAAACTAGCTACCTAGGTATATACACCTAGAAGCTAAAAAGGGCGGACGAAGAAGACTGGACTCCCCTCCTCCGCCGACACCATGGCCGACGGAGACGAGGAGCCGGTCAAACGTCGCCGCAAACGGCGGAGCTCTCGATTCGCCTTCTCTGTACTGTAGCGAGGGGAGACGTTTCGAGAGAGTCTAACGGCTGGATTCATCATCCATCTGAGTTGAACGTTGGGAATTTTGGGCTAAATATAGAGTAATGGGCCAAATTTGAGCCGTCATTGCTGTCTGTCGGAGGCCGGCCTACTTCTGAGGGTCCAGCAGCATCCTATTCCTTGGTCCTTTTGGCCCACACACGACCCGGGCGATTCCGCGCGCGCTGCCGCCTCCTGCAGGTCGCCACCGATCAGCCGCCTTCAAAATCACGCGCAAATCAAGTGCTAGTTGATTCTTAAGCTTTCCACCCGGCCAAACGGAGATCACCTACGAACCACCCTCATCTTGGGTTACCATGCCAGCAATGTCGTCCGTGCTCGTCCGGGCAGCCCGTGGCGTGACGCGTCGACCGCGTCTCGCGCCGCACGCGCGGCGGCGGCGGCCGCAACTCATGCCGCCCGTGGAAACTAAGGCGAGTTTGGGAGAAGGACCTGGAGTCAGATGAGGCCCTTTGGGCATTGTACCGGCGCTGGTGCAAGTTTCACAACGAGGAGCGCGGCCCAGATGAGATGGCGGGACGGTTCGACAAGTTCAAGTGGACAGCGCATTATGTGCACTAAGTGAAGAGTGCACGTTGGTGCTTGGCATTACTGATTTATTTGTTACACAATAGAATTAGGAGAACCGCTTTCGTGATCCCGTGCGCCGCCTGATACTTTATCTATATTTTTGTTAGCAATGAAGAGATTTGCTCTATAATTTTAATAAGAAGCCTGAAAGCGAGCACTAGTGATTAAGAAACATAGATCCACTCTCAGCAGCTCACTCTGAAACGAAGACCCAACACCACCAACCCCGCAATCCGATCTGAAACCTCCATGGATCCTTCGGGCCAACAGGAAGCGATCAACATGACGAGGGCCATGGAGGCACTGTCCCCCTGGCTCAACAACCCTCGTCGGACGGTCGTCCAGATCGAGGCCTTTGTAGTCGCCGCGGTGATCCTGCTGTTTCTGCAGCTCATCCTCGGTTCGGCTCGCCGGCAGTCAAACAGCGCTTTCGTCCAAGTCGGATCTTGGCTGGCGTACACGCTGTCTTTCCCGGTGGTCACCTACACCCTCGGCATGATGCAGTCTTCGCCAGTCAAGAACGCCATGTACCCGGTCTGGGCAGTTTCACTGTTCCTCGTAGCCGGGTCCACGACAGCTCTCGACGACAACAAGCAGTGGAAGCGCCACCTCTTCCAACTGATTCAGTATGCGCTCTACTCAGGTTTGACTCTTGGGCTTCTCTTCCCGTTCGGCTTCAAGGAGAGCTTCGACCTGAAGCACCTTCGCACTCCTCTTGCTAGGAATTTCGCGACAGCAACCATCTTAATCCTCAACTTTGTTGTGTTCTTCACAAATTATGTTAGAGTCGATTCGTGTTGGGTTGTCGGCTTGCACAATCCCAGCAGAGCAGTGACCGAGTTCATGAAGAACCAGACCGCTGACCGTGGATGTGGTTCCCAGGAGTGCGATCCCGTGACTATGAAAGGGTACAAATACCCAGTTCGGTGCCCTTCTACCATTCTTCGATGAGCTGATGGAGAAAAGTTAGCCGTTTCTGGCCGTGTACTCACCATAGACAAGATTTTTCTGTGTGAGGGCAAGCTCCTGAGCACAGATAGTGGGGGTGATCGCTTGAAAGATTTGTGTCTCTCTTATGAACTGTTCAAGCTGCTGAGACGGAGGTATTTTGGGATGGAATGCGCTGAGGCCAGCCTTCCTGAGACACATGATTTCGTATTCCGAGGGTTGCTGTTGACAGAAGACAGATTTGAAAGAGCCTTCAGGATTGTTGAGGTAGAGTTGGGTTTCTGCCACGATTACTTTTTCACTAAATACCATGTTATCCGTAAGAAGCAGATATTTATGTTCGTGATGATGCTCGTGAGGATAATTCTCGTTCTCCTTGTTGGAGCATTTGTGCTCACAGATTCACTGACTATCGAGACACCAGCTGCTGTGATTGAAGTTCACCCGAGAAGAGCTGACACGGTCATCACCCTGCTGATACTGGGCACCATTATCTTGGTAGAAGTATTACAAGCTGCATTCTATTTAGCATCAGATTGGCTCAAAGTATCACTTGCTTGCAAGTACGTCAGAAATCTTGATTTGCAAAGCAGAGAGTTCATTGTGAAACTTATTCGTGCTTACAGCAGGTTCACAATATTCAGATATTGGACAAACAGGATTGGCCAGTGCTCAGTAATTTCAGAATGCCAATCATTCGCAATCCACCTCCGCTATATCCTTGACCCCATCAAGAATCCGTTTGAGCGCACCTACCGACTTACCATTGGTAAAAAGAGAGCCTCCGTCTGCTTGACCAGTGCGGTGAAGATAGCAGTTGCGAGGTCTCTGAAAGAAAGTGATGGCCACCTCACTAACGGAGAAGCAACACTGAAAAAGAATCATGTGTTTGGGCTGTTTTGCTGGGCATTGGAGGTTGGATCTCAGATAGAGATCATATTGGTCTGGCACATTGCTACAGAGTACTGCCAACTCACCGAATGTAACGAAAACAGCACTTATCAGACGTTTCACGAGGTGTCGGAGAAAGTGTGCCACCCTGAAATCGCGATAACTCTGTCAAGATATTGTGTCTACTTGATAGACTCGGTCTCAGAGTTACTTACAGGTTACGTGGACTCCGAGTTGGCCATAGCCAGGGTGATGAAGGAAGTACGTGAAGCCATTGGATCCCTTTCTATAGATGCGAAGTGCCAGTTTTTCAAGGACCTACAGGTTCGAGAGGAAGAAGACACAATCTTCCGAAAAGGCGTGAAGCTTGGAAAGCAGCTCGAGAGCCTTAACGACAGCGCACTGCGCTGGAAGGTGATGGCTGAATTCTGGGTTGAAAAGATCATCTATATCGCGCCGTCGGACAATGCCAAAGGGCACATGGAACGTCTGAATAAAGGAGGGGAATTTCTTACCCATATCTGGGCTCTCCTGTCGCATGCTGGTATCCTCAAGATTAACAGAGATAATGTACGGACGACAAATCTGCGAAGCCAGCCTCTCCAAGAAGATGTATGATCCTACTCGCCCAAAAAAAAAAGGAAAAAAAAGAAGAAGATGTATGATCCAAGAAGGTTGGTTCTCAGGCGACATGTTAGTTTCATAGTTTGGATCTATCGAAGATTCGAAGTAATTAATATGGTTGATATTTTGTGTGACTAGCTAGCCGTTCAACCCGTGTAAATGACTGCTGAAGACCTGAAACTCTGGGTTGTATAGAACAAACAAACCTTCTTGTAAAGTAGTACTCCCACTGGTGCTTGTAAGCTTGGTATCTTACCTCCAAAGTGAATTTAGTTCCTGTAATTTTGTCAGTAGCCCCCCCCCCCACCCCCCCCCCCAAAGGTTTGCCGTAGTATCCGTAAAAAAAAAAGGTGTAAAAATGGGCTAGTCATATCTATTTCTACCTTTTTTACATTCATGTTTGGCAATCTATTTTCTTAATATTTGAGTAAAAATTTCACCACGCCCTCTTTCAAAGGCTAGAAAAATAAGATTGTGCGTCCCTCTATTATGAAAAATGTCTTAATATACAAGTCTATATTACCCACCATTTTCATTACTAAGTTTATAAATTAATCCGCCAATACTAGCACATATATTTACATGTTTATGAAAAACTCTTCATTTTATTGCAGAACTTAATATATATAGAATTGAACATAAAGACAACAATAGCGCCTGCACAAGCAGCGGCGATAAAGCAACGATTTATTGATGAGGCAACTAAGTTAGGTACAACTAGAATTATGATAGTAACCATGAAGGCCATCCCTCCGGTTACAATATTACGTTAGGATTTTTCATTGGTAATGTTCCATGTGGAAATATGTGACATTTTTTAATTAACAATCAAATACTTAAACATTTAGCTACATTAAATTTTATTATTATTTGAGAACAAAATAAACCACCACGTTTGCTCTCAAGCATTAGAAATGATAATAGTAGAAAAGATACCTACTACTGCAACCATGGAAAACCGCGCGGTAAGTGCGGGGTTAGCTATCATCAAACTGCAACCATGGAAAACCACTAACCAAATACTATATTTGGTTATAGATTATCCACCACTGTCATGCATTATCACAAAAGCTAGACCAAAATGCCCTTACATGTATTTATAAATTATACACCTCTATCATTACTATAATATTAGAAAAACACTTAATTTATATATGATTTATATCACCTACCTCTGCCACAATTTTGTGTGTAGGGGATTTAATTAGGAGCTGATGATTTGCATAGCTTCCTATCACAAAAATAATAATTAAAAAATAATAACATTTTTTTCTTGATACATTTTGATATGCTTAAATTCTTGTGCACGGGCCACGGCACGTGCATACCGTCAACTTAGGGTAATTCTTATACCCAGCCCGAATCCATGAAACAAAAACAACTAGTAGCAAATCGAGCAATGTTGACAGAATGGCAGACGGAGGACACACATGAAACTGGCAATTGGCAAGGCATGAACTCTAGAATTATGCAATATACAAATGCGAGGCCTTCTACAAGATTATGATGTCACAAAAATGGGAATACAAAAGCAAATATCAATTTACATAAAACATTCGAGATGATCAAATTCTTAATAACAATATAATATATAACACACACCACATGCATATTGGTAGTCTCGTTGACCCTGAATATACTTCTTCCTTCCATGGACCTCACCTAACCACCGCCATTCACAAAACCATGAAACAAAAACAAATAGCAGCAGATAAAACAACGTTGACACAATGGCACATCACTCCATTGGTAGCAGATTATTACTTGGCAGCGGGCAGCATGCATGATTAGCATCCATCCCAGAGAGACCCCTGCGGCCAATGCTGGGTGTGGGAGCCCTCGGCCGCGTCGCTGCCATCCTGGCCCCACTTGGGCGGGTCCAGCAGCATGGCCTCCGCCATCTCGGCCCACAGCCTGGGCGACTCCATGTCGTCGTCGAACTCGCCGCCGTCCCCCACGGCGAGCTCGAGCTGGCGCCGCGCGCTGGCGACGTCGACCAGCGCCGGCTCGCGCCGCACGCGCTCCGCGGCCTCCGCCGCCGCGGTGCGGACGTCCACGGGGTCCGTGCTCTTCGGGCGTGGCAGCCAGCCGGCCGAGCCCGGGAAGTTGAGCTGCGCGTCCCGGCCGCGCAGGCACAGCGCCGCCACGTCGTGCGCCACGGCGGCGGCCTCGGCGGAGTCGAAGCTGCCGAGCCAGACGCGGACCTTCGTGCCGGGCTGCCGGATCTCCGACACCCACTTGCCCCACTTCCGCCGCCGCACGCCGCGGTACTGCGGCCCAATCGCCGCCGCCTCCGGCTGCTGGTCCTTGGCGGCCGCCGGCTGCTGCTGCTGCTCCTGGTGGTGGTTTTCCATGGCCGATCCTGAGTGAGCTGCACTCACGGTGAGTTATTAAGTTATAGCCTTGATGATGAGAGGCACGCAGCGGTGCGAGTGCGACGCAGGTTATATATAGGCAGCGGGTGGGAGGTGCTGTGCTTGCATGGAAACCTATCGCAGATGATCATTGTTGACTGTTACTGTTACTGATCATTGTTGATGATTTGTTTGCGGCACGATGCTGTCCTAGTCAATGACCAGTTGAGAGGACGTCACAGTATAGTATCACTGGTGGGTGGTGACCGGTCACACGTGAAGCACTTAGTCAAAACTGAAACAGAAACTGCGCCTGAGGGAAGATTGAAGAATGATGGAGCGCTGAATTTATATGCAGTTTATAAGCTTTACCATTAACCTACACCTGAGTACTACTAGTTAGGTGCCTGCCTATCACGTCCGGTGGATATATATATCAGCGCATGAGACGCATACGTCCACCTCAAGCCGTACAAAAGGTCCTTTTCTTTCCCGTACGTACCTCATCACCTGCGCCGTACAATTCCCCAGACTTCAACAGACGGAACCTTTTCACATCAAATGCGTGAAAACGATTTTGCAACTGCGTGGATCTATACTCGTGGTTCATGTGCAATACAGCATCTCACACTAGTTTCTAAATGTCTAATAAGTGCTTCTCAGTTCTCATTCTCACCACATTCAATTCATTAACCGTTGAACGTCACTTTTAAGGACGTTCAGTTGATTGCAAAATCTACAACACAAATAGGTCCTCTCATACGACGATGGATGAAGGTCGTAATCTTCAGAGTCGTCAAATCGTGATGATTGTTCCGTTTTCATAGAAACACAAGATTCGTTTACAAGCAAGAATAAAACAGATATACCTCGACGGGTAAGCCAAATTTTGGTACGAACGTGTACATGCAGTAATATAAGTACCATAGTGTCATATGCAGCTAAAATGACTGCCGCAAAATAAAAGGAGAACATTTGCAGATCACCGTAATTAATGTACTATTTCCTCCTTCCCTGAAATGATGACATTAGGACAAGACTTGTATACTTGTGAGTTGTGACTAGTACAAATAAGATGTCTGAAAAGACATTAAAAAAAAAGAATGGAAGGAGTACCTGCCTATATATATATTTCTGGATTGATGTATGTTGTCTAGCTAGGAGTATATAGCAAGAAGCCCAGAACGTTAACAATGCAATGCGTAACGGAGATTTTTTTTCTCCTTCTAAAAAAATGCAGATAGGATTCCACGAAAGTTGCCAAGTACATATGAAAATATATAGACTACTCATTACTACGTGTTGTTACAAAACTCTACAGGCTGCAGCGAAGATGCCTGTATGTACAAGCTCAGACGACAGTTCTTCCTTGGTTCCTTTGGTTGGATGGACTTGCATTTGCCGACATATCGGAGATGTGATTTGTACACTGTTGGTCCTTTCTTCAATCAGAATAAGATTACTTGCTTGGGCTTACTTCATCAAACAAAGATTCTAGCTTCATCGTGGAGCCATTGCACCTCACATTATTGGCTGCAACATGTCCTCTTGCATCAGCTGCTTTCAAGTACTGCAGTGTCAGTCTCTTCTCAGCAAAATCAGATGAATATATAAAAAGTTATCGGTTGATTTTACCGTGAGGCTAGGCCGCCTAGCACATGACATTGATTGATG
Organism: Eragrostis curvula; assembly: GCA_007726485.1. Taxonomy (NCBI): domain Eukaryota; kingdom Viridiplantae; phylum Streptophyta; class Magnoliopsida; order Poales; family Poaceae; genus Eragrostis; species Eragrostis curvula. The sequence continues at coordinate 15,938,881 of CM017439.1, read as the reverse complement.
GAGAGATTTTATAGGAACTTAACGCCATCCCGAGAACAAAGAAGTGGTAACCCACTGACAGGCATAGCAAGCAAGAAGCTGGAGCAAACAACCCAAATGAGGAATGAAGTCCACTGTGCATTTCCAAATTAACCAACAAATATCACAAAAATATAATAGCATACAGTTATGGGCCAGGCAATCTTAGAGCCATTTGAGATATTATTGAGACTGATTACTCATGTATCAGAATGGATTTGGCATTGGTTTTGGAACTAATTCTAAAGTTTTTTTAGTATAACGTGTCCCAATTGTTTAATTCGATTAATGACTTCGGAGATCGTGTGTCGGCATGAGCATATATACACATACAGCCGCAGTATAGTGATTGGGCGCTGGATTTTAGCTGTGGCCGTCACTGCAAAATCGATGTGGACGGATCAGCAGGGATGGGATGGGTCCAGGCATTTTATTTTGACCAATGCAAGAACGTGATAGAACCATTCCGCTAGCCCTTCTTTGCTACCGTGTCTACGGGGGTGTTTATTTTCAGGGGTCTAAAGTTTAAAGGGGTCATATTAAAGAGAATTTTGTTATTTAGAAATATTAAATAAAGTTTAATTACAAAACTAACTGCAGAACCTCGGGTCTAATTCGCGAGACGAATCTAATGAGGGTAATTAAGCCGTGATTAGATGACAGTTACTGTAGCATCACTGTAACAAAACATAGATTAATTAGGCTCATTAGATTCGTCTCGAAATGAGAATTCATCTGTCAAAAAGGTTTTGTCTTTAAATTTTATTTAATACTTCTAAATGACAAGATTCTCTTTCATTTTAGAGGTCTAAAATCTAGAGGGGTGGAAACAAACACCCCCTATATATGCGGCGGCGCGCCGGCCAACTGAGACAAGCAGTGACCGGAACAGCAAAGCGCTCTACAAATTCAGGCATTTAGTATCTCTCCACTGCAAGTGCGGATCCAGAAAACGTGAGGGCTGCACAGCCGCCATCCGTACGGCATCGATCTGCCTGCTATAGCTAGATCCCATTCCAATCATTTGGTTATTAGGATGCCATCGATGTGACAATGCATGCAGCGACACTGACACTCGAAAAGGAAGGTCTAGTCGGCACCTCTGGGTCCTTATATTAGCTTTGATTTCAACTGATGGACTGTCATGTATGAGCTCCGGCCCCGGACAATCATGGGAGATTCTGAATGATGAATATATATTGAAAGATATTTGCATTTGCTGTTACTGATGGATTCATGGTGGTTGCAGGAGGATCGTCCAATATCCCTGTACGTTGCCGACACCTGGATGGATATATATGATGCTCTCTGAAAACAAAATAACCAAGCGTGTGAGAGCAAGGCCAACGCGGAGCCTGTCCACCTCACCCCGCGCCCATGCATGCGCCCAGGTCCCTCAACGCATTTGACCTCAGCGGCTCCTTAATGCATGCATTCTAGGCTGCCGTGTTATTGATCTGCTAGCTAACATGTGTCCACGTTCTGCCCTTTAGATAATCCATGATTAATTCTAAAAGAGAAAAAAGATAATCCATGGTTATCTTATACCGACAAAGAAATAGCAGATTCTACAAATCGATGATTGTTGATTTCATTTACATTATGGGCCTGAGAATTATTATGAAATTTTAATTATGAAATACTTCAGTACAAATCTATGCTTTTTTGCAAATAAAATAAAATAAAAATAAATCTACGCTTTGACTGGCATTGCCTAACCCTTTTTTTCATCATGATTTGAGCTATTACCTTCTTTCCTTCATCGAACTCCTTAAATTTGCAACCGTGCTAACATGTCCGTCTAGAAGCCTCAGAGCAACCCCACGAGTTTAGCTAAAATATATTCTAAATCCTTTGATTTTAGCTAGTCTCTAAAATAAAACACACCTAAAAAATGTGGAGTAATCCAACAGACTCTCTAAACCACCAAAGGCCCGCGGGAAGAGGAATAGAGAGTCAATGTGCCTAGCTAAATAAAGCTAGCTAGAAAAGTGGAATGAAGAGTTAGCTATTTTGAATATAGATTTACATAGACTGTTGAAGAGTTATTTACAATAGTACTAGCCATATTTAGAGCGAAAACATGTTTTGAGTTGCTCTCATGGGTCATTGAACCGTGGGCAGCAGCAAGCCTCGCTGTTGTCGCCATAAATGGCTCTAACTCATATTCATGTGGATTGCTTTGGAATTGAACGAGTTTAATTGCAGTTTGGTGGTTGCCTTGGAATGGTCTTTTGGGGCCAACCCTGTACCTTAACTATGATTTTGAGACAACCAACTTATGTTTAGCCTCCAAAAGTTTGCCTCAATGTCCCATAGTCATACTTTTTTTGAAGTAAATACAATATCCCCGTAGTCGTCCTTTATTGAGGTATCGATCTTACGGTAATCTGTCTCGAAGAAAAAGGAATATGAAAGTCTCAAAATTTTTGACAAAGAAATATTGTTGATGTTGAAATATGGGTGAATGGATCACACATGTCAATTCTTGACCTTCATTGATCTAGCCAATTTAGGCCCTATTTAGATTTAACGGACTAATTGTTAGTTAACAAATTTTAGTACCTAAAACTCCAAACAGAGGGACTAATAGGTGAGACTAATTGTTAGGCCCTGTTTGGATCCACCTTCTAAACTTTTAGCTGACTAATTTTAATCATTTTGCATCCAAACATGACTTTCTAAAATCTCCTAAATTTTTAGTCCACCCCCTCCTAAACTTTTAGCCCCTAGTCACCTCAAGGCTACTAAAATCGACTAAACATATAAAAAAGGCAAGAAACAGATAAAAAAGGCAAGTGTCATACCCCATTTCTGGAATATGTTGTGCATCCTGTATCAGTCCCTGGATCAGTAGCTGATACACACAAGAACACAGATATGATAATCAAAAGCATACTTTGAATGAGTAAATAAGGATAATACCTGAGATATAGGACCCTTAGTAGCGGTACGACAAGGATTTATAACTGTCCAAGTCTATCCAACCGACTAAAGGTGAAGCAGACAGCGAAAACCTTGGCCCAAAGCCACAAGCAAACTTGAGAAGCAGAACTGAAAACCCAATCGTCATCGTCTTCTACGAAGTCTTCTCCTATTAAACCAACAATCGCAAACGCGTGAGTACATAAGGTACTCAGCAAGCCCTACACTACACAAGGGTATATATACATGCATACTTGGTCTTAGCAAGGAGGATGGCTATATGGTTTATTTGTAGCAAAGCAAGCTTTATGCAGGGTTCTGAAAGTGCATATGCACCCCTAGTGGGTTTTGGTGTATTGTATGACAACATGATTAAAGGTCTAATATTCTTTGTGAGTATATGGACAGGTTGCAAGCAATATATGTACAATGTCTCTCATGAATACACTCTTTGATGTACAATTGTTTGAAGCAAATAAAGACCATGTGGGCAATATATGATGAAAAAAAATAAATTATTTCAAATACAAGATTCTATATCCAGTGGCTTTCTCATGGTCAAGATGAAGGATGATCAAGTGCTAAATGTCAATAATGATTATATATTTGGAAGCAACTTGATCAATCAATAAATCAATCATCAACACAAAATTGGATGCTTAAGGATGATGCAAAGCAATGTATGGCTTAAATAGCAAGAAGGTGAAGGGTTGACATGACTTGGTCGCGATGAACCATATTTAGGAGAAGGGCAAGCAGGAGTCTTGGCGCCGAGGCACCTAATGTATGGTGAAGGGCAAGTGGAGTCGATTTCGATGGACCGTTCAAACTATATGGAATATATGTTGCTAAGTATCAATTATTGTTGAATCACAAGCTCAAGATAGTGATGCTCAAGAGAAGCTCATGTGGCTGCCCTCATAAAGCAAAGTTGAAGAGAAGTGGCAATATCAAGTTTCTTATATGCTCAAGTTGTAAAAGTTGTTTTTATATTTGATCTTGAGTATAGGTGTGCCGCTCTATCAAGAGGGATGCTACATGGATAGCTAGCAAGTCTCAGTGCTCAAGAAAAACCTAAGTGAGAAGAGTGAAACACTATAGCCAACAATTTGCAATCTGTCAGTGAGCCTGGCAAAACCGGAAGTTCCGGTTTACCAAACCGGAAGTTCCGGTTTTTAGCAGATTTGAGTCCGGATAGTTTCTGGCGGAAGCTCCGACACCTGACGGAACTTCCGCCACTAAGTGACCAAATCACCAGAGAGTTTGTGGCGGAAGTTCCGACAACTGTCGGATGTTCCGCCACTTCACTGACAAGTCATCCAACGGCTCTTTTTGAATCCCAACAACTAGTTCTGGGAAACCGGAAGTTCCGGTTTGTACTGACTAGTTTCCAACGGCTAGTTTCGGGGGAATGAGTATAAATACCCCACCACACCCTCTCTTTGAGGGTGCTGACCACATCCACGAATACATTCATAGCCAAGATGTCCTAGAGCTCTCCCCAACCTCTCTTTGTGAGATTTGTGAGATTATAGCTAAATCCTTTGGATTGGGTTGAGAGAATTTGAATTAGAGAGCACAAGAGAGCATCCTCATACTTGAGCATTTGAGCACTTCGCCTTGAATCCGTGAAGCATTTGTTACTCTTGGAGATGAAGCCTCCTAGACGGCTAGGTGTCGTCCCTAGAGCTCCCAAGCTTGTGGTGAGCCTTGGGAAAGTTTGTGCAAGGCCCGTTTCGCCTCCGCAAGGAAAGAAACAAATAGTGGAAAGGAGGAAAGTGGTTGAAAGAGACCCGGCTCTTGAGTAGAGCTTCCTCAACGGAGACGTAGGCAGCTTGGAGAGCAAGCTGCTGAACTTCGGGAAACAACTCCTTGCGTGCTTCATTCGGTTTGCATTTGCTTTACACTTTCTTATCATTTATATGCAAATCTTGATCTACTAGGTTGCTTGTGTAGTTGAGCTTTTATTCTCTGTGGATATTGTTACTAGAGCTCTTTTACATACCCTAGTAGCTTTCTTTCAACCTAGAGGGAACCGGGGATCGAAAGATCTGAACTTCTTCTTTTCTGTCCCGAGAAAACCGGAAGTTCCGGTTTGCCAAACCGAAAGTTCCGGTTTTGGCAGTTTCAGTTTCCGCTGCAGTTTTAATTGCTTAATTTCGTATATCGTCTATTCACCCCCCTCTAGGCGACATCAAGGGACTTTCAATTGGTATCAGAGCCCAACCTCCTTATAGGCTTAACCGCTTGGAGGAAAGATCGATGTCTTTAGGCGAAATGGATCAAAATGATTATGGTTGTCATAGTTACTTGCTTGTTTCTATATCTAGACCTGCTTGTGATATTCCTTATTTTTGTGGCTCAAATTATGTTCATTGGAAAGACCGAATGATTTCATATTTTCGTCAAATGAGCCCACAAATTTGATGGATCGTAGATATAGGCTTTTCTCATGCCTTGGATTACTGTCATCTTACAAAAGGGCAAGAGAAATGCTTATATCTCGAAGCTCATGCATATAATGCTTTATCTAGTGCTTTGAGCGCAGGTGTGGAGGATGTGATATTCAAGAAAGTTGGATTTCTTGAAAGTGCCCATCTTTTTTGGATGGCACTTAAAGAAACATATGGCTCAACGGAAGACATACTATTATCCTCAGAATCTGAGCCTGAAATATCAACATTCTCAGCAAGCTTCAATGTACAAGAAGTGAAGCAATCGAGTTGTGAAGCAAAGAATGTTCAGTCTGTCAGTCCAGGAAAACCGGAAGTTCCGGTTTCCCAAACCGGAAGTTCCGGTTTTGGCAGGACAGAAACAAGTTCAACTCGAAATGAAGAAAATGATTGGTGCCGCTTTAGACCAAGTGAAGAGTCTGTCTCTTCAAGTGACTCAGAAGGTGAACACTTTATGTGTCTCATGGCTAAGGGCAAGAAGAAGCCAATCAAGAAGGATGAAAGTGAGAGTGAAGATGATGACCTTGAATTTGACAAGTTGAGCAAGAAAGACATGTACAAGATTATGAAGCTCATGAAGAAGATTGAGGAGCAAGAGTTGCAGCTAGAGAAGCAAGAAGAGTTTCTCATTGGGAAAATGGAAGAGCTTGAAGCTCTAAGTGAAAATCATGAGAAACTCCACAACTTGCATATATCCTTAACTAATGATTATGATAACTTGAAAAAGGATTATGCATGTGGCACTAACTCTTCTCTATGTGTAGCTTCATTGCAGCAAGAAAATTGCAATCTCAAGGCTCAACTTGGTGTGCTTACTAGCAAGCAAGTGATTTTGCAAAAGAGCCATGAAGAGCTTTTGTGCTCAAATGAGAATCTTATTGAGGCACATGCCTTGCTAGAAATATCTCATGAGGTTGTATTGACTATGGTAAAATCCCATCAACCTCACACATGCAATTGCACAAGTACACAAACGTCTATTGATTTACCTTGTGCTAACATTTGTTGCTCTCAAGTAAAGCCATCATGTGATGAGCATATTATTGTAGAAACTTGTGATGATGTTATTGCAAGTGAAAATGACAATCTCATGAGAGAAGTCGAGAAGCTCAAGAATGACTTGAGGATGTTAAGGGGTAAAGGTCATGTGCAACCATCTCAAGATAACCGTGATGACATGGTGAAGAAGCTTGAGAAGGGATCAACCGTCACATGTACAAAGAGCCCCAGCAACAAGCTCAAGAAAATTCATGACAAGAGTGACAAGCAAATGTTTAAGAAGAAAGCTCAAGTCATGCATTTAGAGTGCTCATCGCCAATGGGACACTTTGCATCCAAATGTCCTTCAAAGAAAATTGATCAAACCTCACTTTCTAGAAGACAAAAAAGATTATCTCAGAGGAAGTGTTTTGGTTGCGTGGAAGAAGGACACAAAATTGCCTCATGTCCCAAGAAAATAAAAAGTGTGCAGACCAGTCAAAACCGGAGACTCCGGTTTGGCAAACCGGAAGTTCTGGTTTCTGTAGAGAAGCCTCAAGTCATTGAAAAATGTGGCAAAGGTTTTGTGACAGCATATGATAGATATATGGGCAAGTGTGGAAGCACAAGAAGGCAAATCAAAGATAAGGAGAGAAGAATCAAATATCGGATTTGCTATACTTGTCGCACAAAAGGACACATTGGTAAGGATTGTCCAAAGGCTCAAGTTTCCATTCCCAAGTTAGTCAATATTGATTCATTAGCTATGAAGGCCACAAATGATCCTTGTGTTGATAAGGTGATTAGTTCACCAAGTGTTAGCACAAAGCTCATTTGGGTGCCAAAATCTTGTGTGACTAACATTGAAGGACCCAACAAGATTTGGGTACCAAAATGTGCTTGAAATTGCTAAGTAGGTACACATGATGCATTGATGTCTTGGCATACAAATGAAGTGCTATTGCTATGCAAAGTGCCAAGAGTGGAATCATTGTGTTATTATCTTCATCAATGACATCATGGTAACGAGTATCACCTCCAAGTTCTTATGATCTCTCATTCTTCTGCAATTAGTTTGCATGTGCCCTCTTTTATCTTGAGAGATTATTAAGAAACATATGCATATGCACAATTGTGTAGAAAGATGCAATTAATGTCTCCTATGGAAAAACTTGTCTTTCAAGCCCTTTCAGGTACTCATGTTTCATATATTGAACAACTAGAGGACAATACAAGACACAATTGTCAAGAAGTCACTAATTTCACTGAAATGCAAGTGTTCAGGAAAACCGAAAGTTTCGGTTTGGCAAACCGGATGTTCCGGTTTCCCTTGGAAAATTTGGAGAAGTGACAGAAGCACAAAAGTGAAGTGACTTATGGAAGATCCAGTTGTTCATGTTGATTTCTATCCAAAACATACAAGCACAATATGAAGACAAATATTGCTCACATGTCTAGGTGGTTGTGAGTATTTCTTGACATTCATTCATTCATTGAATATCTTTTTATTTCCTTTAACTGAGATATAGATTGATTCTCTCCATGTTCTTGATCGACTTAGTGCACCTATTTAGGGGGAGACTCACTCTATGTCTTAAGTTAAATGAGACTAACCTTGTTGCCTAAGATGTTTCATGAAGATAATCTCACATATGGAGAATGCTCTTCTAAATTGAATGCACCTCATCATGGGATATGAAACTCCTGTTAAACCCCAAAATCCCAGGTTCTTTGTTCAAATTCTAAAGTACATGAATTCTGCAAAAACCGGATATTCCGGTTTGGCAAACCGGAAGTTCCGGTTTGGGCAGATTTCATATAACTACATTCATTTGAGGTCTCCTTGTTATTTCTCCATCTAATTGATCACTATGTGTGATAATTAAGTCTGTGTTACTAATGCTAGTTTGTGCCATTGAAAGTGCATTATATTCTCTTATGAAAAATCTAGCATCGGATTTGTTGAAAAATAAGCACACGATGCAAGATTGATATATTCATCCTCATTGATGTGTGTTTGGTTTTTCGACATGAAGGTACACTCTACTCACCCTAGCATTAATTCTTTTCATCATATAGAACTCATGTGCTAGGATGTGCCTTGGTATGTGGATGACTCGAGTCAACATATACTCTTTGTGAGTTAGGATAGATTTTTTGAAAATCCTTATCATGCTTTGTGTGTGTTTTCGAAAATTATTGGTTCTTGATCTTTGTGATCATGTCAAGCTGATTGTGGTTATGGTTCACTTTGGTTGATTGTTGGCTAACCACAATTAGTGAGATTGTCCCTCTCAAGTCCTTAATCCTTTGATATCAAATCTTGATCAAGACCCCTCCTAAGTCAGCAAAATTCCTTGAAAATCTCTCTAGCCAGCTAGAAAAGTCAGTGGTCGGATTGTCCGGCATGAGGTCGGACTCTCCGGTAAAAATCATGGAATTTCAGTGCTCAACAACAAAGACTCCCCACCGGATACTCCGGTAGGATACCGGATACTCCGAGCTACAGTGATGTGAAGAAATTCAAATTCTGAGTTTTCCTGTCTAAGTCAGAAAAACCGGAAGTTCCGGTTTCCAAACCGGAAGTTCCGGTTTTGTCGGGTTTAACCCTATCCGAACAGAAAACTTACCCCTTCAGCCCATATTCACCTCTATCGTGTTCTTCTTCACCGTGGGCGACTCCCCTCTTCCCCCTTTGGCGATTTCATCTTCCATCCGTGGATTCGTTCGGTTTTTGGGTGGATTGTGTATCCCCAAGACCGGAGACTCCGATTCCACCTCCGGATTTGAAGTTTCCCTCTCCAAAGGTACCCATGATCTCTTTTTTTCGATCTTCTTGGTCCTTGGGTAGATTTGAAATTCCTTCCTAGCATTGCTTCCTTGGATGCCATAGTACATATACCTGCAATATCTCTGTGATTGGTGGGCTAAATCGATCGGATTCAAGAACTAGGTTTTCCCCGTGAAAACCGGAAGTTCCGGTTTGGCAAACCGGAAGTTCCGGTTTTGACAAGGGAAGTCTATTTCACGAATTTTGGTTGATCTATATTATGGCTAGGAACTCTAGTGCTATCTTGCTATCTACTCATGCCTTGAAACTTTCTTAGTTGTTTTAGATGACTAGATGGACATAGTTTTTCCCTGAGAAAACCGGATGTTCCGGTTTGGCAAACCGGAAGTTCCGGTTTCCTCAGTGAAAACCTGAGTGCATGTTTTCATTTAAATTTGCTATCAAACCATCTCAACTCCGGTTCTAGCTGTTTCCTAAAATCCTTTCTGCTTATGTGTTATATCAGGGGCAGCATGGCTGATGATGGAAGGGAAATGAGAAAGAAAGCAAGGCATGATGATCCGAATCCGCGTGTTTGTCGAAAGCAAACAGCGGCTCGCACCAAGAATCTGCCTAGGGGTACTATGGAGATTGCAGATGTTGTGGAAGAGGAGGTTGAGGAAACCTCAAGTGATGACATTGAGAAAGATGAGTATATTCCTTCTCCACAGCATCAAACCAGCGGTTTCTTCAAAAGAAAATCAGCAGCTGGTATTGGCAGTGGTAGTGGGATAGCTGGTGGAAATAATGAGTCCAGTGAGGAAGATGAGGAGGATGAAGAGGAAGAGATTTTTGATGTGGAGGAGCCTGTTCCAGCGGGAAATGCTAATTATGGGGCTGCAAAATTTCATATTCCAACTAATCCTCATTGGAGAGCAAAAGTGAGCTACAAAGGAAAATCTGAAGCAGTGAGAGAGATGAGGGCAGTTGATCTTAGGCAACTTCAGAAGGAAGCCTCTGACTACAGATTCCACACATATTTTCAGCAGGATTTCTATGAGTCAGTGATTTTGGCAAAGACAACACCTGTGGCTATCTCCCAGTGGATTGATTGGCAGTATCTAGCAAGCAAGAATGACCCAATCATCAATGAAGTGATTGCTGCATGCAAAGCTAGAAAGGTCTATGATGTTATGAGCATTCAGAAGGATTGGAACAATGAGATCATTGCTCAGTTCTTTGCTACTTTGTATGTTGAGGAGAATGATAAGGTCAGTAAATTCCATTGGATGACAGAGGGTCGTTGGTTTGAAGTGAGCTATGCACAGTTTGCTAGAATTCTTGGTTTTGAAAGATATGATGCCAACCGTCCCCGCCTTCACTCACATCCTATTCTGAGCACAAACAGAATGAGTTTCATGTATCCAAGAAGCATGCAAGGCAGCAAGGGTCACTCTACGGGTTTGTTTCCTTTCTATGGATATTTGAACCGGTTGTTTAGGAAGACTCTCACTCCTAGAGAGGGTGATGCTACAGCTATTCCTTCCTACAACAAGAACATTCTTGCAGCTATGTCTGAGACTCCTCCTCATGGCACACCATTCTCAGTGTTTCATTTCATATGGGAGGAAATCAAGATTATTGCAAACAATCCTCTCAAGAGTTGTGGCTATGCACCGTACATCATGCTTATGATTGAGAAAATCACCGGTGGCACTTTTGAGTGTGAGATGAAGCATTTATATCTAAAGGTCAAAACAAATCTGAAAATGCCGGTTGAGGACAGCGGGGCAGCAGGTCAAAGCCATGAACCATCATCCTCAAAAGGTCCTAGCAGCAGCAGAAAGCATAGGGGCAGCGGATCTTCCTCTCCAATCAAGAAATTCTTCAATATTCTTCTTGGCATGTGTCGGTCTCAATATGATACAGATGTGAAAGCACACAATGAAAGGAAAGAAAGAAGGAAGCTCACAAAGACAGTGAAGCAAATAGTTCAAAAAGATCATCCCGATATTGTTTGCTCTCCTATTAGAGATGATGATAGTCCACCTATGGGAAGCTTTGAGGAAAGGATTAGTGGCTATCAACAACAAAATCTCAGTGCTCAGATTTTTGGTGAAGAAAGCTTCAATGAGTATGGATTTGGTTTCTTTGGTGAGCAGCCGCAGCAGCAGCCCCCTCCCTTCTCCCCTCCAAGACATGAAGATGAAGAGGAGGAAAATGATGGAGATGACGAAGACGACGAGTGAAGTTCATTGCAGGTTCTCTACTCCTTTTTGGTGCTGGATGACAAAGGGGGAGAGAAAGTTTAAAAGCTTCAAGTCGTCGCCGTCGAGTTTCAGCTCGTTCTGTCTTGATCTGTTCTGTCCAGTAAAACCGGAAGTTCCGGATTGACAAACCGGAAGTTCTGGTTTGGCTAGACAGGACACTTATCCTTGTATCTTTCGTCGCTTTGTGGACTTGAGAACAATTGTAATGTGTGAACCATGGCTAGACAGGACACTTATCCTTGTATCTTTCTAAGGATCTCTTTTATGCTAGTGTGTGATGCCTTGTTGAAAAGATGTATTGTTTTTTCCTTTTAACTCTGTGCAGACTAATTGTTAGGCCCTGTTTGGATCCACCTTCTAAACTTTTAGCTGACTAATTTTAATCATTTTGCATCCTAACATGACTTTCTAAAATCTCCTAAATTTTTAGTCCACCCCCTCCTAAACTTTTAGCCCCTAGTCACCTCAAGGCTACTAAAATCAACTAAACATATAAAAAAGGCAAGAAACAGATAAAAAAGGCAAGTGTCATACCCCATTTCTGGAATATGTTGTGCATCCTGTATCAGTCCCTGGATCAGTAGCTGATACGCACAAGAACATAGATATGATAATCAAAAGCATACTTTGAATGAGTAAATAAGGATAATACCTGAGATATAGGACCCTTAGTAGCGGTACGACAAGGATTTATAACTGTCCAAGTCTATCCAACCGACTAAAGGTGAAGCAGACAGCGAAAACCTTGGCCCAAAGCCACAAGCAAACTTGAGAAGCAGAACTGAAAACCCAATCGTCGTCGTCTTCTACGAAGTCTTCTCCTATTAAACCAACAATCGCAAACGCGTGAGTACATAAGGTACTCAGCAAGCCCTACACTACACAAGGGTATTTATACATGCATACTTGGTCTTAGCAAGGAGGATGGCTATATGGTTTATTTGCAGCAAAGCAAGCTTTATGCAGGGTTCTGAAAGTGCATATGCACCCCTAGTGGGTTTTGGTGTATTGTATGACAACATGATTAAAGGTCTAATATTCTTTGTGAGTATATGGACAGGTTGCAAGCAATATATGTACAATGTCTCTCATGAATACACTATTTGATGTACAATTGTTTGAAGCAAATAAAGACCATGTGGGCAATATATGATGAAAAGAAATGAATTATTTCAAATACAAGATTCTATATCCAGTGGCTTTCTCATGGTCAAGATGAAGGATGATCAAGTGCTAAATGTCAATAGTGATTATATATTTGGAAGCAACTTGATCAATCAATAAATCAATCATCAACACAAAATTGGATGCTTAAGGATGATGCAAAGCAATGTATGGCTTAAATAGCAAGAAGGTGAAGAGTTGACATGACTTGGTCGCGATGAACCATAATTAGGAGAAGGGCAAGCAGGAGTCTTGGCGCCGAGGCACCTAATGTATGGTGAAGGGCAAGCGGAGTCGATTTCGATGGACCGTTCAAGCTATATGGAGTATATGTTGCTAAGTATCAATTATTGTTGAATCACAAGCTCAAGATAGTGATGCTCAAGAGAAGCTCATGTGGCTGCCCTCATAAAGCAAAGTTGAAGAGAAGTGGCAATATCAAGTTTCTTATATGCTCAAGTTGTAAAAGTTGGTTTTATATTTGATCTTGAGTATAGGTGTGCCGCTCTATCAAGAGGGATGCTACATGGATAGCTAGCAAGTCTCAGTGATCAAGAAAAACCTAAGTGAGAAGGGTGAAACACTATAGCCAACAATTTGTAATCTGTCAGTGAGCCTGGCAAAACCGAAAGTTCCGGTTTTTAGCAGATTTGAGTCCAGATAGTTTCTGGCCTAAGCTCCGACACCTGACGGAACTTCCGCCACTAAGTGACCAAATCACCAGAGAGTTTGTGGCGGAAGTTCCGACAACTGTCGGATGTTCCGCCACTTCACTGACAAGTCATCCAACGGCTCTTTTTGAATCCCAACGGCTAGTTCTGGGAAACCGGAAGTTCCGGTTTGTACTGGCTAGTTTCCAACGGCTAGTTTCGGGGGAATGAGTATAAATACCCCACCACACCCTCTCTTTGAGGGTGCTGACCACATCCACGAATACATTCATAGCCAAGGTGTCCTAGGGCTCTCCCCAACCTCTCTTTGTGAGATTATAGCTAAATCCTTTGGATTGGGTTGAGAGAATTTGAATTAGAGAGCACAAGAGAGCATCCTCATACTTGAGCATTTGAGCACTTCGCCTTGAATCCGTGAAGCATTTGTTACTCTTGGAGGTGAAGCCTCCTAGACGGTTAGGTGTCGTCCTTAGAGCTCCCAAGCTTGTGGTGAGCCTTGGGAAAGTTTGTGCAAGGCCCGTTTCGCCTCCGCAAGGAAAGAAACAAATAGTGGAAATGAGGAAAGTGGTTGAAAGAGACCCGGCTCTTGAGTAGAGCTTTCTCAACGGAGACGTAGGCAGCTTGGAGAGCAAGCTGCTGAACTTCGGGAAACAACTCCTTGCGTGCTTCATTCGGTTTGCATTTGCTTTACACTTTCTTATCATTTATATGCAAATTTTGATCTACTAGGTTGCTTGTGTAGTTGAGCTTTTATTCTCTGTGGATATTGTTACTAGAGCTCTTTTACATACCCTAGTAGCTTTCTTTCAACCTAGAGGGAACCGGGGATCGAAAGATCTGAACTTCTGTTTTTCTGTCCCGAGAAAACCGGAAGTTCCGGTTTGCCAAACCGGAAGTTCCGGTTTTGGCAGTTTCAGTTTCTGCTGCAGTTTTAATTGCTTAATTTCGTATATCGCCTATTCACCCCCCCTCTAGGCGACATCAAGGGACTTTCAGGTTCACTAAAGCAAGACAAGGATTAATAGATAAAACAGGGAATTGATTGTTAATATTTTAGTTGGTTGGCCCTGGGGGAGTATGGGCATTCCCGCCAGTTCCCAAGTTTTAGTTGGGCCTTCTGACCTCAAGGATCATACCGACCCGGCAAACTTGCCATCACTTCCAAAACACGGGCTGACTACAACCCACTCACACGCTAAGGAAAGAGAGAGGTGGCTAATCCATACGTGCGCAACAATAATGTGTCATATGCCGTGACAACGTCCATCCGGATGAATTTTACACTCTGCAGAGGTTGTACATCTTTTCCCACGGGCCATGCACTCTTGTACGGAGAGTAACATAACGCCTAGTCCATCTCCTCCAAGTAGTCTCACAATTCCACCACGAAATCACACTCAGGGGCTTGTGACATGAAGGTCACATCTGGCACTGTACACAGGGTACGTCGTGCTCCTGTAACACATAACAGGATCCTGTAACACATACCAGGACGGGCGGCACTCCCGTAACCTATAGCGGGTTCCGCAAGCCGAATCATAGGTACGTATCCTACGTCCTTTTCCTGAGCTTTCGTTGCCTCGACTGGCCTCCAGATGACATTTGCAAGAGTACCAGGAAGATAGGGTAGGTCCTTCCCATAGGGGTTCCGTGGTTGTACGAGAATCATTATGTTAACGGGCGTCAGAACCGGTCCTTATATGGCCGGGCAAGCACCAAATCCCACACTAGGGGCCTATCACACCAACAACAATCCACTAGTGGCCTTGCCCGCAATCCAACCCATTCCCTCATCACCGCCACCATCAACATCATCACCTAACACAGTTATGCTACTCCCAAACCCAAAATATCACACACACCACCAAACTCATTTAACACAGTTGTAAAACATATATGTGTGTAAGGTGTAGCAATGTAGAAACATTGCAGGGGTCCTAAGCATTCTAGTAGCAAGGTAAAAGTGCCATCATAGAAATGATGGAACTATCCTAGGGTTATCAAGTTAATAGGTAAACAAAGGGGTAAACAAGGATTCAGATATTAACGCCTAAGTAACAGACATCAATATCAATAAGCAAGTAGGTCCATAGCTACACAAGCAGTAAAATAACAAGTGATGCATAATACTAGAGTATGCTCTATAGGCGCATTGCGAAAACAGTAGGTTCAATCATGATCAAGGAGATGTAGCGCTTGCCTTCACTAAAGTCTTCTTCTTCACGTCCTCGTACTCCGGGTCCTCGGATCCTTCCTAGAAGCTTGTATCTTCTGACTCGTCCTTGGACTTGGATCCTTCGGCTCGTCCTTGAAGCTTGAATCTTCTGAATCTTCCTGGAATTCTTTTGGCTCTTCCTCGAGTCTCACGTAAGCTAGCGTATAGAAATATAGCGTATAAACAAACTACCGTAAGAAAATAAGATCGAGAAGAAGCGAATGAGATCCAATTAACTCCAATAAGAACCAATAGAAATCCCATAAAAGCCAAAGACAAAAATCATGCATGATGCATTAGGTTTTACTTTAGGAAGATCTTATTATCTTAATAGAGGCTATTAGGGGTGATGCATCGAGCACTAGGGCTTTTGATGTGAAGGTGGGATGCTAAACCATGATAAGTGCATGCGGGTATGTGTAGGTAGAAACGGCGTGTGTACGTGTTAGATGTTCATTGGCAGCATTACGGCTTTATATAGGTCGTAACCTATATAAAGGTTCATGCAACAAACGTACAAGTGCAAGGTGTGTCACTTTAATTACCTACTTATATTAGGTTATCAACTAATGGTGATTAGCTATTAATTACTTACTATATTGATTAATTACTAAGATTATGTTGCTAATTATATGTCATGAGGTGAGCGCATGACCGTGATACGTGCACGTGATTATGCATGACATGAGTGCACGGTTGCAATTAAATACGGCGATGAATCAAACACGAACAACTAGAAGACTAAGAATAGCAACTACTAATAAATCAAATAAATCACAAAGAGAGCTCACAATAAAGAGAATAACAATAAATCGATAAAGATTGGTATAGTTTGATGGACACACTAGGTTAAGATTGATTGAGCGATAAATGAGCTAGGTTAGACTTATGATTGAGTTGCGATAAAGGATATTAGGTTTTGGTGTGAAACGATACAACAAGATTGGTTAGGCTCACGCTAAGAAGTGAATGAGCATTGGCGGCAAGTGATAACGACGCCACAGGATTTGCCGGCATGGTATTTAGGGTAATAGGTTTTGAAGCGATACGACACGAAGGATTGGGTAGGTTCAATGCTAGCGAGTCAGGGTGTACGTGCGACATACAATGTTAGATTGAGATGTGTTGCGAAGAGGTAGGTACTAGGATTTGAGGAGAAAAGATATTGCATGATTGGTTAGGTTCAACACTAGTCGATAAAGCGGGTAGCTATCATCTGCAAGATTGACGTTGCATAAATTGGCGATATGGAAAAACATCAAAAGAGGGAAGATTATATGGTATTGACGGCTTCCTGGTCCATTCTAGAGCTCCAAGAGTAGTACCAAAGGGCACTACGCGTTTCTACGAACGCGTGGGCGTAAGAATCGCCCAAAACGGAGCTATGGTTGAAAAGATATGAGGATTTAAAGGTTCTAGGGGCTTACATGCAATTACAGAAACATACCGAGGGCATATCTGTAATTACCAAAAGGATTTAGGGACTGAAATGTAATTACAGAAAGTTTAGGGGCCTTGGTGTAAAAAGACAGGGGCTAAAAGATAATTATAGAAAAGTATAAGGTTGTTTCTGTAAAAAGACATGACCTAAACATAAATAGAATAAAGATCAGGGGCTTATTTGCAAGAATACAGGGGCTGGGATTTTTCTAGGATTTTTGGATTTATTTTTCTATTGGAAAAGCCATGGACCGTGTCCACGGGCTCTGTGGACCGGGGCAGGGGATGCGGTCCATGGGTCCGTGGTGGACCGGGACGATCTGGGCCGTCGGATCTTAACGGGACGGGCGCGATTTAATGAATCGAAAGGGTACGCCCTCTTTTAATCTCGGCCGTTCGTTTGGAAACGGAGGGCCGGAGGTGATTGGGAGGTGAGTGCGGCGGCCGGCGGCGACAGAGGCGGCGGCGCCATGGGAGGAGTTCGCCGGAGTTGGCTTCCCGGCGTTCCCGTGGGCCAAACTCGACGGGAAAAGGGCCGAGGGAGAGAGGAGGGAGCGGGGATCTCACCGCGGGGCGTGTCGACGTCGCGCAGGGCCGGGACGCGCGGTGACGACGTGAGGTGGCGGCGAGGTGGCGGTGCTCAACGGACCGGGGGCTCCGGTGCTCCTCGTCGGGTTCCTGCTGGACGAGGAGGTGCGCGGCAACACGGTGAAGACGCGGCGCGTGTCTGCTTGGCCAGGCGCGTCGCAGGGAAGGCCGGCAGCGAGCAGGGACGGTGGTCCGCGGCGGCACCTGGCGGGGGCCGTGCTCCCGTGCTTCCCGAGCTGCGTGGAAGGTCGCGGGCGATGCGGGGAGTGCACACGAAGCTGACGCGCTAACGAGGAGGGCGAGGGAGAGCTGCTCGACGACGAATCGGGCGGTGGCCGGCGATGGAGGAGAATGGGGAAAAGCTCCGATTGGAGCTCGGTGGTGGTCGAGAAGGGTAGAGAGGAGCTGGGAAATGGAGAGGGGAGCGCGGCGCATCAGCTCTTATAGGAGGGAGGAAGCAAGGGAGGCCGAGAGGAGCAGTCAAGGTCGTCGGTCGTTGGTCGTTGGTCGTCGGGAGGCTGGCGACTCGTCAGCGTGGCAGGAGATGGGCGGCCATGCTGGTGACGACGGTTCGGGATGGCTACAGCGGCGTCGATGGGATGGAACGGGGCGAGGCTCACGTGGCGGTGACGTCGAGCCGACGAGCTTCACATGGCGACGGCATGGGCGCTCCTGCGCTGGCTGGAGGAGGGAGAAGAGGCTGACGGACGGGGCCCGCTCGTCAGTGAGACAAGGAGAGAGGAGGTGGGCTGGCAGGCTGGGCTAGTGCTGGGCCAGAGGAAGAGGGGCTGCGGCCCATGGCCTTTTTCGGAGGGAGAGAGAAAGGAAAGAGGGGAGCGGGCTGGGCTGAAAGAGGGGAGAGTGGACTGGGCCGGGGACGGTTTCGGCCCGGATGGTTTTAGGGAAGGGAAAAAGATTTATCCTTTTTCTAGGAATTTCAAATTTGAATGCATTTCAAATTTGAAAGAGGATAAGATTCGACCAACACTTTGAAAAACTAGAAATCTCAAAAATGCATATGATGGATTTTCATTCAGGTTTAAATCAAAATTTTTGAAAGTTGGCTTGGGATTTAATCTATTTTAATTATGTTTGTTGTGAATTCAAAAAGTTCAAACTTTTAGTGAATTTTAAATGGAAGCAAACACTTGAGCACTAATTTTAATATTTAGAAAATTTTATATTCTAACTAGATTTGAATTATTTTTTGTGATTTTTTTTTGAAAATTCATGGCAAGGTAAGAGTTGGACAAAAATTTAAATTAGGAGTGATTTTTATTACTATTTGATTTGCTATGAAATTTTGGGGTGTTACAGCAAGAAAAGTACAAAAGTAGAGACATTAGTCAGGGATCTAAACAAGCACCTCCTAAAATTAGTTGACTAAAAAATTAGTTGGCTAATATTTTAGTTGGCTAAAATTAGCCGGCTAAAGGATCCAAACAGGGCCTTAGTCCATCAAAAGACTAATAGTAATCATGTTAGTCAGTCTAGCCCAACTAACAACGACTAACAATTGCAACAAAACATGAAAGAACGACTCCACTCTCTATCTCTTCCAAACATACACGGACTAACCATTATTTAAGGGTACAATAGGCATTTTCTTAGCTTAGACTAACAATTAGTCTAAACTCCAAACATGCAACTAACTAATTGTTAATTGACTAATTAATAAATTAATTTTTTGTCAGAGACTAGTTGTTAGTCCTTTGAATTCAAACAAAGTCTTAATATGGCCGAGTAGTCTGTGTTGCCCCGAAGGGTGAGTCTTTATCTCCGCTCATCGTCTGAATAGTGATGTCCAAGCCTCATGTCACCGTTGGTTGCTGAGAGCCTCGTGCCAGGGCGTGACCAGTCAAATAATTTAGGTACGGCAAAGCCGTAACCCAAATTCAAACGAACAACCAAACAAGCCACACAAGCACACAATTTATTAACAAAAGGTGCAAGAATTAAGATTACCTATTATTCGAAGAGTAAACAATAATATTTGAACTTGAACCATATATATTCGACAAGTGACATATAAATAATAACCTATCAATTTGAAAAAGAAATTAGTTAGTGATGAATGATGATATCCAAATTATAATATATTCCAAATAAAAGAGAGAACATTATGAGAATATACATACCATTGATAAGACACTAAGTACGTCTAGGTCTTCTTGGAGGCTTAGGCAGTTGTATTTTTCCTCTGTGTTTTGGCTTGAAATGTCTTCCTAATTTCCACGACCGCGTCCTGCTCCACGCCCCAATCCGCTGTCGCTCAATCTGATCTCATCGGCAATTGCGTCTGGAACGCGACCGTACCCGGCGCCGGCATTGGACGAACAGCCTCCGGTGAGCACCATGCCAATTGACAGGCGCGCAAAATGGCGACACTAGGGCTAGGCAGCGCCGCGGTGGCACGCAGATGCAGTCGACTCGAATTGGAGGCAAAGATACGAATCAATCGATGGGGAAGACAAACAGACGAAGAATTTAGAATAGCGGCAGTTTTCAGTTTTGATCGTAGGTGGAGGGAGCTGGGTGCAGGCCCAACTTATTTTCTGAAGTTTTGACCCATTCTGCACGTTGCTATGTAGTGGCCCACTGGTCTAATACGCCTTCGGTGTGCTTCTTCTTCCTTTGGACATAATCACTACCAGAAATCCGATATTTGCTGAGTGTCGGAACTTTTGCCGAGTGTATTTTATCGGGCACTCGGCAAAAGTATGTTTTGCCGAGTGCCAGATAAAATATACTCGGCAAAAGTAACACACTCGGCAAAACAGAATTTCCCGAGTGTCAGGGCACGCCGACACTCGGCAAAACTACAGCAAAAGCTTTGCCACTCGGCAAAAGCTTTGCCGAGTGCCCGAGAAAAGACACTCGGCAAAAGTGGTCTTCGCCGTGTATGGACTCGCCCAGTGGGCTTCGCCGAGTGCTACACTCGGCAAAACTTTTGCCGAGTGTAATTTGACATTTGCCGAGTGCTGCAGACACTCGGCAAAAAGGGCCATCCTGGTAGTGAATCATTTTCTTGGAGCTTGGCCAATGGCCATGGCGGCTTCAGAAATTGGCAAGAGAAAGGCTCACTAGAGGCATAGGGATGTTGGGGGGGGGGGGGGGGGGGGGGGGAGGGAGGGAGGGAGTCCTTGGCGCCATGGTTAGGTAGGGCGGCCGCCCCACCTTGTTCTATTGGTGGCTCCGCTGAGCAAAAGAACAAGCCGATTCTCAAGACTCTTACCAAAATTCTATCACTTATGGAATGAATAAAATAATTTTTGGATGATTTCAACCCAGACTCTTACCAAGACCCAACGATCGCCGGACGAAAGTGGTGTTCGCGCCTAAATATTTGGCAGGCAGGCAAGGGGTTCTGTTGTATGAAGGATGTACGTCACACGAACAGTTATTAATGTATGCCCAGTTTAATTGCCCAAATCACGCACATGAACAAAATAGTTGAAACTTGGACATGGAGAAAATAGTTGAAACTTGCACATGAACAAAATAGTTGAAACTTGGCACACATCACAGTCAGGTTACCATGCCTGAAATTAACAAACTAAAATAGTTCAACACTTAAGACACATCACAGTCAGGTTACAATGTCTGAAATTAACAAAATAAAAGAGTTCAACAATTGGCACACATCATTGTCAGGTGATACATGATATTTAGCCTAGCTTAAGCTTGCTCCTAGTACACGCAGCTGGGCTATCAGGTGCAGGTCCTGTTGGTGTCTTCTTTTTTGCAGGAGTTGATGGCTCTGCTGCTGCTTTCCTTTTCTTGGTAGCAGGCGCTTTCTTCTTTTTTTTTTCTTGACCACCTTTGCTTTCTTCTTCTTTTCTTTTTTCCCCTCTGCTTTCTTCTTCTTCACTGATGCCTTTTTGTTGTTCTTCTTCTCCACGGTTTCAAGTGTAGCAGATTGAGGAACTGGAACAAGAGCCAATGGTGTTGGCCCTTCAACTTCAATAGAAGCAGTTGCTGATTTCGCATTGCTGGATCAGAAATATAGGTTAGTATTTGATTAAAAAGAAGAAGAAAAAATAGCATTGTTTTTGTTTTTGTACCTAGCTGCTGGTCCTTCTATCCTAGACAATGCATCTGAGATCATTTTCTTTGTAGCCCTTCTTTTTTTTGCCTTCATCTCGGCAGCTAATGCTGCAAGTGCCTCCCTGTGCTCCAGATTACCTTCTTTGCAACTCTTCCAGTGATGGCCACGTTTTTGGCAAATAGGGCACGTATGCCTGGTTCCTCCCTTTCTCTGTTTAGAGGCACCAGGTTCATGAGATCCCTTGATTCTAAGTGTTCTTGGCCTACCAGCTGTTTTTCTTAGAAAAGGTGGATGAAGAAAGAATCCATGATCACTTTTAGGCCACATAGTTTTGTCTACACATGCAGGGACAGAACCAGAATATGCTGCCTTGAACTTCTCAATTGAGTATGACCAGTCCACATACTTGTCAAATGGTTCATCTATGGATGTTAAGAAGGCAATTGCATGTGTACATGGCTTACCAGAGACTTGCCACTCCTGCAAGTACATGTCATGTCTTCAATGTTGACAATGTGCCTGAAGTGCTCTAGTCTCCTTGTGAATGTCCAATGGTTGCCTGAGACCTCTGCATCTGAATCACCATTTCTGATGAGGGTGTAGTTCAAGTCAAAGCTCTTCTGATTGAGTTCTGTGATTATGTGTGGCAGTATGGTGCCTTGTAGCTGAGCAGCCACCCTCCTCCTCTGTTCAAATTTCATCATGATCATCTGCCTGAGGTTGTCTAGCAAGTCAACAATATGCATTGCCTTCATCTTTGAAATCCATTTGTTGAAACTCTCAGCAATGTTGTTTGTCACATAATCCACCTTACTCATTGTTGCAAATTTGCTTCTAGACCAAAGGTTAGGATGATGTGTGTTGAGATAATGTTGCAGATCAGGCTTGGCTGCTAACATCTTCTCCATGTGATCCTCATATATCTCGGCCTGCCAAGCATATGCTGCAGGCCACAAGTTGTCATCAAACACCTTGCCACTGTATTTCTTCTTCAGGTTTGTAACCAGATGTCTGAAACATTCCCTGTGTTCTGCATTGTGGAAGACTGACTTGACCTCAGCTAAACCCTTCCCAGCATCAGTGCAAATAGCCAGCCCCGGTGGATCACCTATCACTTCATGCAACCTCTCCATGAACCACTTCCAGTTGTCTCTACTCTCGGTCTCCATTACTGCCCAGACAACAGGGAACAACCAATTGTGTCCATCTACACTACAAGCAGTTGCTAGTTGACCTCTGAACATCCCAGTAAGGAAAGTGCTATCAATCCCTAAGAATGGTCTACAACCTGTTAAAAAGCCATCAACACATGCCTTAAAGGCCACAAAAATCCTGCTGAACCTCTTCACCTCTTTGTAAGTATGGTACTCTATGATAACCACACTCCCTGGGCTTCTCTTCTCAATTTCTGCTTTGAACCTGTACAACATGTCAAAACTATCATGCCAGCTACCATACACCTTTTCCAAAGCGAGTTGCTTCCCTGCATGGACCCTTTGGTAGTTGATATTGATCTTGTACTTCTCTCTCAACCTCCTCTGCAGCTCCTTTGCACCAAGTGTTGCATCCTCTCTCAACCAGTCTTCTACCTTGTCAGCAATCCAAAATTGTGTTGCATTCTTCATCTTCTTACTCCTCCTGCTGCCACAAGAATGCTTTGCTGGGTTCACCTTCACCTGCAAGCAACAATCAAGGTAAATAACAAGAATGGTTAAACAATCAGGGTAAATAACAATAAAGGTTAAACAAACAAGGTAAATAATTTGCCTTCACTGTAACATTATCTTCAATAGTAGAAGCATGCAACCTCCACTCGCACTTTTTAGTCCGCTTTGCTGCACAATACACTCTTATCCTGTTAGGATCACTCTTCTGTGTGTGATACTCGAACTCTTTCTTAATAGCATGTTGTGATAGAGCCACTTTGAATTCACCCATGGAAGGATAAATTGACCCAACCGTCATTGGAGGGTCCTCTTTGTCATATGCAACTTGAGGTAACACATCTGGTATGGCATCTCTTGCAACCCAATCCTCTGCCTCTATTACCTCATTGCTAGGCTGAACCCTCTCTGCCTCATCACTCTTGGAGCCCTCACTCTCATGCCCATCACTCTCTGAACTCTCTTCCTCACTTTCTGAGCCCTCTCCCTCACTTTCTGAGCCCTCTCCCTCACTTCCAGAGCCCTCTCCTTCACTAACTGAGCCCTCTACCTCACTGTTATCTGCACCTGTCTCGACTCCATACTGGGCCTCATCATTCACCCCAACGTGTTCAAACATTGGAAAAGGATTGGCCAGAACCGAAGTTTTAGGAACCACAGCCTTTTTGCAATGAGAATTTTCAGCATTGGACATGTTGCAAGACTTGCCTCCAGTTTCAGACACAGGTGGTGCATTGACAGTGTTATCACACACAGATTGCGGTTCAGTTTGCTCATCATTCACATTTAAAATCATGGCAGTAAGGTCAATGCACTTATGGTCAGCATGTTTACCAAATATGTCCATAAGATCTTGGTTAGTTTTCACTTGACATTTAATTTTCAAATAAACATCATAATAATTGAAATGCACTGTTTCATCATACCCAATTGGAAACTCATCAAACAACAGGTCAGGTAGATCTTTGATGTTACAGGTATCAGACTCGACAAACTTTGTCCATGAAAACCCATCAGGATGACGAGACTTCTTACACAGAGATCTCACAATAATTTTGTAAGTGCACGATGGATCCATCCTGCGGACGGACACATCTTGCAGGTCAGCTAGTGTTAGCTCGACAGCTATCTCTACGGGCATACGGCCAAAATTGATAACATCCTAGAAATTCTAGCACAAATGCACAGCCAAACCTTACGGTAGCCCATCTGAACAAAGCAGGAAGAAGACATACCCATCTGGAACCTCGGCCGGATCCATTCGTGACTCCAAATCCATCCTTGGCCGTAAGGACGCCTTCCTGCAGCACGTCTTCCTCAGCACATGTCGTCGAGATCTGGGAGGAGCCGGCGATTTGGAGATGCGGCGACGGGATTCGTAGGATGCGACGGGATTTGGAGATGCTCTTCTCAGGCGGCGGTGGCGGGATTGGTAGGATGCGGCGACGGGATTTGGAGGCGCGCTTCTGTTGCGGGGGCGGCGGGATTGGTACTATGCGCCGCTCTTTGTGTTGCTGAGGGTTTGGGATAGGGATTAACCTGACCAGCTCATGTCTCTGACCAATGGGACCCACACGTCATTCACATGAACACACAGACGTCCCCACTGGTCAGGTGGTTGTAGACACAGGGGCACGATGGCCATTATTCAAAAAACAAGACAGCCGTTGCACTAGCACGTCACGGCGGTGGCATGTACGATTAAACTTTGCATACCCGATGGCATTGATTATATTAGGACATTTGTGCTGGCAGATCCCAGTTTAAGAACTTTTGCAATGGCACTGAACAAATTAACCCAAAGAAAATCCATCGAGCGGTCAACGGGTCAAGCCATCCAGCGATCAAGCCGATTGATGGGGCATCTGGCTGAATAAAAATATAAGCTCAGGGGCATTTTAATATAATATAGATGCCTGTTTAATGAGACTCGTCTATATCCCTAAAAAAAAAAAGGAGACTCGTTGCTCGAGCGGCGGCAGCTAGCGTTGTTTGTGTCTTCGCCAAAGAACAGACCTTCCTCAATTCACCCCCGAACTATTCGCATCTTGGTTCGCCATGCCCACCATGGCGTCGTTGCTCGTGCGGGCCGCCCGTGACGCGTCGGCAGCATCTCGCGCCGCTTGCTCAGCGGCGGCGGTTGCAGCTTGCGCCGCGCGTTCAGCGGCCTTTGCCGCGACTTGCGCCGCCCGCTCGGCTGCCGCCCACGCAGCTGCAGACCGCGCGGCCCCAGGCGCCGCCGCCGCAGATCCGTCGCATGCGCACTGGAGCGGCATAGGATACGATGCCCGTGGCGCTACTTTCCGCGACAGCGGCGTTTCCTTTGCAGGTGACCTATTTCCGCCCATTGTAATACTGACTCCAACAGCACACCTAAAGGATCACCTATACACAAAATAGGTCTTAAAACATAAAAAAACTGCTGCCAACAGAACACCCAGCCACCTACCTATTTTTCGGGTCGCGCTCCCCCGCGACTCACAAGTTAGTCTTCCTCGCGCGCCATGCGTCTCTTCCCCGGCCGTACCGATTCGTCCATCCCTCCCTCCGGAGCCGCCGTCCTTCCGCCGCCGCGCCGTTTCTCTCCCGAACGAACCCCTCATCACCCCTCTTCTCTCGCCGAGCCGCCGCAACCAGATCCGGACGGCAATCTCTGGCCATGGCGTCACGATAGCTCGCTGCTCCTGCTTCTACCCCCCCCCCCCCCGCGTGAGGCGCCGCCGCGCCGAGGTCTCCTCCCCCGCGCGCCTCGAGGCTGGCCTGCGGGGCGCCGCCAAGTTCTTCACGAGCGTCGCGGGAGGCGGGGCGGGGCCGCAGGGCGAGGCTGCCATGGCGGTCCGATTCGGCAGCGGCGCGGGCCTCGCGCGGCTGCCAAATCGGACCGCCATGGCAGCCTCGCCCTGCGGCCCCGTCGGGAATCCGACCTTCATCTACCGCGTGGTCACCCGGTACGCGCCGCTCCCTGCCCTACCCTGCCCTGCCCCACTACCACCCCCTTCTTCTCCGTCTCTTGATGCGACGTGAGGGCGGCGGCTGCGAGGGGTGAGGCCGCGGCCGCGTCGGCGCGGGAGGCGCCGGCGACTATCCGATTGGGTATGGGTCGGTTCTGTTGGAGATTGAATTGTTTAGGTCGACACCGAAAGAAGGATCTATGAGGTATTTGGTCTTTTAGGTGAGATCTGAGGAGTGGTCGGCCGGACGACAGCTCTGGCTCGCATTGTAGCCGGACAGGCCGGCTTTGAAGGCGCGGTGTTGATGAAGTCGGGCTTGGGATTGGTGGTACAAGGGGAGTGGGATGGGGATGATGTTTCTTTTTGATAAAAAAAAAACTCTACCTGCCGGGGGTAAGACCACCCCCGACGGCATTTTTTCTGATAACATTTGTTGTTTCTTTGTCTATGCATATGACATCATTTGAGCTATTGGAGGTTTAAATTTACTGGTGCGTGCTGCAAACCCAGTTGCAATTCATGATATTTACAATAACATTTTTGCGCTTGTTATAGGTGATGAGCCGCAGAAGCCTGTGTCAGCTTGTTTCTCAGCAGAGAAGGACCTCGAGTCAGATGAAGCCTTATGGGCGTTGTATGAGCGCTGGTGCAAGCATTACAACCAGGAGCGTGACCCAGAGGAAATGGCTCAGCGGTTCGACAAGTTCAAGAAGACAGCACTCCACGTGCACCAAGTGAACAAGTCTAATCTATCTTACAAACTTGGACTGAACCAATTCAGCGATGGGAAGCTGGCTGAGTTGTGTCTTCCTGAGCAGGGTGTTTTGGGGCGCTATGAATTGGAGACCAGATCTTGGAGTTGAATCTTTGGGAACAAGATGAGAAATCACCTGAGAAAAATAAGCTGGAGTACCCTTGGATCGCCATCAATCCTGAACCTGTAGTTCAACAACTGCGTTTTAGTTATGCTGCTGAGACTCAGCTTATGCTTACCGAAGTTATGCTTGTGTACTAAGTTATGCTTCCGTAGTAGATTAAATCTATGGATCTGTGTACTAAATTATGCTTCTGTACTAAATTAATGTATAGATCCGTACTAAATTATGCTTCTGTTAGATTGGGTGTGTTGCGATGGGGCCAACTAATGATGATAGTTTTTCATGGTGTTGGGGCATGATCATTAGTTCAAATTTGAACTCACGGTCATGTCTTTGAACTGATGATCACTTCCTAACATTAAGAAAATTCGTCCAGAGGGATTATTCTATATGCATCGATTTTGATGGTGACTGTATTTTAGTTTTTGGTCCTAAACTCCGTCAGTGCTTGCTGTAATATTCTCCACTAGCAGAATGCTCGATTTCTGCAGAGAACGCCACATCAAACATGGTTATTAAGAAATACCTTCTGGACAGCCATCCTGTACATATTGTTCCATATAGCTCAAGCTAAATGTGCCCAAAAAAAAGGGGAAAAAAGAAGAAGAGAGGATGGAATGGGTGTTTGGCTGGCAGCCGCAGCTTGCCACGCCACGGACGCCCTCGCCACATAGTGTGGCGGGCAAAATCAACGCCACAGAGTGTGGCGAGAAATCAGCAGCGTTAACAATGCATGAACTGTTCATGGCCAGCAACCAAGCAGCAGCGTTGTTTGCTGTGGCTGCCACCGCTGTGGCGTGGCGTGTGGCGGCGGTGAAGCAAACATCCAATAGCCTGAGCTAAATCCGCCCCCCCCCCCCCCAAAAAAAAAAGGATGAAGGATGAAAATTTACATGTTGTATACTCCTATGTCAGGACATCAATCTCTCTCAGTCAAGGTTCGACAAATTGACGGTTACCGCTTGGTAATCGCGGTAGCCCGGTTTCGAAATGTAAAATTTGAAAATTTGAAAAATTTTGAAACAAAAAATATGTAAATAAACTAGAAGGAATTTGCAGCACATTGGTGGAAACGGTTCACAAAAACTAGTTGGTTTGATGGGTGAAATAATTGCGGGAACATTTCTGGGTGAAAAGAAATAAAAAAAAGAAAAGTTACCTTATCCCCAACGTCCACACGCGCTACTCGGTCCCCTCCTCCACGAACACGAGCCGCCTCGGTCCCCTACTCGCCCCCCCCCCCCCCCCCCCCCCGCGTCAGATCCGCCGCTCGCCGTCGATTTCCGGTCGCCGGAGCCACAAAATAGACGACGGAATCCGATGTTATTTCGTCTTGAGATGTATGTTTGTATCCATTGTTGTATGTTGATGTGCACAAAACTACGTGTATTACGTTCAAAACTATGTTGTATGTTAAATTTCGTCTAAAACTATGTATCGGACAATTTATGTTGGACTCCGTATGAATTGTGGTATGTTGTATGAGGTGGATTGGTGCTATCTTTTATGAATTCTATATTTTCAATCTGTGGCTAAGCATTTTTAGAATATCTTGCAAAGGTCATGCAAAAAATTCCTACATTTTTAGCCTCTTTTTCGCAATTCCAGTGAAACCGATCAAACCGGTCGTTTTTCACAGCAAACCGGTCGGTTACCGACGAAACCGGTCGGTAACCGAGTTTTTGAATTCAAATTTTGATTTTTGAATTTTTGTTCGTTTTCCGAGCGGTTACCGCGGTAACGGTAAAACCGGTGTTACCGGTGGCGGTCGGTTGGAAGGGTAGCAATGATAGGATAATCCTTGCTCTCAGTAGTATAGTTCTGAAGACGAAGGTCTGCTATCCCAATCGAGGATTTCTTATAACATGATTAACATCGACCAAATAAAAGTAGCATCCGGACAATAGGCAATCAAATGGTTTGCTCTTTCTTTCCTATTGTACAGCACACAATTCTAGTTCCCATGCAAAATTCTTTTTGCCCAGCTACTCTCCAGTTTGACTTTTATCCTTAAACAATTTTCAGTGGTACTTGACAACTCCACAGTTTCTTTGCAAAAATGTTGGTTATGCTAATAGAAGTTAGAAAGTGATACAATGATCCAGTAGCAGACTTACCGCACTTAGAGCCATCCAACAATATCTTAGTCACTAATTCTGAATAGCATTCAGTTAGATATCATTCAAAATTACTACCAGTCAATTCTTTCTCCCATTCTTCAAACATATAAATAGCAATACCCCAGATAGCAGGCGAATAAATAGCCCAGGGTCGAAGAATATATAGGCTCCATCTTTGTATCCTGCTGCTATAAACAATATGATTTCAACTTCAACCACCAATCACCATATATATTCTCCTTCAACATACTAACAGCATGGTCCGCCATTTTCCAACAATCTACAGGACATCACACGAGTATCAACGAAAAGCCTGTATTCAGCGTTTCTTTATTAATGAAACCATGATGAGTATCGACGAACAACAGCTATAACTTCAGTGCATTGGCTATGCATTTCATCGAATAACTGATGTGCACCAGATAAACATAAATTTCTTCTAAATGTTCATATACGATCCATTCTGGATCTTCCCAACGATGCACGCAGAATCAAAACTAGGTTGTGTTGCATCTAATGATGCGAGATTTACCTGCATAAACGGAAAACACCTAACACAGTTGCTGACGGCCGTGCCTCACGGATTTGTCGGGGAAGCCGCAGCACCGCCGATGGTCTGCCGACGAACTGGGGCAATACTCCGGAATTGGATGACGCCGTCACGATCTGTAACTGTAATCGAGGTTGCGGGGGCGCCTCCTTTTTCTTGTACGGAGTACTATGTACTCCGTACGTACGTACGCCTCCTTGCTAATGTGTCAGAGAAAATAAGCGCTTTCTTAAGAGACAGTAATGCGAGATATATTAGCACAAAAGGTCTCAATCTGTACGCTCTTACAGCGGGCCATTTACCAGTGTTCCTCTGAATTTCTCAAATGTATATAACTTCAAAAGGAATGCAAACATGACTGTGGACAGGGGCGAAGCCAGGATTTGGACATGGGGGGTGCCGAGGTCCGGGAGGTCAGATGTCGACAAGAACCAAAAAAAATTACATATTGATATATCAATGTTTTATAATAAATATATGGTCCATTGAAGCATTGATAACAAATATCTCAATCAAAATATATTTATATATATAAACAAATAAATTTACATCTCTATAAACTGGCTTATAAAAATAATCAATTGTCCTTGACCTCTTCATCTGGCCAGACATGAATTAACTAACTGCAGATCGATATATAAAAGGAAAAAAAGGGAACTGCAGATTCGAATGTGACTTGTGACTTGGGAGATTGCATATTGGGGCTGGGAGACGTACCTTTACTGGCAGGATTTTGGCCAGCAGACAGCAGCGGCGCACGGCCGAACGCGACGCCGCCGACGCGGAGAAGTGCTTGGGTCGAAGACGAACAGGACTATTGGCGGCGATCTCACGCAGATGCGATCGTTTTCTGGACAAAACGGTTTGCAAGGCCTTTGGTTCAAGTTGCTGGACACAGGACCCTGGTGGGCTACGGCACATGGCCCAATTAGCAGGGGTGCCATACGTGATTGCTAACCATAATTAGCTACTCAGAACAATATTTGGTGCCTGAACTTCCTGTTGAGTCTTACATTGGTCATTGGCAGTACTAGCAGTTACATTTTGGTCTTCAATTTCCCTACTAAGGTTGTCAAGTGTGTTGGCCACTAACATGAAGCTTTCTGGAAAGCAGAGTACTTGTTGTGCCAAATTGAAAAATTTACATGATAGAAATTTGTATTGGCGCATAGCATCTAACTTTGGATTTTTAATTTTGCTTCTTCCTTGAATGTCTTGTACAGTTCCATGCCTTGCCTCGCGTGTCCAACGCTTTAGGACATAATTTGCCGGTAGTAACTTAATGTTCATTAGATCAAGAACTTTCAAAGCATGGCCACACAATTTGCTCGTAGTAACTTAATGTTCATCCCAACATGAGGTGTCAAATTTGGCACCACATTCTCTCTGAAATAACAGGGAGAGCCTTTTGTAAATGCAAAGCAACAACAAAAAACGCAAATTCGTGGCCCATATCAAATCGAAAAGGATGAGGGTATGATCACTTACATATTCGAACCGTTGTGCTCTGCACTTGTCGCCGTCTCCATCTTATGACCAGTGCATAACTCGATCAACTCCAAGAACTAGAGGGCTTCAACTAATGGCCTCCCCTCTTGTGTCTCCAGGTTTGCTTTCCTTTTGCAAGTGAGAGGAGAAGAAAGGGTCTGGTCGTGTATTAAATTCCGGCGGCAAAACCGAGCCGCGATGGCTGGTTTCCCTCCAAAACAGCTCTCTGTTTCCTGATTTTCCCTCGCTCGCCATGGCTTGTACAGCGGCAAAACCGAGCGATGTTGGGCCGGACTGGGCCCTTTAGAAGTCAAGACGCCGGAGCAGCGTCGGATGCTAGCGAACGGCGGATGTCGCTTTACTGCAACCGCCGATCCTACAAATCAGCCAGGCATGGGTCACTGGCTATCAGTCTCTACCCCCCCCCCCCCCCCCCCCCCCCCCCCCCTCAGTTTGTGCGTCGTCTGTGATGGACAAACTGGACCTGAATTGCTCAAATAATCTTGTAGGAAGACCCTTTCTCATGATGTCTGCAAATTGGTGTTCTGATGGAACACGAAGAACGTGCAGCTCACCAATTGCGACCTTCTCCCGGAAGAAATAAATGTCAAGCTCAACGTGTTTTGTTCTTCGGTGATGAACTGGATTCTGCGTGAGGTAGACAATGGAGACGTTGTCGCAGTAGACCACCGTAGCCTTGGCGATGTTCACGTGCAGCTCATGCAGACACTAGAACAAATATGCTGATTAGTGACGTTTTAAACGCGTCACCGACTGCTTGTAGTGACGAATTTTTCGTCATAAATCGTGATTTATGACCTTTTAGGGACCGTCAGCAGTCGAGCGTGGTCAGTCGTGATTTATGACGTTTTCACTGTTCGGGCAGCCAGCCCGGGCAGCAAGGGTATGATACGGTACTTTGTATACGTATACTGCCACGATGGCACGATGACATGGCGCCCAACGTGGCAGCGTTGCCACATAAGCATGATGACGTGTCCATACACGTGTCAACTTTCTGTTGGTCCACATGTCGTTTTTTTACTGGTTCACGTGTCATGTTTTCAAGAGTCCACGTGTCACTACTCTATTGGTCCACGCGGCGTTTTTTTTTACTGGTTCACGTGTCATGTTTTCAAGAGTCCACATGTCACTACTCTATTGGTTCACGCGTCGTTTTTTTATTGGTTCACGTGTCTTAATTCTAAGAGTACACGTGTCGCGCTTTTATTGGTCCACGTGTCACTTCGCGATTGGTCCACGTGCCTTTTCCTGATTGTTCCACATGTCAATTGCCCAGATCGTCACCCAACACATAAATGGCCTTATGCGGGCCCATTTGAGGTCCAACTATTTCGTCACAAATCATATCAGGTTGGATCGTCACAAGCTGATGCCAAATTTATATTGTTAAATACATAGAAGAGTCATGTATACATGACAAACCAAAATGACGTCGGAGTTCACATTCCATACAGTGCCAGATTACAAAATGGTGACCCACGAACGGAGAATTCAGTAATCACACCAAAACTAATCAGACTAGAAAATCATTCAAATGTCAGAGATGAAAGATGCACCTGACCACCCTCAAAATTAGACATGAGGCAAGCGATCATACTTGCCATTCGTGCTTATTCCTTCCTCAAGTGCTCTAACTGCGCTTCCACAGTGCAGTTTGAGTCTCTCGCTTCTTGCACTTGCTTCCACCGAGTTGGACAGCTTTGACACGGCAAGCAGGACATGACGATGTACTTTCCAGCAGTTACCTTGGCGGGGATAGACATTACTTTGATGCCATCTTGGTTGACAGAAATGTTGTGGCAGTCACCAAGGCTGGAAGTGTACTAACATGGGACATTGATAAGAGGCCATGCAACAATCCTAAACTGATGATACATGGGACTGCATACATGGAGGGACGGCTGGATTATTAGCCGGTGGAAAGAGTGATTTACATTGCCAAGTCCCCTGAAGGTAACATCATTTTGATCTACATGTTTGGTTATCATGATGTTAATCAGCGTGGCGGCAAGGGCCACGGTGTCAGGATGTATCGTAATGATCTAACATTCTGCGTGATGAAAGGCTTGCTGGTCTATGAGCTGCTTGTTGATCCAAACAACGAGGAGAAATATTGGAGGCTCAAGTCTAACGACTTTGGAGGTCACTATTCTCTCTTCCTAGGGGCAAACTACCCCTTCTTCTACGATGTGCCGTATGGCTCGTCGTCGCTTCAAGGTGGCCGTGTTTATGTATCTGACTTGGGTTTCGAAGGTGGCCATGTCGTTGTATTTCGCCTCGATAAGCCAGATCGCCCCTTCGACTACAAGAGCATATACTTCCCGGTTGTTGGTGAGCCCAAGCAGGTCTCTATGTTCTTCAGGCCTACATCACATGTTTAGGTGTTTTATATTCATTCTACTTTGTATTTTTTTACAAACTATATATGATGTTTAAGTATGTGCAGTTGTAAGTGATCTAATGGGAGACTCCTAATTTATGGATCAGATGTACTGTTAGTCAAACACTAGTTAATTTCGTGAGTTTATTTAAATATATGCACACAATCACGGAGCAGCTAGCTACAGATGCATGCTTGCAGAGGAACTCCCTCCATTGCAGAGGCATACTTCCATGCGCGCGCATCCACTAGCCAATCACGGAGCATGCACTCCGATCGGTTGGCATTCAGCCAACTACCTTGTTTCAATGACTGGTGGGCCCAACTCGGTAGGTGGTCCCACAGGCCAGTGAGCTTAGGATTTCGGAAGGCGAGTACATCTTCGTCGATCCGGATATCTCTCGATCTGGACAGTTCCACCGTCTTCATGGCCGCTTTCATGGATCTAGTGGGCCTACACCGCCTCTTTCATGTTGTCATTCCTCCCCTAGTGGGCCGCTCAGCGACAATGTGTCTCAGGCTGGTTGCAATGGGCTCTCCAGGTCCAGCTTGACGGTATGGTCTACAGTACGGGCTCTCAGATTTCCTCGAAAAGAAATACTAGTCCAGCCCACGGAGCGACGTGAAGGACGCCACGTGGCCTTACTCGCGGGCACAAGAAGGCACCTGACATGTGGGATCGAAGACATGGGCCCCGCGTTGGTACTGTGCCTTTAGCCGCGGGCAACCAAAATAAGTAACGAAAATAGTATTAATAATACTTTAATTTGAAAGTGGGCTCCGAAAGCTTGACACGTCAGCCCCAGGAACGTTTTACTGTGCGCAACGTGGCATTGTTCGGCCGCGGGCCCCACGATGGGTGACATGTGAGCCCGCGTGTTTCTTCATGTGTTTCCCCCACGTAGCTGACACGCGGGCCCGACGAGTGGTTCCTTGTGAGACATGTTCAGACTAGTGTGCAAACCATAGCTGTGACGAAAATTACTTTACCGTGGGTCCCACGTTGATGATATGTGGGCCAGCGTGGTGGTGCATCGTGCGCACGTTGCATGAACACGCTGGCAAATGAAATCAGCGACGAAAAATACTTGGGTCATGGGACCCCGTCTCCTGATACGTGGGCCCCAGTTTCCTTTTGCTGTGCGTCTTATGCCATTTTACGCGGTCAAACGATATTTTAGTGATGAAAATAGTTTGACCGTGGGCCCGTGGAGCCTGACACATTGGCCCTATCTTGCTGACCAGGATGCCACGTAGGCCAGAAACGTCCTGGGGCGGGTTTATGACGAAAGCTGTGGTCCCACTGTTGACTGACATGTAGGCCTGCGTAGTGTTGTATCCTGCGCACGTGGCATTACCACGTTGGGAAATAAAATCAGCGTTGAAAAATACTTGGCTCTTGGGACACCCGTCTCCTGATACGTGGGCCCCAGTTGCCTTTGTCGTGCACCTTACGGGCCTGTGGCATTTTACGTGGTCAAACGAAATTTTAGTGACGAAAATGGTTTGACTGTGGGCCCGCGAAGCCTGACACATGGGCCCTCTTTTGCTGACTAGGACGGCACGTAGGCCAGAAACGTCCGTGGAGTTAGGGTTTATGACGAAAATTGTTGGTCGCGTTCGTCGCCGTACTCGAAACGGAATTTTAGTGACGAATCGGCCACCCAGAACCTGCCCAGAACAGTAAACCGGCAACACCAGACCATACTGTTCATCAATTTATACAAATTTTTGTCACAAATAAGGCTTGTTAGTGACGGACGGCGAAAAACGTCATAAAGTTGGCCGAAAACGGGAAAAACACCCAAATAGTGACGGATCTACAGTAAAATCGTCATTAATCAGCAGATCTGTACTAGTGAGAAGATTGCGCAGCCAGCAGCACTCCGTGGTGACATTGGTGATGACGTGATACTCGGCTTCGGCGCTCGATCGAGAGACGGTCGTCTAGCGTTTTGATGACCAAGAAACAGAGCGTCTCGCCGATGAACACACAATAACCGGAGGTTGATCTTCTGGTGTCAGGGCACCCTGCCCAGCCGGCATCGGAGTAGGCCACCATGTCGTTGCTTGAGGACGCCATGATGTGAACGCCATGGCGAATGGTGCCGCGGAGATAGTGAAGTATTCTTTTCACGAGATTCCAGTGAGCATATCTTGGCGCGTGCATGTGCAAGCAGACCTAGTGCACAACATAGGCAAGATCCGGCCGGGTTAGTGTCAGATACTGGAGGGCACCGGTGATACTTCGTTGCTTGAGGACGCCATGATGTGAACGCCATGGCGAATGGTGCCGCGGAGATAGTGAAGTATTCTTTTCACGAGATTCCAGTGAGCATATCTTGGCGCGTGCATGTGCAAGCAGACCTAGTGCACAACATAGGCAAGATCCGGCCGGGTTAGTGTCAGATACTGGAGGGCACCGGTGATACTTCGGTAGAATGCCGCATCAGAAGCAAGTTCACCCTCGGCTGCTGATGTCTTGGGATTGCTGTCCACTGGTGTTGAAGCCGGTTTGCAATTCATCATGCCAGCACGGTCTAGTACTTCCTCTGCATATTGTGTTTGATGCAGAAAGAAACCTTCAGCAGTGCACTCCACTTGAATTCCAAGAAAATAAGAGAGGGGGCCGAGATCCTTCATGGCGAAAGCTGAGCTGAGATGGTGAACAACACGCTGCAGAAGCCCATCTGATGAAGTTGTTACCACAATGTCATCAATGTACAAGAGCAAGTACGCAATGTCGCCACCACTGCAGTATAGAAACAGAGAGGAATCTGATCGTGTTGTCTTGAAACCAATCTTGCAGAGTTCAGCCACGAACGTTTGGTACCAAGCCCGCGGTGCCTGCTTGAGTCCGTAAAGAGATTTGGACAGAAGGCAGACGTGATCTGGGTGCTCCTTATCAACAAAACCTGCAGGTTGCAGTACACCTTCTCTGTCAGTTCGCCATGAAGGAAGGCGTTCTTGACGTCGAGTTGGTGAACTGGCCATCGCCGGGATGCTGCAAGGTGAAGTACAGTTCTGATGGTGCCTGGCTTGACCACTGGTGAAAATGTCTGATCGAAGTCAACTCCAGTCTTCTGATGAAATCCACGGACAACCCACCTAGCCTTCCTTCTCTCAAGTGACCCATCGGGATTTAATTTGTTCTTGAAAATCCACTTCCCAGTGATGACATTGGCGCCACGGGGACAAGGAACTAGTGTCCAAGTCATGTTCTGTTGCAACGCCTGGTACTCCTCTTCCATGGCACGCAACCAGTCAGGATCGCGCATGGCTGCGCGAACTGACGTTGGCGCTGGTGGTGGCGAGCTCGAAGCAGAGGCGATGTGCACGTACTTGCTGTTTGGCAGTCGAATGCCATCTCGCAGACGGGTGACCATCTGATGTCGAGGTGGAGTGGTGGAAGAGGTTGTGCCGGCATGAGGTGGTGGATCATGTCGCGCTGGAGGCGTACTGTCGAAGCGCGGTGAAGTGTGGTGCACCAAAGGACTGCTGCGTGCCGGGTCGACTGGAACGTTACCGGCGTCGTTGTCGTGTTCCGCAGCAGCAGTGCCATCGTTGATGTTGAGCACTGGTGCCGCGGCGCCTGGAGGTGTGGCCACGGGTGACACAGGGGTACCCGCGACTGGTGGCGTCAGAACGCGCTCCGCGGCGCGGCGAGGCGCGGGCATGGGCACGGGCACGAACACCTGCTCGGCTGATGGGGTTGGTGCAGCTACAGGTGGCTGCTGTGGCGACGATAGGGACTTGAAAGGAAACACCGTTTCGTCAAACTGTGACATGGCGCGATGTGATGACACAGCGTGTTTCAGGGTTGTAGCAGCGGTAGCCTTTTGTGTCTGTTGGGTAGCCGAGAAAGACGCAGGGCGCAGAGCATGGCGCGAGCTTGTGTGCAGCGGTGGAGGCGAGGTTTTGGGAAGCAGAGGCAGCCAAACACTCTCAAATGAGAGTAGTTAGGTGAACGACCCAAGAGTAGGTTGTGTGGCGTGGCATTGCGTCGTGCGCGGCAGGGTCGCCGATTAAGCATGAAAGTGGCTGTGGCGAGCGCATCCGGCCAGAACGTGTGGGGGGGGGGGGGGGGGGGGGGGGTTGGAGTTGTGCAGGAGCATGGTGCGCAAGCTATCATTGAGTGTGCGCAGGACTCACTCGGCGCGTCCATTTTGTGGTGAGGTGTGCGGGCAGGAGGCGTAGCACGATGCCATTTGTGTCAAAGAAAGAGCGAGAGGTGGCATTGTTAAATTCCCTGCCATTATCAGTTTGCAGACTGAATATGGGACACTGAAACTGTGTCAGTACAAATGCATGAAATGAAACCAGAGTAGGCAGCACATCAGACTTATTTCTCAAGGGAAAAGACCATGTATAGTGAGTGAAATCATCCAAGACAACGAGGTAGTATTTGAATCCAGAATTGCTAATTATTGGAGACGTCCATACATCACAGTGAAGCAAATGAAAGGGAAACATTGCAATGTTGGAAGAAGTAGGAAACGGCAGCCGTACATGTTTGCCCAATTGACATGACGAGTACGTATGGTTGTCGGATATGCTACAGTGGAAATCAAAATTGGCAAGAATGTGGCTAAGCTGGCTATGCCCCGGGTGACCAAGACGAGCATGCCACAACTCAGGGGAGTGAGTGGCATGGAAGCTGCTGGAGCTGGTGCGTCGCTTTGGATGGCAGCCGGAGCGGGTAGAGGTCGCCGGTGGAGTCACATCGGAGAAGAACCGTCCTCGTGCACAGATCCTTGATGGAGAATCCAAATGGATCAAAAGTAACAGAGACAAAATTGATTGTGGTTAGTGCGCGAACAGAAATCAAGTTCTTGATAAGATGGGGCGAGATCAACACATTATTTAGACGCAAAGGTGAATAATCAGTCGAAATAAAGCCAAAGCATGTGAGATCAACAGATATAGGAGCACAATTGCTGACAATAATGGTAGAATATATAGGAGATGGAGAGGATGATGTACAAATACCTGGGTTGTTAGCCATGTGTGAGCTGGTGCCGGTGTCGAACACCCACTCGCCAGACTGGTACTGGGATGGCGGCGTCATGGACTGGAGCGCGGCGAGGAGGCCCTGTGGCACGGACGCATTCTGCGCGGTGTAGTCGTTCGTGTCGAAGTAGCCTTGATGCTGCGAGGAGGCCATCATCGCCTATTGTTGTGCATTGCCGGGGCGGGAGCTGAGAATACCGGGGCTGGCGGGACGCTAGAACGGCATCGGCCAGGCCTGGTCGCCTGGACAACGCTATTCCATGGGTTCACGGGGGAACGCGATGGCTGGTGTTGACCGCCGGCAGTGTTGGGGAAGGGAGAACCACCGTTGTCGCGACGTCCATCGTTCTGCTTGCGTTTCTTGTTGAGGTTGTTGGTCTTGGTTGGCGAGAACGATGGGGTCGATGGAGGCGCGCTGGTGTTGTTGGTGGCAGGCGCCGGCGTCGGCGTGGGCGACGGCGCATTATCGGCATTAACGTCCGCCATTAGGGTTGTGGCAGCCTCCTTGTAAGCTTCATGATCATTGGAGTTGGAAACCCCAAGGTATGAATGTTTTGGTGATTGGATGAGAACCATGCATGTGACTAACATATGCTTTGAGTGTCTTATCTTTAGGTCACATGGAAGCGAGTACGACACGAACCAACCTCTTACCTCAAGTCAAGCATGATTGGTTGCCTCATCAACTCATGGACGGACTTGATGGAGTCGCGGCCGAGGAGATGGATCAAGGCTAAGACATGCTAGATTCAAGCAAGTGTTGGCTTGATTAGATGTTAGCTTGCGTCCATAGGAAAAAACCAGACTATCAAGAGGGTTCGAGTTGGTTCTCTTCGGTAAACACTAATGTAGAGATCATTGGATGCATGGTGTGTCTCTCAGGCGCTAGGGTTGCAGAGGAAGAGTGCAGGAACCAAGAAAGAAGGTGTTGGAAGCGAGGATCAATGGAGAAGATCAAGTTCCAGCAAAAGGTGAAGCCACCGTATGATACGGTGCCAGTCACCGTATGATACGGTGATTGCAGGAAGAAGATCAGTGAAGATCAACTCAGCAGAAGTCACAGGAAGAGCAGTCACCGTATGATACGGTGGTAGTCAACGTATGATACGGTGACTATGGACAGAAAAATCCAGAGAAAGAAGAGTCTCTGGTAGAGTCACCGTATTATGGCCACCGTATGATACGGTGGGTCACCATATGGTTTCCAAGGGAATTGCAAAATGGACGAAGTCGAAGAGAAGAAGGAAAAAGAATCACTGTAATGATACGGTGATAGTCAGCGTATGATACGGTGACTATGGACAGAAAAATCCAGAGAAAGGAGAGTCTCTGGTAGAGTCACCGTATGATAGCCACTGTATGATACGGTGGGTCATCGTATGGTTTCCAGGAGGATAGCAAAATGGAAGAGTTGCTGAAGCTGGAAAGAAGCAGTCACCGTATGATACGGTGCTAGTCATCGTATGATACGGTGCCTAAGAGAACAGTGCCTCTCGCAGGAAAAGGAAGTCCCAGCTGAGGAAGGAGTAGTCATCGTATGATACGGTCACTAGGGTCACCGTATCATACGGTGACCAGAGGAATCTGGGCAGAAAAGTTGCAACGGCTAGTTTCGTGGGTGGAGCCTATAAATAGCTGGTTGCTTGTCTCTTTGAGGTGCTCTTGGACAGTCCAAAGGTGGGGAGATGTTGTCAAGAAGCCAAGTGAAGGAAGAAGAAGCACTTTGAGGGATTTGAGTGATCCAAGTGCTTGAGAAGAGTGACACCATGTGCATCCTTTGATCTCTAGGCTAGTGAGTGCTTGAGAGGATCAACTAGAGCTATTACTCTTGGTCTATGGCAAGACCTAGACCGGTTAGGCGTTGGTGGTGAGCTTGCCAAGGAGTGTGGAAGCCGCCGCAAGTTTGTACATAGTCTTCGGGCTTCCCGTGTGAAAGAAGGTACGTGAAGAGGGCACCCTTTGGACCGCATCACGTGCGGATCCTTACCTTCGGAAGAGCATCCGGAGTTGCCGGCAGGACGTGTCCGTGTCTTCACTTGGAGGGTGAAGAATGCTCTAGAAGGGATCGCCATCGAGCGGAGGGACGGGGTCGAGACTCCGGCAGGAGTGACCCAACGTGGATTAGGGGGAGGCGCCACCCTCCCGATACCACGTGAAACATCATGAGCCTTTCTATCTCTTTCTCTTTACTACTTGCATTTACTTATTGTCTATATCTTGCTTGCTAGTAGTACTTGAGATTGTCTTGTTTACTTGTTGCTCTAGTTGTTTCCTTGGTTCATCCATATGCTCTCTAGTTGCTTCTATCATATGATTGCTTGTGGACTTCATGTGTAGCTTGCTTGCTAGTTGATCTAAGGACTCTACTTAGTGTGCTTGCCTTTTAGTAGATCATCTAGTACCTTGTGCTTGTCTAGCTTGTAGTGTAACTTAGGTGTGTCATTATCAAGTGAACTAGCTTACCTTCTTGATGTTGTGTCTTGCTCTATTTGTTCACTAAAATAAGGACTCTCCTTAGTGTGCCTTGTTTACATTCACTAGAACTACTTGCTACGAGTTGAGTGGGTGATTTGTGTTAGGAGAAAAATCTATAGTGTGCACCGATTCAACCCCCCCCCCCCCCTCTCGGTCACACGGTCCTTACACTCCTGCTTGGCGGTGTGGCTCTGCTGCGACTCGAGCTGGAGTAGGTAGTCGCGGATGAACTGGAATGACGGCAGGGGCTCATACGAGGTGATGACGGGGATGGCGGAGGCGAACTTGGAGCTGAGCCTGCGCAGTGCGTTGAGGACGATGGCTGATGGCAAGACGGGGTGGCCGACGTCGTGCAACAGATCGGAGAGCTCCTTGAGGCGCCCGAAGTAGGCCGGGATGGAGAGATCACCTTGCACAAGGGAGTGGAACTCCTGGAGGGCATACACGGCACGTTGCTCGACGTTATCGAGGAAGAGGCCGCGGATCTGCGACCACAGCGTGAACGCCGAGGGCCGCGGAACGACGATCATCTTCATGACGGCGGGGGAGATGGTGTTGTAGAGCCACGAGATGATGCACTGGTCAACTTGCTGCCACTCGGCGTTGTGCCACATGAGCTGCGCGTCGACGGTGCCGTCGATGTGGTCGACGAGGCCGAACTTGAGGAAGGTGGCATCGTAGAAGGTGCACCAGATGGAGCAGTTGGACTCGTCGTAGTCGAGGACCACGGGAACGTGAGAGCGAATGTTCACGTGGTGGATATGGAGGCGGCGGCGATTGGAGGAGCAGCCTTGGCAAAAGGATTGGTGGTGGCGGAGCCAGACGGCGAGGAGGAAGAAGCACGGCTGGACGCCATTGGAAGGCAGAAAATTTTGGATTGAGTTAAGCTGATACCATGGTGAATCATCGCACGTTTTACATTGATCTCGTTGGGTTTTATACATGTACAGGGGAGGCGATGCCGTGCAACCGCCGATCCTACAAATCAGCCAGCCATGGACAAGGTCATGGTCACTGGCATGCCGAGAGACTCGGCCACTACGCCTAACTGAAAATGAAGTGGAAAGCTATCAGTTTTACAGAGGTCGTCAGGATGGAATCCAACGAAACGGTGGCGGCGGGTTCCGGACGCGATGACCTCGTGCCACCCTGCAGGCCTTGCCAGAACCTGGCGCGCCGTGCACCGGTACACGAACTGATGCTCGCACGCTGGCATGCCACTTCGGGGCCGGCGTTGACATGGACGAGCGCGGAGGCACACTTTGACAAGCTGATTAGGGAACAGGGGAGAGCGCTCATTCACGTCCTGATTTTTGATCATTTTCCCAAGCAGGAGTCGGTTGTGAATGCACCTTTTCCTCACCAATCCTATTACCACTCATGCCTTTTTAAGTTCATCCACACCTAGGACAGTTTCATTAGCCTGTGAAGTGCCATATATCAGTATAATCACATTACGAGCAAAATCTTTGTGACCAAGGGAGTCAACAAAGTTACATGTTTAATGTATGGTACAGCCACCGTCATCCATCAATCACACTACAGCGCGAATAAATGCAAATAGACCTTACATTACATAAGAGATGTTCTATTATTATCTTAAAAAAAAAGATGTTCTATTATAAGATAGATAAACAGCTGTAGAGGTACTGATTTGTTTTTTTGAAATCAACATCAAAGCAGGTAATCACTTGTTCCTGGAATCAACATTACCAATAGCATAACATTCATTTGGAGTAGAATGCACAAAATATTAGTATACAAAAAAATTGTTAGAGCAGAGTCATTGTTTACATAACAGTACGCCACATGATCATCATAAGGTTCACATTATGTCTTCATTCATGTCCCCTGAGCCACAAGCTGTATGAAGGAAAAACCAAATTGACCATATTCTGAATCCCATGTATCTCATTTCAGAAAACCGTTTGCCAAAAGTCGAACTCAACATATTAACGCTACATTAAAATTGTCACCAAAAATCATCTAAAGTGAGTGCCCAGGTTTTGCACTTGGGCGAATGTCACCAGCTGTCAAGAAACCTTCTTAGTAGGGCTCGAAAAGAAAAAGCACTTCTTCACGCCCATGTCCACATCGGATTTGACCTCGCAAAAACGATTAGGTGACCACTTCATGGGAAAGATTACATGTCTAGTTATTCCAAAAGCCCCTCCCGTTCCCCTTCTTATGCGGATGTAACCGTTCTCACCATAAGAGTCACTGTAGCATCCCGCCTCAAATCAATGAGGGGTTAGCTAACCAGGATCTTAATCGGGAAATACTTGGCGAAGCAAGTATGCATAGACCACACACATAAGCATAAATAAAATAATTTTACATTGAGTTCAGTTATTACATTGGTTCCATAATTAACATAAGATGTCCATTTCGAAGTTCGATTTATTTTACATAAAAGGAGTTCGAAATTCGATTACAAACACGAGCGGAAGCGAAACACACGACGATACATATCTACAATGAAACCATGTCCGGCCCGTAGACACGATCTCACTCACCTAGCTCCTGGCGGGGAGAAGAGGGAACCCACTCAATGGACCAGTCCTTGGGCGGTTCACCTTCCCACACTACTTTACCACAGCACCCGCAGAAATTGCAATCAGAGATACCTGCAGTAAAGTTTTAAACATCGAAACCCTGAGCAACTAATACTCAGCAAGTCTTACCCGTCAAATTGGCCATCTAAGACCGACTTCTAATATGCAGGGGGTTGACCAAGGGTGAAATTTAATTGCCAGAAAACCGCACTAATAATTGATCCTTATTTTCATATTTTAGCCAAATTAAAAGGGTTCTTGCATAAATATAAATATTAGCAACCTAACTAAGCAATACATGGTTGCAATACAATTAATTGAAGTACAATATCATATAAACATCATCATGTGCACTTCTTACTACGATGTGACATAGTGAACAAGTGGTACTCCATAACCGCGAGGGACGGCGATTCGAATCGATTTACACCTGCAGGCGAAACCCGGAATACACGA
This sequence comes from Eragrostis curvula, assembly GCA_007726485.1. Taxonomy (NCBI): domain Eukaryota; kingdom Viridiplantae; phylum Streptophyta; class Magnoliopsida; order Poales; family Poaceae; genus Eragrostis; species Eragrostis curvula. Next base: position 15,894,790 of record CM017439.1, on the reverse strand, counting down.
CGTACGCTACTCGAAAGAGTCACGCACGGCAACCTTTTACAAGATACCATAAAGTCGAGCCGCTTAACACCTCTCCCGAGTACACGTCTCCCCACGCGATAGCCATGCCTGGTCTAACCGTGGTTCACCCGGGCACCCTCCCTTCAAACACGGTCCCAAATTCCACCATAACCATCTTCATCACCAAAAGAGAGGTGGGTTCACGTCCAACAATATAGTATCGAGCTACTAAGTTTACTAGTTCCCATTCTCCTAGCATGTATCCGGTACTGTTCAAACTTGCTCAGCGGGGCCACAACGAACGGTCCTCAACCGACACAAACGGGGCTATGGCGAACAAGGCGAGCCTTGTCACCTCCACCTACACATGAACTTCCCCGTTCGGTCTCAAATTCATTAACAGCATCATGTGAGAACATAAAGTAAATCCGACCCCAATTACCGAGCGGTCTCCATACCACTCGATATTCTACCGACGACACTACTTTATTAAGCATAGCAAACTAACGAGTGGTAGAACTTAAATTAACCAAACCCATAGGAATATCTGGAGATACATGCAACTAGGTTTTCAATCAAGTCCTATACGTAATGCACATTTCACGACTCGCAATACATGTGAGAAAGTATAAAACTTTGTAAATATGGGAGTGCACCGGGGCTTGCCTTGGGGCTGGTGGTTAGCACACTCAAGCACGCTCAGGTCAGCGCCGGTCTCCTCGGCCACGATCTCCAAGTCCTCGAGTCCGGCGTCGGTTCCTAAATGAATGCAACAAGATATACAAAATCAAAGATAGTTCACGGAGCTTCCTTGACAAATATGACATGGTGATGCTATGATGCAAATGCAACAGGTTGGCAGGGCCATTCATCAGGTTTTTGCAGTTTGGTCCAAAGTGATTTACACAATTACTTGGATTTAGGAATTTCCTTACGCGTAAAAGAGATCCTCTTCTAAAATCTTTAAAAAGGGTTCTGGAAGATCTAAAAATTACATTGGTATTTTTATTTAGCATCTTCATCCTAGTTACAGTAACATATCCAAAATTTGGTGCAAAAAGGTGCAGGAATAAAATAAATAAAAAGATTCTTCTAGAAACGGAAAACTGAAATTACTCCTAAAAGAAGGTGCATTTCAAGATGCCACTTGGTGGGATGTTCAGTGAACCTATCAGGAGTGTGCATGCCAAAATTTAGAATTTTTTCACTTACAGATCTTTTTATAGAAATTATTTCCTGATTCTCTTCTTCGAATTTTATAAAATTAACAGCGATGAATTCAGATGTTTATGTTATACCACTGGATAGGTCTCATTTCAAGAATTCCAGAACATTTGAGTTTGCATTTTTACGATTTTTCTACGAATTTATATCGAATTTAGAAGTTTGACCAAAATCTGAGAAAATCAGATAAAAAGAAAAAGGGGAAAACTGTGTCTTTGCCGACGCCGCGCACGACGCCGCCACTAGCATGGTGGCTGTTCCGGCGAAACGACGGCGAGCCGAGGTGCACATCAAGCACGAGCGTGCTCAGGGCGTCACGACGACTCGGAAACGGGGCTAGGTGCACGGGGAAAGGTCTCGTGAGGTCATCGGCGGTGAGGGTGGCGGCGGCGGCGATGGCGCGGCCGCGTCCCAGTCGCCGGAGTGGCGGAAAAGGAGAACTAACGCGCGCACGAGCATCCACGGGGTCAGGGGATTCTCACCGTGCAACACGTCGACGGGGAGGAGCTTCGGAAGGCGGAGTTCGTCGGGGAGGGGCGGAGGTCCGATGAACGGCGGCGGAGAAGAAGGTGATTTTCGGCGAGGTCTCTGCATAAACAGCGTCGAGGTCACGCCGGTGAGTGCGTAGGGAGATGAGGTACTCGTGTGCGCGATTAATTGAAACTCGGCTCACCGAGGAGGGAGAAATCGACGTCGACGGTGAGCTTGATCAAATTCCGGCCATGGCCGATTCTCGGTCGATTAGCTCTCCACGCTCGGGGAACGGCTTCACCGGTGTGGGCAGCAGCTCAAGGAAGTCTTTGCGCGCACTTTCGCTGCTGGCGGCTCGATCGGACGCGGGGAGGAAATGAGAGGCGGCGCGAGCTCGGTCGACGACGATGACAGCCGGTGGCGGAGGAGAAACAAGCGCGACGACTCGACCGAGGACTCGGGGAAGGAGAGGATATGAGCGAGAACGATGTTAGGCACGATCATACGACGAGGACGACGCTCACAGTGGCCGGAATGGGCAGTGAGAGAGGAAGGTGTCGCCGGCGGCGACACATGGAGGCTACAGTGCCATTTGAGAATTTTTTTGAATTTATTTGCACGTGCTGATTTGATTTGATTGAAACCAAACTTTAATGTGCTCCAAAAAATCTGATAAAATCAGTTCTGGAAGGTTTCACTGAGATGAACATTTTTTCTTATTACAACTTTTTCTAATTCGAATTAGATTTTGAAATAAAATTCAATTAAGTCAGATTTTGAATAAAGAACTTTGATTTAATTGAGCCCATTTCTTTTTGTAGAAAAATCCACAAAATTCTCCAAAAATTTCTCTTTGGCCATGGATGTCAAGGAAATTTTCAAAGGGGCCCACTTGTATACAAAATTTTGAATTTGTAGTTCAAGTTCATATTTGACCAATTTCAAATGATTTGCTTTTAAACATCTTTTCTAAAGTGATCAATTTAGCATTTGTGATCAAAAAGCACTAATCACTAGATTGGGATCTTCATTAGAGTGAGATGTTACAGTCACCCCATGAGTTCTTTGCAGCCCAGTAATCTATGCCCAGTTCAGAGTCATAGGCAACCATGAGAACGAAGTGGTTCAGTTAGTAAAGCTGGTAATTTGGGCCATCCAAAATGCCCTGCAATCAGATCACACACTATAAGTACTCCTAACTTGGTAACATATATAAGCAGCAAGATAGAAATCATACCCCTGTGTAATTCATAATTGCCCCATCAGCAAGAATCATCACACAAATACTCCTAACTTAGTAACATATATAAGCAGCAAGATAGAAATCATACCCCTTTGTAATCTATAATTTCCTCATCAGCAAGAATCATCACACAAATCGGTTGCTTTGATACAGCCCATTTGAGGTACTCCTCTGTTGTATTTTCTCTTAACTCATAATCATCAATGGTGACACCTCAAGCCTGCAATAAAACACAAGAAACAAAACATTATGGGTCAATGAATACCCTGTATAGGTCCACAAAGGCCCTTGATTGGAAACAAGCAACCACAGGCTACATTAAGGGAAGCAATAGGACGTAAAATACAAAAATTTTAGCACCACTTGTCAACAGGAATGAAAACAGGATCTGCATACCCTAAATCTCCTGCACACATTCTGGCCACCTACAGAAGGGTACTTGGATGCTTCGACAAGTCCTCCATTTCTTATTACATAATCAAAAGCACCACGAACTGTTCCGAGCCGGATTCCATCGTTGGCCATGCAGTTACAGTCGACAAGTTGCTGTGTTGATAACAGTGTCCGCTCCCCGGTGACAAGATAGTTGACGCTTTCAATGCCAGCTCTAGCGCAGTGTGCCCAACATGAGCCTATACATTGAAGAAACTGTGAGATGTTTAAAAAACATATTTCGAAAACATCCAACAATAATAAAAGGCATGCTGGAGTTACCTAATGGACCTTGATTTGTTACTGGGGAAACTGCCCCTTCTTTTCGCCAGTCGACAGCAATTGGCAGTCCATCGGCTCCAAACTCCCGCAATGGAGATCCATCTACAATGAGCATGGCAGCATTGTGAGAAGTTGGTAAAATATAAAATATAAATTCAACGTAAGATTCTTTGATAACATATTTCAAAAACATCCAAGAATAATAAAAGGCACGTAGGAGTTACCTGCTGGACCTTGATTTTTTACCGGGGAAACTGCCCCTTCTTTTGGCCAGTCCATGGCAATTGGCAGTCCATCGGCTCCCAAACCCTGCCGTGAAGATCCAACTACCATGAAATTGGGAGCATTGTGAGAAGTTGCTAAAAGATAAAGAGAACTTTTACGGTGCACCATACTACTTGAAGGAAGTAAGTAGTATAAGTCTAATCTAACCGTCCATTCTCGTGGGTATTATTGTAATTGTCCCGGTAACGAACTTTATTACGGAATTACCATAGCGGGTTACCATCGTCACATCTAATCATTACAAAGAAAAATTGAAAGAAATCTGAGAAGCACGGCCACAGCTGCCGCCGGAGGATGCCCACACCGCGCTGCCGCCGATCAAGACCGTCTCTCACCGGTTCGTCGCACATCCGTTTGCCTGTTATGTGATTAAATGGAAACGTCGATGGATCCTTCTACTGTCATTGATGCAAAAATTGGTCGTGGCTCGCCGCCAGTTGTGCAGTTGACGCCGATTAAAAATCTGCGCCGCCGAATTGTGGAATTCCGCACAGCCGCGAATTGACGAGGCGCATCGTGGTACGACGTCGATTGCAACCAGGAGGATCTTAAGCTCTTAGGATAGCCCTTCATGAGCTTCTTCGAATCCTTGCCCTGTGCGTTCGTGTGGCTCAAGGGCCCTTCTATATTCAAAACGTGAGATTAGACGAATCCTTTGCACTGTGCGTTCGTTTGAATGCATGCGACCAGCTGCAATGCCTTTACTTCGAGTCATGTGATTCTATAACAATATATGTTCTGCAGATCGACGTCCCACAAATTTGAAAGCTATAGACAAATTAAACTCGTTCAGGCCCCTAAACGGAGACGCCGCCACCAACTTCCTAGTTGTGCACAGGTTGGCATCCACAGCTGAATCCACATCGAGACGCCCCATTGCTGATGAATTCAAGGGCCCGTTGCCAGGATCAGTCAAACTGCCGATGGGTACGTTGCCCTACGGCCTGGAGCCGGCGCAAGGAAGACGAAGAGCAAGAACAGATCAAAAAACGAGGAGATTGATCTGATGGGGGAAACGAGGATGCAAGATCGATCTGATTTGGAAAACAAATTTAATACATGGCATATTTTTCTTTTAGATCTACAAAATTAATGAGGTGTTATAATATTTTTTCCAACAATACCCTTGTACTCTTTATACCACTTTAAAATACCACCATACTACTTTGAGGACTTTAAAGTAGTATGAAGTGCATCTAACGGTTAGATTTTAGAAAATAGACGATCCACATCAATCAAACATAAGATTATCTGATAATTAAACAGAAGAGTGGGGTACCAAGTCCATAACCCTCATTAACTTCATCATCATCATATAGCCTGCTGACACTGTCCTCCCATGGCCGAATAACTCTGACATTCTTTTGGCTTTATAAGCCTGTTGCTTGGTAGTGAATTCCCTACATCAAGGTCCCAGCAAACATATTATAATCATTACAAAGTGATTTTAAATTATGGTAACCCAAAATCCACTTCAATCTGTCTCACCTGCAGTATTATAGCTTCTATATGGGTTTGAGAATCTGGATGCGAAAATGCGAAGGGCAAGGGGTGCCGTCCTTCGTAATTCCCTCGCAAGATTCATGACAGACATGTCTCCAGTGACTGTGCAAACTTCAAACACAGTAAGAGACATGAACTGGAGATGCTATTATAATTAAAGAATTGAATAAACTGGGCACATAAACCCAGAAGTTAACAACATGTGACTTTCTAGCAGAATTGAGAAGAAAAACAAGCCAAGTGCTAGGCGTGGTGTGGTTTCAAACATTGTAATCAACCAGGTAACCTTAATTCATTTGTTCTACCAGTACTCTATTTGGATGGTTATTTTGATGTAGTAGCTATAGAGCGAATTGTTTAGTGGTCAGAGAGCGAAAGAAAAAAAAAACTGATGACTAGCTCATCTATTTGGTTATCATAAAAACCATGTAAAAACCTATCAAAATCCAAAGTCAAATTCTAATTCTGTACTTTTATGCATATTAATCATAATCAGGGAAATCATTTGCAACCCATTCAAGTATTTTTTTTCTACCATTTTATCATCCATCTTGCTATATTTTAAAATTATGCATGCGATATCCCAAAGAAAATTGCATGAAAACCAGCATTTCAATTGAAGTTGCCAGAAACTTCGGCAGCATGTATTCTCTCTAGATGCACACATTTAAGTAAACAAAAGGGAGAAAGAATTCTGCAACAAGTAAACATGCCTCATGCACACATTGAAGCTATAACCATGTATTGAGACAAAAACAAGCTATAGCCATATTTATTGTACCGCTCAACCAATTTTACAACCTCATACACTTTTTGCTGCCTGTGTTCAATAATTTTTGCAATAATAAGCTAGATCGATAAACTGGACAGCCAAAAGTCATGCTTTTATGGAAGAACTATAAGGTGATCCAACTGTTCACCATAAGTGTAATTATCCACCAAGAAGAAAAAGAGTGGAAGGTTTGTGGAGATTAGATTGTCACTTACACAACAGGCAAGAAATTCGTTACTCTGGTATAACTAATAAGTAGACTCATTATATCTCTTAGAAACCATGGGCAGGTAATTAAGTACAGTGAGTAAAATATGGATTCCACTGGGTAGCACTTCATGTGCAACCCAAGATCAGTTTGGGTATGGCGTCGGCACGGTTCAATCAACAACAAGCAGTTCCCAATATGGTATTCAGGAATATAACTGCAGGATTTAGCACCAATAATCCTCAACAGGAGCAGTAAAGTGATGGCATTTCCGCTAAGCATGTACTCAATTCAATATGCAAGTTATGTGCTTCTGCAAGCAGCAAAATTGATGGCATTTCAGCTTCACAATGTAGTCAGAACTAACAACAGCAGTAAAGTGAAGTTGACAAATTTCAGTTTGTTAATGTCACCCAGCGTAACAACAGGGTATGTTCATCCATCAGCAACGATCAAATTGAACACTCCATTCACAAGCAAAGAGGCCCTAATGCGTAGGCACCATAAACACCCAACGATTAGGGGCAATAAAATTATTCTCTGGTCGCCACGAAAATCCCCCAAACCCCCACACACACTACCAGTAACCCAGGAAAAAGATTCCATGGAAAATTTGATGAGCAGCACGCAGGTTAAGTTGATATCCTTTCAACAAAACAGCCGTATGGATCTAGCCCCTTCTTCGAACTCACCAATTGCCACAGGATTATACGAACAAGGGGAAAAAGGAACAGCGCGCAGGCTAATTAGTGTTTCTTCCACGAAACCATCCACATTTGGCTACATCGTAAACGATTTGGAGCGCAAACTCCGATAGCGGCAAACGGACCCAAAAAAGCCCCAAATAAACGATCAAAGAAGGATCGAACCAGACTCACACGGTGAGGGCGCCGGCGAGCTTCACGGGGCGCCAACGAGCCGATGAACTGCACGGGGAGCCGACGAGCTGCACGGGGCACCCGGTTAGGGTTCTTCCAGGAGAGCAGGGGAGGGGAAGATTAGGATTGGGGAGAGAAAAGAGGGGAGAGAGGCGGCGGGGTTTTGAGCACAGGGCGTGGAAGCGAGCAGGCTTTTGGGGGAAAGAAAGAAATGGACTGCAGAGGCCGCCCGAGTCGTGCGTGTGCCTGTCTGTAGGCTGTAGACTCTGGTGAGTTAGCAATTTGGTTTGATCTTCGATTAACCGGAAACAACATGAGAACATAGATCACCTTGAATAGTGGATCAAACTAAATGGGGTGAGCTTGGTAAGACATGCGAGATCAACTGCTTGATGATGTCTTTGTTTATTACTTCGTTGGTAATATACAAACCGTACGTTCAAGCTTCTAGGAATCCCTGATGAGCAAATCTCAGTGCACCCGGTAGAAGTCCTCATGACATGAGGGTGATCTTGGCCGGATCTGAGCACCCGTCACTGATGATCACACGTGCACATGCGTTACGGCAACACAATGCAACTGACCAGCGCTGAACAAGGCTGCAGGCTCTCTCTGACGATGAATGAATCGGTAAATATGTGTACTTACTTAAGTCTTTGTCGATTTTTTTGCTTTCTTGACCCCTTAACATATGATCAAACTGGCTTCGGAATAGCCTTCATGGGAGCAGACAAGCAGTCATCGGGGCAGAACACCAGGAGCAGCAACATGAGGTTTGTGTGGGAGCGGCATGGAGCAAAGCGTTTTGCCTCCGGCAAGTTGCCGCAGCCGGAGAGAGTGAGCATCCGTCTTTCTAATATTTTTTATAGACCAGTCATAAATTAGGATTAAATTTTCTTCATGCCAAATTATTTGGTATTGGTGATTTAGTTCCTCCTATTTCTCTCGGCGATGGCAATGTGATAGGGTGGATTTGGTTCCATCATGGCAGCTCTGATGAAGGTGATGGCAGCGACGACTTTAACAACTTTATAGCAACGTGCAGAATTAGGTTTCCGGACGACAACATCGAGGCGGAGATGATGTTGTCGCCATGGAATAGATTTCTCCAGTCCCTTCTCTGTTTTGTCATGACTAGATCCAATCACGATGGAAGGCTAATGAGAATATTGAGATTGTTTTTCTTCTTCTTCGGAGGCAGAAGAAGAAGAAGAAAGACACAAGAAATAAGACTATGCTCAATTCCGTCTACAAGAATGTTGGCCTCCGTTCATATTAGGCACTTGTTCTCAGCATGTTTGCTGAGTGTTTGCTTGTGCAGTCATCCATATATAGGGCTGGACTACCGAGCCAGCTTGGCTTGGCTCGGTTGGCTCGGCTCGTTATCTTAACGAGCTGAAATGCTGGCTCGGCTCGACTCGATACGAGCTCAAGCTGGCTTGTGAGCCAGCTCATTAACCTCGTCACCGCTCGTCTCCAGCATCCCTATCGTGACCTGGGGAAGAAGATGACGACTATGTCGTCAGGTACATCTTCACACCCTCGAGTACGATGGTGCGTCAGGCAGGGAGGCGAAGGCCGACGTCGCGGAGGTCGTCGCGGCCGAAAGGGGGCGTGGGCCGGTGTTGTGGAGAAACTACGAAAGAGGAGCCGACGTCACTACGCGAGAGGGACCCGGCGCCACCGCATGAGGGGAGTAGGGGAAGGGGCAAGTACCATGAAGGGAGAAAGGAGGCGCCAGCAGCAACGCAGAGCTCCTCCGGGCAAGCTCACAAGTAGACGGCGAGGGAGCAGGGCGACGGGCCAGTGAGGCAGGCAGCGCGGTGGGGACTGGGGAGGAGGCAAGGTGTGGTGGCGGCACAATTCGGGAAAGGGATAAGACGTGGGAAGGGAGGAGGGGTGTTGGACCTTGCTCCTATTGACGGGTTTGTTTAGCTCGAGAGGTAGGAGGAGACCGAGTCCTGCTGAAACTTGCTGGCTCGTTTGGCTCGCGAGCACCTCGCGAGCCAGCTCGTTCAACATAACGAGCTAGAAACTTAGCTCGACTCGTTAGAAAAAAAGTGAATGAGCCGAGCGAGCTAGCGAGACACGAGCTTTTCGTCCAGCTCTATCCATATGAATCTTCGTACAGGTTTAGATTGAGGTTTGGAGCTAATGATGAGTGCTCTTAGTTGTAATCTCATTGTGTTTACGGAGCGAGTATAACATGAGAATGTTTTCAGCTACATATTAATATATTTTCTCTTGAGTAAATTTTATAAAACCCACGTTTTATGGCTCTTGTCTCACAAAACTACACATATTTTGGCTTGTGTTACTTAACCCCATATTTTATGGTCATATTGTGTCACAAAATCCTATCTCTTTCAAAAATACAACCCGTAAACTATATTTTTGTACTTGCATGATGCAATTTATCAATTTGATTAACGAAACTATATAATTGGATGCACAACGATGTAATCTCCAAAAAATAAAATACAATCCATATATAAGATCATAATTTTTTTGATATGTGTGGGTTTTTATGAGACAGTTGGACCAAAATACCCGAGATTAAGTGAAACGGGCCAAAATGACCGGGATTTTGTGCAACACGAACCACAAAACCTGGGACTTACAAAATTTACTCATTTGTCTTTCGACTCAAAAGAAAAATATTGTTCAGATTTGTTTGGTATACGATATCATGGACGTCATTAGTAGTTATAATATCACTTCGCAAAAAAAAAAAAGTAGTTATAATATCGTCATTCTACAGATAGCCGGTGGCATTATAGAGTAATTTTACTGGAGTTCAGTCGACAATCGTAGTGAAAGAAGATAAGATGAATTTTGGACTGGGTGGCCGATTTTGGGACAGAAAGGGATAGTTTTTTTTTTCTTTTTTAATCTATGTATTGGTTCTCATGCAGTCATGCAAGTGAATGAGTGATGGGTCTTTGCTGGCCGATGCAATTGTAAGCAGATAAAAGGATTTGTTTCTATGGTGCACCAGACCATGACGAGAAACATGTCTAAACATTTTGTTGCAAATAGATGGAGATAAATCTAGCCGCGCAAATACGCAGGCCAGCTAGTATTTTTTAAGCTTTCACATGTGTCATATGCCGCTAAAATGGTTCGCAAAATTAAAGAAGAACGTTTGAAGAGCAACCTTACAACATTATACGATGTACCATCTTATAACACCCATTCATGTTCAAGTTCTAGTGATCACTTAAAGGAGGGGTAAAAAATATGCCTATGTATTTCTGGATCGTCGTTTGTTGTCAGATATATAGCGAGAAGAACAGAACAACGCAATGCGCATACAGCAGATTTTTTTATATATAAAAGTGCAGATAGGATTCCACGAAAGTTGCCAATTATGTATGAAAATAGACTGCTCATTACTACGTGTTGTTACAATATTCTAGCGAAGATGCCTGTATGAAGCTCAGACGACAATTCTTCCTTGGTTCCTTTGGTTGGATAAACTTGCATTTGCCGACATCTGGTGTGGATTCCACCTTTTTTACTTCTCCCACATCCGCCATCATTTCCTTATTACTCAAAGGTGATATCTCACAGCTTCTAGATATAAGTATCTTGATCATATTCTCTAGCTCACCCAGTTTTTCTAAGATACTTATGATCAAGATACTTATATCCTGCCCCGCCTCACGCCGCTGCCGCAGCAATTTCTACACCTCCGTGTCTCTCTTCCTCCACTTCTGACCTCCAGCACAAGCACGAGACAAACAACCGCCGCCAATTAACTCCGCCAGAAAATCCTTCGAGCAGGAGCTAGATCCACGACCTCCACCGGTCTTATGCCTGACACTCCCCTGATCTGAATCGCGGCAGCAGCGATTCCAGACCTCAAAGAAACACCGACTCCTCTTCAATGCGAGCCCTCACTTCGTTACGGCAGCTCGGCCGTCGCCGGCGATTGCCATGGCCCTGATACCATGTTGATATTTTGAGAAATTTTTGGAGAACTGAAGCTCTACTTCATCCAATCACTTGGGTACATTATGTATACAAGTACTTGGGTTCTTGGGCCCTAACACACAATAACCAATGTTTTAAAATAGCAGGCTAAGAGGTTTAGTGGCATGTCTTTAAAACAGCTAATAGCAGAGCCAAATCAGCTTATAGCGGGAAATAGTAGTTAATTTGTACATCTAATCTAATCTAATATTAATAAGTTTGTAATGTGTGACATGTCTGCCAATTTTAGGTCTGTCTACTTTTGTCCGTAGGATTTTGCCCAGTGCAACTCTGCACCTCACGATCGGGGTCGTCTGCTTTGCCTCCTTGTGGGTCGTCAGCGCTGAGTTTCAGCCCTCTGCCGCCTAATTTGACTCCGATTACTTCGGCAATCTGAAGTCCGCCTCCGCCTCTCTGTCTCAACTTTTCCATGACGCACACGTCCAGAAAACGGACTCGGGATCGAACTCGAGTCCACGGCACGCACGTCCAATGTCAAGAATTCAGATCGACCTTGAATTGTCTGTGCTTCTTTTTCCTCTCTCCCTGCTGATTCGATCTCTCAAAAACCAATCCTTCGTCAGACGTAATCAGCCACAAGTTTTCTGGATGTAATCAGCGATCGTGTTGCCCTTCAATTCCTTCAACAAAGTGCCCAGCGATAAGGGCACATTAGCAATAGCATCATCATCAACTGCAGCTAATTACAGAGGTACACAGGCTCATCCTGTTATGTCTTTGTGCTCCAGTTTGCTTCGATCAGTTTACTTCCATGTCCTCTTTCTTTTCATCGGTTTTGTTTGAATATTGTGCAGAGATTTTGTAGCGTTATTAAACTTGATTTCAGGCACTTCCCAGATGTCTATGTGGCTTAGGTACTAATGTTGTTATGCTCTCAGGATTTAGGCCTATTATTTATGTTGAAAGGCACGCATTTTAGCCAACCCTATCTGAATTTCATGTTTACAATTGGGCATGATCTATCACCACTTGCTGCACCTGAAAAATAGTCCGCAGAAGAAGCACATGCAAGTGATCCCTGACCGACACTGATGGCTGTGCCGGCTGGTTGTGAAGGTACATTGAAAGCAGATTAATGCAATGCGATAATTGTCATTGATCAAGGGTTACAATACATATAGGCCGGGGAGCCGTCAGGCAAGCCCGAGTACAACACGAGTACAACACAACTCAAAGCCGAGTACAACTCGTCAGGGCTTAACCGGCCACAATACAAAGCCTATAATATTCTATCTAACACTCCCCCGCAGTCGAAACGTGATCAGCCACTAACTGAAACGTTAAGACTGGAACGAAAATCAGTGAAGACAGAAGTAGGCAACCCCTTGGTAAATATATCAGCATACTGAGAAGTGGTTGGCACATGAAGAACACGAATCTCCCCCGCGGCCACCTTGTCACGGACGAAGTGCAAATCAATCTTGATATGTTTAGTGCGCTGATGCTGCACCGGATTAGTCGAGAGATAAACAGCACTTACATTGTCACAGTAGACAACGTAGTGGTACTGAACGCGTTCGCCAGCGCGTTTTGGTCCCAAAAGAACTAAGAGGGAGGAGCGCCATATGTCGCCGGGTATGGTCCATACGGGGACGGCTGCTGTAAGCCGTAACCGTATCCAGGGGGTAGAGGAGCAGCAGCGTTGTACGCCGCGAGGGCATGCTGGGCCGCTTGTTGGGTGAAGGCGGGGTGGGGTGCTTGCTGCTGGGCCGCAGCGTTGAAGGGAGGGCGCGCCTGCTGCTGGGCCTGCTGTGGAGGACGAGGGCCCAACACACCATGGGAAGGAGGCCGTGGGCCGAACACCTGGAAGGAGCCTGTCCAGGGGTTGTAAGGACTGGGCCAGAAGCCACCCGGAGCACCGCTCTGGCCCCTGTTGCGATTGTACCTCCGACGCTGCTGCCCGGTACCATTGCTGTTCGATGGAGGCTTGTTGTGGTGCTGGGAGGATGCGTTGGTGGTCTGGGCAGGAGGGCGCTGCTGCTGCTGCTGGGAAGAGGATGCCACAAGCGCGGACGTCGACGAGGTCTTGGAGGCCATGGTGGCTTCTTCAATCTGCAAGTCAGCACGCATTGTGCGGAAGTCCGGGAGCGGGCGAGTGCGCTTGATCAAGGCCGCCAAGTGGGAGTACCGTTCATTGAGACCACGCAGCACTTGGAAAACGAGCGTGCGGTCGGGAACGGGCTCGCCGAGATCGCCGAGCGCGTCCGCCATGTTCTTCATCTTCCGGCAATAGTCCGAGACGGACTGATCTCCTTGAACCAGCGTGCGGAACTGGGCGTCGATGATGATGGCGCGTTCCACCTTGTTGCCGATGAATTGTTCCTCAAGGCCGAGCCAAACGGAGCGAGCGGTCGGCGATCCGGTGGTGACAATCTCCATAAGCTCCGGGGAAATGGTGGAGAACAGCCAGGACCGGACTGTGCAGTCCATGCGAAGCCAATGGGCGTCGGCATCCGCAAGATCGAGGTCAACGAGCACATGATCCGTGAGCTCGTACTTGCCGAGGGTGGTCATGAACAGATTCTTCCAGCGTGTGTAGTTCGGCGAGGCGAGATCGAGGACGACGGGCACGAGCGCTTTGATGTTGGAGACGGCGACGGCTTGTGCGTGGAGGCCGGCGAGCGCCTGAGCCTCGGCGTAGGCGTGCATGCGCAGGGCTTCATCTTCCTTGGCACGTTCAGATGCGTCCTGTTCGGCCTTGAGGGCGGCTTCCCGTTCAGCGCGGGCGGCGTCGTCAGTGGCCTTGAGCTTGGCTTCTTCTTCCGGGGACAGGGTGGTTGTTGTCATGGCGTTGGCTGAGGGGTTGAGTGGACGCCGACGTCGGAGCGATCGATCGGCGGAATAGGGCTGGAGTGGATCGCTGACGGCGGAGTGCCGAACAACGAGACAGGGAGCTGCTGCGTTGAGGAGCGCTAGTGAGTCGAAGAGAGGAACGCCGGCGCTGGACGCGCACACGGCGAGGAGGCACGCCGCGCGGGTTGGCGGCGGCGGTAGGGTTAGCGGAAGTGGGACCTGAGGACGAACCCTCTTGATACCATGAAAGCAGATTAAAGCAATGCGATAATTGTCATTGATCAAGGGTTACAATACATATAGGCCGGGGAGCCGTCAGGCAAGCCCGAGTACAACACGAGTACAACACAACTCAAAGCCGAGTACAACTCGTCAGGGCTTAACCGGCCACAATACAAAGCCTATAATATTCTATCTAACATACATGATGTCTTGCGCGCGTTCTGGGATAAGCAGGCCTTGATGGCCAAAGTGAAGGCGATATCACTCATGACAAACGCCATGCCCTACGACTGTGTACTTTGTAGTGGTGAGAGGAGCCTTACAAATTAGCCAGTACTTATTGCCAATTGATGTTGAAGAGTCATAACAGTGATGCCGATGTTTGATGCAATTAACAGCCTGTTCGCCTCGCTGTTTTGCAGCAGCTACAGTGTTCGTAGTTATTTCTTCAGCAGCAGCTACAGTGTTCGTAGTTATTTCTTCAGCAGCAGCTATAGTAAAACGGCTGCTTCGCAGCGAAGCGAACAGGCTGTAAGAAGCATGGAAAAATAATTTTGGGCTCATTTGTCCGCCCCAGTTTTTTTGGTCGTTTTCTAGATATCCTAATTACTGGAAGCAAGATCTTTGCCTAGCTCTCAATGATAAAAGGAACTTGGTAAGAAAATTATTTCTTTTATGGCGCACATGCAGATAGTTTCAGATTTGACCTGTTTTAAATTGTTGGTGTTGGTCATTTTCTATTCACCCTGATTTTTGGAAAGGTAATCTCTCTGGATACTCTCAGTGATAAGAGAATGTTGGTTCCTTTGGTAAGAGTACATGTATGGATTGGAGCAGACGTATAACACATTTGCTAAAAACTTAGCTGAACTAATATTTGCTGCATATATATCTACATTCTTTTCATGCATGCGTTGTTTGCCGGTTCACTGTTTTAAATTAGTATATCCCCCGGTGAGATGCTATCAATAATGTCGATGAGGTGATAGTTTTCTGAATTTATTACAGCTGTGACTCAACAAGCTACGTTGACCAATTCAGCCCAATTTCAGATGTTCAGTTAATTTCCTTACCCATTTTCATGTGATCTCACTGCTGATGGATTTCTCGCTAGAGAGGAATACTAGCCAGATTGATGAAGGTATTGTGCTTCAAATTCGATTGATTGCAACAAAAATCATCCAGCAATCCGTTGTCAACTTGTGGTTTGCTCCCTGCCAATCTCTTCTTCATGCATGTTACTGCAATAACATGTACTACATTACATGCCATCTCACATTGATTAGTTGCAAAGAGCAAGTATATGAGAAGTGTGCACCAAATTATAAATATATTATAGGTCCTTGCTTTTTACAATAGAACATCTGGGAAGGCATTAGTGTTCTGACTTTGCTAATGACAATCTATACTTACTATTCAACATCATAAATGTATTTGAGTTTCGGTTTATATGTATCTTTTCAACTTATTATTGGAGTGTGTGTTATCATTTAACCATGATCTGGCAGATAAGTGTGGAGGGGAGGCAGAGACAAAGAGAAAGGGGAGAACGATAGTACTTGATCAGGTTTGGGTGATGAACTCAGTCCATATTTTTTATTTATTTAGGAATGTTTTTTCTTCTCTTCAATGACAAGTAGAACCAGTTAAGTGTGAGCTAAAATGCTAAATCTTCCTATAATATCTATTATACTCCTTTTTTTGCTAGCATTTGTCAATTAGGAGGAATTTAGCATATGAATATCCCAAATATCTTACGATTACGTTAACTAATCAATGCATTAACTAACCTGAATTTGATTTTTTTTTTCAATAGCACCCCACTTCTAAAAGTTGGAATAGAGGAGTACAATAACTTCATAAATAACTTTTGCGCCCGTTGCAACCCACGGGCAAATTACTAGTAAACACAAATAACGTTACACTGCTTAAAAAAGCTGTAACGGGCTTTAGTAGCAGCTATAGCGAGAGATTTAAAACCTTGACAATAACCCAGCCAAACATTCAACATAAATAGCAACTCAATAATAACCCACAAAAAGCCATCATATCCATCGTTACTGTAACGACAGGCCCCAACAGCTTCAGCCTCCCGGCTAGCGGCGCACCGGCGCATGAATGAACGGCGCGAGCCGGCGTTCGTGGACCGGACGACGCCGCATGCGGCTACTGCGGTGCGCAGCGCGCGCTCCTGTACTGCGCGCCTGCTCCTAACACGCGGCGCGCCTCTGCCTTGCGAGCGTACGTCTTACGAATGAAACAGAGGAAGGCGCAGGACGAACGACGGGACCCCAAGTAGCGAACGAAACAGGCCGAAGCGAAACAAAACCGATGGTCTGGGACCGCCGTTCCAAACTGTGGTTGTTGGGCCGGATTAGCTAGTTTGGGTCAAATTTTCGTTCAGTTTGGTTACGTCCACCCCAAACGTGATCAAGCGGACGCGGTTCGAGGGCATGGGCCTGGGAGGCTGCATCCTGCAGGCCGAGTACGGGACTCGGATGAAGGCGGCGCTGGTGTTCTTCTTGTCCACCACCACGCCGTTCGGGGTCGCGCTGGGCCTCGCGCTCACCAAGGTGTACTGCAGCGACACCAGCCCGACGGCGCTCGTCGTGGTCGGCCTGCTCAACGCCGCGTCCGCGGGGCTGCTGCACTACATGGCGCTCGTCGACCTCCTCGCCGCCGACTTCATGGGGCCCAGGATGCTGGCCAGCGTCGGGCTCCAGCTCGTCTCCAGCTTCCTCGATCGGCGCCGGCGGCATGTCCGTCATATCTTTATGTGCATCTGGAGAAGGCTGAAACGTGATTAATTCCCGCAGGTACAGTCAATCGTGTAGTGTATATATATATATGATGTGTATACGTACACGGAGGTACAGTCAATCAATCGTGTATATATATATATGATGTACACGCCACGGGCGGAGCCAAGGCACGATACCTGCGGCGTTGTTTCCCAGCGGAGCAAGTGCGGGGAAGCGGCCGTGTGCGTGCCGCGCGCACTGGCACGGTGGCACAGCCCATCCATGCGGCGCCCTGACTTACGTGGCACGGCCTCCACGGCAATTCCTACGACTGCGAGCTCATGGCGACGGATGCCCGCACCGCATTGAAACAAGACGACAAGGACAACCACCTGCTGTCCACATCCGCTCTGACTACTCGTTGAAAACAAGACGGCAAGGACAACCACGAGCTGCCCGCTCCACATCCATAGTACTACACGACGAGGACCACTTGAGCGTCACGGTCGCGTCTCACGCACTCTCGCTCTCTCACGCGTGCTTCTCGCTGCCCAGAGAGAGAGCATCCCACTCCTACAAAATTAACACGGCACGCCGGAGCGGCGAGAGGATCATCGGTCATAACACAAGCGACCAATCCAAGCACCTCTATCCGCACTGTTCCTTGCTCTGATCCTCTACCTAGCTAGCTCTCTTGGATCATCGATCGATCCATGGCGAACCAGCTGATGAACCTGACCCCGGTGCACGCGGCGTCGATCCCGGAGTCCTTCCTGTTGCCGGCCGATCGACTCCGCCCAGCCACCACCGACGTCTCCCTGCCCGTCATCGACATGTCCCGCGGCCGCGACGAGGTTCGCCGCGCCATCCTCGACTCCGGCAAGGAGTACGGCTTCATCCAGGCTAGTTTCATGCTCTCCATCGATCCATCCATCTCATCATTAACAATCCAAACCAGCTGCCTCAATTAATTAATTGTTCCGATGACCAGCTGGCATTGCATATATGCAGGTGGTGAACCATGGCATCTCCGAACAGGTGCTGCATGACATGTACGCGGTGTGCCACGAGTTCTTCGACATGCCTGCGGCGGACAAGGCGGAGTTCTACTCCGAAGACAAAAGCATGCGCAACAGGCTCTTCTGCGGCTCCGGCTTCGAGACCCTCGGCGAGAAGTACTGGGTTGACGTCCTCGAGCTCCTCTACCCCTTGCCATCCGGCGACACCAAGGACTGGCCCCACAAGCCGCAGAGGCTCCGGTAACAATTCGTTAACTTATAAAGCTGCCATTGTATTTGGGATCGATCGGCTTGCTTAATTTCAATTCTCATGCATCTGCAGGGAGGTTGTTGGGAACTACACCGCGCTGGCAAGAGGCGTGGCCATGGAGATCCTGCGGCTGCTGTGCGAGGGCTTGGGCCTCCGGCCAGACTACTTCGTCGGGGACATCAGCGGCGCCCGCGTGGTCATCGATATCAACTACTACCCTCCTAGCCCCAACCCGAGCAGGACGCTGGGTCTGCCGCCGCACTGCGACCGGGACCTCATGACCGTCCTCCTCCCCGGCGCCGTCCCTGGCCTCGAGATCGCCTTCCAGGGTGGCTGGATCAAGGTCCAGCCCGTGCCAAACTCCTTGGTCATCAACTTCGGCTGCCAGCTCGAGGTGACTGATCGATCCCCTTTCACTCCTTCAATCTATTATATATATATTTTACGTCGAAAAGGAGCCACCACGTTCGCTCTAAAATACTAGAAATTCCCACGTTAATCTGAGAAAATAAGAAGAGAAAATTACCCACCACTGCCATTATGAAACAATTAGTCAGAAAACCCCCTAAAAATATTTATAAAATAGCTAAATTCGGAATATAAAAATAGCCAAAAATGCCCCTCATACCTATTTCTAAATTACCCACCATGCCATTATAAGTAAAAAAAAAGCCAATTTTGGAATAATAAAAACTAACCAAAAATACCCTTCACATCTATTTCTAAATTACCCTCCTTGCCATTGCAAGTCCGAAAAAATAAATTTAGATTTAAAAAATAGCTAAAAATATCCCTAATTCATATTTTTAATTTACAAATCATACCATTATGAGCCCAAAATAGCTAAATTTTAGAATAATAAAAATATGCAATAAACACTTAATTCACCGTGGTATGTCTAGCTAGCATTGCATATTATTTTATTTTTAGCATGACACATTTCCTTCAAAAGATTTATTTGTAGCACGACACATTCTTTTTTCCTACCATGACATATGTTGTTTAGCATGCCACGTTTGAACTAACCTCACTTCTAAAATAGAATCAAATAAATTGTTAGATTAGACACTATCCAAGATAAATGACGACTCATCTCACACTCAAATTGAGAGACGGTGAGAAATTCTCAATCTATTTTCTACTATTTTATAAATATAGAATATAAAATAAGTAATAATAATAATCTATGTTAAACTTCTATAAAAATATAAAATTATTTTAAATAGTATAATAAATCTAGCCGCGCAAATGCGCGGGCAACCATACTAGTTACTTTTTGTTCCTAGCCATTAACTAGTATTAATTCAGATAGATTGCTGAAGGCCGGGTTGTCCTTCTTGTTTACTTTGCACGCATATATGCAGGTTGTGACCAACGGGATTCTGAAGAGCGTCGAGCATCGCGCGGCCACCAACTTTGCCGAGCCGCGGCTGTCAGTGGCCTCCTTCATTGTGCCGGCAGACCACTGCGTTGTCGGCCCCGCGGAGGAGTTCGTCAGCGAGGACAACCCCCCGCGCTACCGCACCCTCACCGTCGGCGAGTTCAAGCGCATGCACAACGTTGTCAATCTGGGTTCCTCGATCAATCAGGTCATTAACATCAAGAACAACCAGAAGGGAGAATGAAGGATTTGCATGCCTTCCTCGTTCGAGAAATTAAAGGCCAACTAGCCATGCCAAGTGTTATTCCAATGTTTCTCAGCTACGTCTAGCAGCGGATGCTGAGATTTACTCGTGACATTGTGATGAGTTCGTACCTATATATGTACCTGTCATGTTGGTGATACCAAGCAATAAAAAAAATGACAAATAAGCTGTCTGTTTGAACTAAACAATAAGCGCCAAATGATCTATTCGGACTGTGAACGATCATGTCATACATACATTTTTTTTTGGTATGAGCGTGACAAATAGTACCAAGTAACGCCTCAAGGGTGTCGGTCGTCAACACGGTCTTGCTTCATATCATCTAATCATCTTGTTATGCTCCTGTCATTATTGATCTTGTTATGTCGATTACTAGCTTGGCTCCCTTATGTGTTACTTATGCATGTTAGTTTGTTTGCTCTCTCTTATTTTATACAGCAACATGCGTAGGACTTGTGTTGAGCTTATTGTAATATGCTAGTTTTTTCATTTACGCTCTTGTATATCTTACCCTTAGCTTATATATGTAGGTCTTAACACATGGTTATCCTAGCTTGATCATTATTATATAGCGCACATGTACCTTTTTGTTATGTTGCTTAACTTGTGCACTTAGAAAGAATAGCTAGAAGTGCAAAAAAAAAAAAATAGTTGTTGCTATGCCCGATTCACCCCTCTCCCTCTCGGCCACACGATCCTTAAATACAAATTGCAACATTGATTGTTAGCTATCAACTTGGTAAATGTCATCACAAAAGAAACAAGTTAATTTTCTTCGCAAAAAGAAGAAAATAAGAGCAACATCGGCATGTGACATAGGGAGGAGATGCAAATGGAAAAAAGAAAAGAAAAAGCGGCCGGGGGGGGGGGGGGGGGGGGGGGTTGGGGGGCTCAAGCCCCCCTCTCCTCCCCTATTTGGTTTGTTTTCTAGATAGAAACTTAGATCACACATATGAGAGGGCCTTTCTCCTCTTCCACTTGATTCGTTTTCTGGATGGAAGCTCAGATCACATATAGTAGGCAAAGACAGATGATGTTACAGGGATTGTAATGTGTCCACTTGTTGTCTACCTTATGTCCGGACTGGGCGTCTGGCTACTGTTGCCCAAACCTTATGTCAGAGGAGTCTGCCAAAAGCCTTGTCATTGTTTCCATGATCAACGCAAACCTTTTATTTGCTTCGCAGGCATCCTCTCTCTTTGTATCACTCTCGTCCCATTATCTATTCATATATCTTAAAAAAATATTGGGCGTCATATTGCTCAAAATCAACATATTTAAAAATCTAGCCGAAGAACAAGAATAATAATTTCTCTCACCTGTGTAAGGAACGAACAATCCTCGCCGTGATCACTGATCAGCAGATGGCTGTTTGTCAACCCGGCGACCCTTATCAAGACCCAACGACCGCCAGCGCCAGTCCACATCGGCCAAGGCCATGGGAGGCTCCGTGTGGCTCCCGCGCGAAACGTCGAGAGAGATTTCCTTCCTCCCTCAAACTGCGTCGCACGTCCACCTGCCGCGTCGTGCGTGCACGCCACTCCCCGAGCCTACTAGTCACTGACTCGCTGGCCCCACCGGCCCCGCGCGAATCGCGCGGGAGAGAGCCAGCCAGCCAGCCAAGCCAACCGCCGCGCTTGCTCCTCCTCCCGTCGTTGGTGGCTCTATTCGCAGCGGCCGGTCGTCCCCGAGCCCCCCTTTTGTTTTCTTGGCCCCCTCCCCTGTCGCACGCGCGCGCGCAGCTGGTCCGCCCAGCCCAGCCCGCCGCTCCGTTTCCGTTCCGGCGGTTGCTGCATCCCTCCGCGTCGCGCCGCAACCGCCATGCCTCCTCCACCTCTCTCCTCGCTCCAACAACACCAACGCCTCTCCTCGGCGTCATCCTAGCTCACCTTCCTTCCTTCCTTCCGGCCTCCTCCTCTGCGCTTGTCCTTTTGGCGCGTTCGTTGCGATCTCCACCGGCATTGGTTTGGCGGGAGGCCGGACGACGGCCGGCCGTCGGCGATGGGCAGCCTGTGCTCCAAGGAGGGCGTGGTGGACGCGCCGCCGGCGCCCGCGCCGGCGCTCGTCCCCGTGGGGATGCTGCAGAAAGCGCCGAGCCAGTCGCTGAAGCAGCTCATCATCGCCGCCAAGGAGGAGGACGCCCCCGTCGTGCGCGCCGTCTTCTCCCGGACGGAGTCCAACGCCAACGCCAAGGCAGGCGGGAAGCAACAACAACAATAACAACGGCGCCGCCGTGGCGACCGCGGTGGTCGCGACGCCGGTGGAGAAGACGGCGCCGCCCGTCGTCGTCATCTCGTCCCTCAGCAAGTCCTACAGCACGGCCGGGGCGCCCACGCACCACCGCCGGGACACCGTGGACATGATCGGCGCCGGCGGTAACGGAGGTGGCGGCGTCGCGCAGCTGGTGATCTCCAGCATGCCGCAGGGGTTCTCCGGCGAGCACGTCATCGCCGGGTGGCCGTCCTGGCTCACGTCCGTCGCCGGGGAGATCGTCGAAGGCTGGCTGCCCCGTCGCGCCGACACGTTCGAGCGATTGGACAAGGTGATAATCTAATTTGCTCATCGATTGATCTCGCATTGTTCACCGTTCGGGTCCTCAATACACACACACACGGAACGACGTGCAGATCGGTCAGGGCACGTACAGCAACGTGTACAAGGCGCGGGACCTGGAGAGCGGCAAGATCGTGGCGCTGAAGCGCGTCCGGTTCGTGAACATGGACCCGGAGAGCGTGCGGTTCATGGCGCGGGAGATCCACATCCTCCGCCGCCTGGACCACCCGAACGTGATCAAGCTGGAGGGCATCGTCACCTCCCGCCTCTCGCACAGCCTCTACCTCGTCTTCGAGTACATGGAGCACGACCTCGCGGGGCTCGCCGCGCTGCCGGGCCAGCGATTCACGGAGCCGCAGGTCAAGTGCTTCATGTCGCAGATCCTCGAGGGCCTGCGCCACTGCCACGCCCGCGGCGTACTGCACCGGGACATCAAGGGATCCAACCTCCTCATCGACGACAACGGCGTGCTCCGGATCGCCGACTTCGGGCTCGCCACGTTCTTCGACCCCAACCGACGGCAGCCCATGACCAGCCGCGTCGTCACGCTATGGTACCGCCCGCCCGAGCTCCTGCTCGGAGCCACCGAGTACGGCGTCGCCGTCGACATGTGGAGCACCGGGTGCATCCTCGCCGAGCTGCTCGCCGGAAAGCCCATCATGCCTGGCCAGACAGAGGTGTGTTCCTCATGCAGTTCTTTGAACACACCTGCTCCACCACCAAATTGGGTTCTCTGAACCAAACATCGCGCTAACCAGAGAAATGCTCGTGCAGATCGAGCAGCTGCACAAGATCTTCAAGCTCTGCGGCTCGCCGTCAGAGGACTACTGGGCAAAGGCAAAGCTGCCGGACGTGACGCTCTTTAAGCCGCAGCGCCCGTACCGGCGCAAGATCGCCGAGACGTTCAAGGACTTCTCGCCCACGGCCCTGGCGCTCCTCGACACGCTGCTCGCCATCGAACCGTCGGCACGGGGCACCGCGGCCTCCGCCCTCGACAGCGAGGTAAGCGACCATATGTTGCCTCACAGGAACGGAGAGCCGGAGGACATGGGTGCCTCTCTTCCTCTCTCTGTTATTTCTGCGCAGCCACTGACACGTTGCATCTCTGTCACCAGTTCTTCAGGACCAAGCCGCTGGCGTGTGACCCGGCGAGCCTGCCCAAGTACCCGCCGAGCAAGGAGTACGACGCCAAGCTCCGCGGCCAGGAGGCCAGCAGGTACCGCCTTGCGACACACTCACTCTGTTCCTGGTTTCATTCGTACTCACCGCCTGTTCCACGATCATTCAATTTGGTAGGCAAAACACGACGGCCATCGGAGGCAAGGGCTCGATGTCTATCAAACCGGGGAGAGACGACGCCAAGGCCGCGCCAGCTCAGGACGCCATGGCCGACCGCCAGGTACGAGCTCGTCAAACACCTCCTAGTAGGCTCAAAATGTTGCAGCGTCCAGTTCAAGGAATCTGAATTTTCGTCCTGGCTTTGGTTTCAGAGGAGACAGGCGCGCACGAACCAGAAGAGCACCAGCCACCACTACAGCTCGCAGGAGGACAGCGTGCCGGGCTTCCGCATGGAGCCGCCGGCCGTGGGTCGCGGCCCGGCGACGATGCAGACCGCCGGCTTCGGGTCGACGTGGTACAGGAGCGACCAGAAGTCGGTGTCGCGCACGTCCAGCTCCGTCCGGGTGTCGCACCTGACATCGCAGCGCTCCGGCCGGTCCCGGGGCACCGACCTGCACCCGAGCTCGTCGGCCGCCAGGAACGCCAACTCCAAGTACAACCGGCTCGACGTCGCCGAGCCGGCCAACACCATCGACCAGCCCGGCTCCTCCCACAAGAAGGACGTCGGCATGAGGGACACTTCATCTGTGAGTTTCATCACACATCTTCAGATCCTGGACTTATTATTCTGACTTCAGGCAGTGCTAACAATCAACTGAACATCTTTTCAGGGGTTCGGAGCGAAGAACAAGAGGATCCATTACTCGGGGCCGCTGATGCCGCCGGGCGGGAACATGGAGGACATGCTCAGGGAGCACGAGAGGCAGATCCAGGAGGCGGTGCGCAAGGCGCGAGTGGAGAAGGAGAAGACGAACAGGCACCATTACTGACAAAAGTGGCATCAAGTTGACTGCCATTAACATCATGGTCTCAGACCAGAGAACGGGCACCTCTGCGCAACGCACAGAGAGATCTCCATGGAACAGAGAGCGAGATGACCCATGTGGAGAACACACGAAGAAGGCGCCTCGCAGCGCTCGGGGTTGTAAGGGGTTGGGCTTTTCTTGATCCATGTGTATAATACCGGTGGTAGAGAGGCTTGAAAAGCCTGACAGGGAGAAGAGGCAAAGACCTGTTCTGTACACGAGGCAGATTGTAAAGACCCCAGAAAGAAGAAAATGTGTGCACCTGATCAACTTGCTGCAGTTAGCCGCATCAACAACTTAGTTTGCAAACAAGCTACAAGCATAGCTTTCTGAATTTCACTGCAAATTGCAACTATTAATTCACGCGATCCTAGATGCCAGGTTACATATTTATAAAATTGAACACACCAAATTAGGAGAAATTGAGGAGTTCAAGCTGTTCTGTCAATTCAACAATTCACGTGGATTGAAATTTGATGAAAAGATACCACCATCTGTTCTCTCAGAGAGCTAATGCATGGATTAAATAGAAGAGATATTGAGAAAAGGGTAATCAGTGTACCCGACTACTGGATCAGGAGTGTAGAATGTCGATCTGTTATACTTATTCAGAGGGGCATTCAGCTCAAACCGCTTTGGCAAGTCTGGGTTTGCCAGAAACCATTTGCCATACGCCACTAGATCTGTGTAACCCTCAGATACTGCTTTGTTACCTTCTTCTCTGTTGTATCCCTCGCCGACAATGAAAGTACCAGTGAACGCCTTCCTGAAATGCAATAGTTTGTAAGGGATTTGTATCTTATCATCCACTTTGACTACCTCAGGCTCAACCATGCTGCAGTAGAGGACGCCCAGCTTGTTCATTGCTTGGATCATGTACAGGCCAAGTGCATCTGGGTCTGAGTCCCAACAGTCCAGGCAGTTTGAGTACGGCGACATACGAATACAGAACCCTGTATGAGCCGATCTCATCCTTGACTGCCTGGATTACCTCCAGAGCAAAGCGGCAACGGTTTTCCATGCTTCCACCGTACGTATCAGTTCTGTCGTTGACACTGTCTTTCATGAACTGTTCAATAAGATAGCCAAATGCACAATGGATTTCGACTCCATCGAATCCTAAAGTTCATTAACGAGAACAAGTAAAAAATCATATGCCTCCACCGAACTGAATAGTTTAGTTACTTTGACTAAAAAGGTCAATATCAGGTGACTGAATGCACGGTATGATTTATTTAGGGGTGCAAAAAGAAAATGTGGGAATTACCTGCTTCAATGCAATTCCTAGCAGCAAGGCGAAAATCATTGACAATTTGAGGAACTTCGTCTTCTCTAAGCCTCCTCGGGGCAGAGAATTCCTGCACAGTTCCATCCTTGAGAACCGCAGGTGTGATTTGCTTGTCTGTACAAGAAATCGGTGCTTGTCCGTTGGGCTGATAATCTGCATTGTATATTGGAACTAATGTTTCAGGGAACCTGACATCTACTTGAAATGCAATATTCGAGCAAGTAAAAGCGTATATGAATCAAAAGCACTATTAAGAATCACTAGAGATGAACAATACAAATATGTTTGTTCCATATTTACTATGGTCTGTCTAAGCTTGAGTTCTTACAGTGTAACAAGCTTAGTAAAAACCAATTGCGTCCAGGCTTGACTCATTAGCCAACACAGCTATTCAGATGCCTAAAGCACAATAAATCCATGCGATATAAAAGCATGTTATACAAGATCAAGTACTAGGCTTAGATATTAGGGCGCTACTGTGCCGTGCTCTCATAAATCAGAACTTTGAAGAATAAGTTATCAGATAAAGGGCGAATGCATGATCCATTGTTGAACACGCATGAACTCGCAAGGATATTATTAAGGTGCAATTGCAGGAACTAGCAGCTCTAATGAAGTACCATAAGTCGAGGCCCTCCCCACATGCCAGATTTGGCAGAAGAAAACTCCACCCTTTCGATGCACGGCTTCCACAACCGGCTTCCAGGCTTCCACCTGCTCCCTGGTCCATATACCTGGCGTGTTGGGGTACCCCTGAGCAGTCTCAGAGACGCCAGTGGACTCAGCGATCATAAGGCCACCTTGTGATGCCCTCTGGGAGTAGTACAGCGCGACGTGTTCTTGAGGAAGGTTGTTGTAACACCTTAATCTGGAAAGCGGCGCATGGACAACCCTATCATCAGAGAACGAAAATATGCTCATCAGGCCAGCTGCACACACAAAAAAGCTTCAGGAGGGCAGCCGTTTTGCAGGCTGTCACCTGTCAAGCAATTCATCGAACACCTTGCAGGGGTTACTCTAACAAGGCTGTGACAAGGTCTAAGCGCAAATACAGTAATTCTTTGGGAAAGAACAGAACAGATCGGCCAAATTGATTCACCGGCACATGAATCATTTCAGTCAACAGCATGAACAACAGCTAGTTGGTACAAAACCAAGGTGATGGGCTGATTACGATGGACGGATGGACAGACCTGTGCGAGAGGTGGAACTTCCCCATGGTGTAGGGGGTTAGGAGCGGGATCGCTTTGGCTTCCATGGATGATCACAGTTGTACCTCGCTGATTCACTCTGCTCTGCGGTGCTGCGGCCACCCGTCCGCTACAGTGCTGATGCTACTGTTCTGTTTTGGTGGCGAAGCAAAGGGTTGAGACGACCGCACTAGCGATGTAAAGCTTCGGCTTTTCCAGCCGTGTCATGCCGCGATATATCTGGAGCGTATGCTGGATCATTTTTTTTTGAGGGGATCATTTTTTACTGTCGCTTCCCTGTTCGCGGATGTTCATCATTAAGCTTCCTTCTGCTACGTTTTGCTCTACAGCGACCAGCAGCTACCGATTCCTAAATTGTCAGCGTCAGGTCCAACCTGAACGGGGACAAGTAAAACTGGGAACATTACTAATCAAAGCGGTTAAGCAGACCCAGCAAGTTTCACAAGACGGTGGCGACAATACAAGTCAATAATATCTCAGCCTTATAATAAGCATTAGCTTACAGCTTTAAGTAGTTTGGTAATAACCTTTTTCGTAGTGTTTCTTTACCACTCGGCTATCCTTATGGTAGTATCAGACATTAAATTACACTGCCATGTAGAATTATTTGCTTACTTAGCACATATAGTTAATGAGAAAAGATAAGAGGGTGGTATCATACATAAGATACAACTTGGGCGCAAAATCCAACTAATTAGAAATTAGAAAGTGAACTATAGAAATGACCAGCAAATCATACTCACAACAGTTGCAGTATTAATTGCATTGGTGGAATCTGAAATCCCACCGATAAGATTACGCATTTGACGATTTCTGATATAACACAAAACAAAGGAGTCTCTCAAAAATCGTAGCAGGATAACAAGATCACGATGTCATCTGCTGTTTGTATAACTAGAACTTTGGCAAGGGAATAACATTTGTAATATAATACAGGAAGGGGTTGACAAGATCAATGAACATGAAAAATAGGATGCGCTACTACAAAAGGTAAAACCTCCCAGGGGGGCAACAGGCCAACAATCTCTAATCATTGACAACCTTAACTACCTCAGAATGCTTATGACTAATGACTCATCCAAAATTACACCAGTCAGTTGATCTCTTAATCTCAGTTTATTCTTCTAACCACAGTAAAGCAGAACATTTCAAGGGCTCTGTCTTTGATCTGGGAAATAGTGGGTACTGCAGCCGGACTCCCAGGATATTAACAAAGTGAACCTGAGAAGCCACCACAATTTTACACAATCATGACATGGTAAATTCTTATTACTGATTCCACAACAACAATCATGACATGGTAAATTGGTAACAAAATGAAGATGATTTCTACAATAGCTAGAAAACCAAATGGTTTGTTTGTGTAGACCAATACATTTGAGTTTACATTACATCTACAACCAATACATTTAACCATGTCTGCAAACAGAGTAACTTCCTTACTGAACTGCTTATATTACACAATAATAATGAGGTGTTCATCTCTGATACAAAACATCACTAGTTCACTGTTGCACAAGCATGCAAGAACAAGAAAGAAAGTATCAGAGTCAAGCAAGAATTCAAATTTCATGCTGTTGAGTTATGCTACCCCTCAGCAAGGAGCAGAATATTTTCAGAAACATGCAAGTATAACAAACTTGACTGATCCTTCACAAAATCGATGACAATCCAATTCCCCCGCAGATCCTTGTCCTCTGTTCCAAGTTTTTATTCCTGGTTTTTCTCTGCCATTTCCCTTTTGTAAGCCGCCAGTTGTTCTTTAAATTTCTTGCTCTCTTCAAAGTTTGCCTTTCTCTTCACAGCTTTCTGATTAAAATACAGTAATGTATCACTTAGAAAAAGGCAATTTCCTTTTCTCAACAAAAAATTGGGCTTTGGTTTAGGAGTGCAAAATAGAAACAAGGGATAAAAAAAGGCACTGACCTCCTGTCGGAAGCAGCGATCTAGCTTGATTTTAAGGTCAGTACACTCTCCGAAGAACTTCTTGATAGGGTGGTCCAAATGGCATTTTTGGAATTCCTCAATAATCTGGAAGAAGAAATCGCAGCGGTAGGTTCCATTAAAGTAATGCAACAACATTTAGATGCAAATATTGAATAAGGCCAGGGCAAAAATGGTGCTTACCTCAGCACACATAGGATGCCTGTGCAAAGTCAGATGAGGATGCATTTCCAGAGATAGAAATGGGATCTCAGACTGCAGAAAAAATAGAACATGTTATAGCCTCACAGATCACAATTGTCCCAAAGTACAGCACACGTACTGACATGCAAATACTACAGCAAGAACACATATCTTCCATACACAAAATGGCACATGGCGGTTCACATGCATGTGAAATTTATGAAGTAAATTTTCATGGCCATGAGGAATATGGGAAGAGGATAAATGTTATGATTTCAGGAAGTTGATGCTACGATTATGCAGTTTATTTGTCGTCTATTACAGAGAAACACAGATTACTAAAGCAGGATCAGGCAAGAACCAAGCTTAACTGAGATGACAAAAAAAAAAAAAAAAAAACTACTATATCCTTCTTCTCTTTCAAGAAAGTTCGTGTAGCAGCGTCACGATTCGACAGGGGCTACGAACTAGATTGAGAAAAGGGTGCGCCGTGCAAGGGTGGACTAGCCTAGGCCACTGAAAGCCCCCAAAACGCACATCAATTATGTTCAAATGTCGATCGATCTTGAAGAGGATGTAATCAAACCATGGGTGGCCATTTGTATTCGATTTGTTTCCCCAGGGCACCACGAAGCACATATATCCACAATTACCTAAACGGGGGGAACGAAAGAGAACAAAAACAACTCTTTTCTCAGAACAAGTGAATCTCCGTACAAGCACGGTCGGTTGTAACCGGATTTACTCACCTAGAACACGAAACGGGTCCTCGCCCGGTGAGGTGGGTGGATCTGCGGTCCGCTACTCCGGGAGGTGGGGAGAAGCAGCGCCGCGGCGGCGGCAGCGGAGCGAGGAGGCGGGGCCGCGGGAGGGGCGGCGGGAGGTTCCAGCGCCGGGTGGAGGCGCCCACGCAAATTACCGGTTAGGCATCGAGCCACGGTTCGCAGGCGAACCAGATCGTCTGACGTTTTCATTTTTACGTCAGATCGCTGTGGCACCGTTCATTCCCCATCCCACGGTCCTGAAGGCTGCTTCATTTTCTCCTGATCGCTACATCAGCACGGCCCAGTAGGAGCCTGAGCCCAACAACGGAAGCACCGTTCTTCTTTGTTTCGTTGCCTCTCGCTATCAGCGCCGCCGGGAGCTCTGCTGCAGCGCCGCCACATCTGAGCCCCGAGCCCCCGCTGTCCAGAGCTCCCCGCCACATCTACAGCAGGACCACGAAGACCTTGTCCAGTTCGGGGAACTCGAAGATCCAAGTGTCGGCGGCGGCGGTCTGGACGCGGAGCCAGATGAGGACCGCTAGCGGCGGCGGCGTCGATGGCGGCCGGCAGGCAGTGCTCAGATTGTTTTGCTACTTGAGATTGTGACTGAATGTGAAAGAAAGTGAATGCAAAATTACTGAACATTCCATCTAACATTTGCGATGTGTTTCTCCAGAATGGACATGAATTCCAGTGTACTTAAGCCACCGGCAATACATTGGTCCGGTGTAATTGACAATGTACATGAATTCCATACAATTGCCAATAACAAAATACATTGTTCAAGGACAAAATAGCACTCTTGACTTGCTGAACTAGAAATATTCTTCGACTTTCAGTTCATCAGTGCTTGCTCTAGTCAGCATTTCAGTGAAGGAGTTGATGGCTTGCCATTGTTTGCTGGCTTGCTGACTTGTTGAACTAGAAATGCCATTTCCTTTGCCATTGATTTCTTCTTCTTGTACCTTGCTTTTTCCCTCCACAACCCTGTTTCCCTCTGCTTTTTCCCTCCAAAGAAACCGCGTCGTGGTGTTGTTGGGCCAGAGGGGGCTGGCTTGGGACTTGGCAGCCGCAGGAGCAAATGAAGCAAGACACCTGGAACGTGGGATGGGAGATGGACGGTGGCAGAGTGGCCACAGCGATCTGACGTAAAGAAAGAAACGTCAGATGATCTCGTTCCGTTGCCGGCTTGCAGCATATGGCTCGACTCGGCCCATCGACGCAACAGCTTCGGCTAACTTTTCTTTTCTTTCAGTTCAAAAAAAACTTTTCTTTTCTTTATTACATTTTTATCCCTGGTGGGGGAAAGCAGCTCGTGTTCGATTGCACCCTTGACACGCTTTAGGTTGGATTTAAGTACTTCTGAACTACAAAAATTTGCGGCAAACATCAGATTCAAGCCTCACTACTGGAAATGGATGTGCAGGTACCCTCGCTTAGCCATTCAGCAACTGAGCACATTTTCCACCCCTGTCATCATAGGGCTAAATCCACATTAAATTCAAGCATCGCTAGTTCACTACTGAAAGACTGAACATCCCGTTTGTTATTTTACGATCGCTACTATTACAAGTTTACAACTGTTTGTGGAGCACCATAGAGTGCTAGAGGTGACCGCAGTCGTAGTTGGTATGCCTGAGCGACTTGCTGCCAAGAAGCAGCAGCATGGCCACGCAGGCAAGCTTCGTGACGATAGATTTCGAGCGCAGCAGCGTCCCCATGACGAAGCACTCCAGGGACAGCATCGCCACTCTCCACCTCCTCTCCGTGACGTACTCCGCGATCGCCTCCTGAACCATCTTCTTCTTCTCATCATCATCGTCGCACAGCTCGCCGCCGGCGGCTCGCGACAGCGCGCGGGCGAGCACGACGGCGTCCTCCAACCCCGCGGCGCCGCCCTGGCCAATGAACGGGCCCATGGCGTGCATCGCGTCGCCGGCGACGGTCACGGCGCCCTTCTGTAACGCGCCGAACGCGACCTGCCACGGAGGTCTGTACCAGAGCCTGGTCACCACGTTCAGGGACCCCGGCTCAGAGTCCCGGACCATGTCGGCGAACTCCGTGGGGAATTCTTTCAGCTTCTGTAGCGCGAGATCCTTCACGGCGCTTACATCGTCTGTGGTGGCGCCTGGATGATAAGTGTCATCAGAAAATGTTTTCTTCGATTAGCATTTAGGACATGGTCATGTGAGATTTCAGATGGTCAGGTGTTGTCAGAAAAGTTTACTTCTTCAGTTAGGACAAGGTAAAGTAAGATGTCTCAATTTAGAGGATACCTGTGGAAACATTGAGCATGGCTACGAAGAAATGGACCACATTGTCAGTGATTGGCAGGCGCCCAAGAAAGAAACCATTCCCTCTTAGACGCAGAAATTCGATCTCAAATGGGTGCCCATGCTGATATCTTGTGAATCCACGCAGAACGGTGATTGGGATTGTTTTCGGCGCGGACAGTCTAGATACTTCGCCACCACTGAGTTTGTGCCATCACATCCAATGAGGACCTGCACATTGTCATCATGCAGAGTTTCAGAAAGAGGGTTTAAACACTAAAAGGGAATCAACAGGTACTGGCTATCTCTGATGATAACATCGAAAAGTATATGATTGCATTTTTAAATTTGTCAGTAGCATGAATGTGACTCCATCACCTTAGCCCTGATGGTGCTACCATCTAGTGATGTAAGAACGGCGCCATGGGTACCGGGATCTTCATGGATAGCTACAATGTGGCAACCGAAGCGGATTGACCCTGCAGGGATGTTCTTCGCCAGTGTCTCGATGAGATCCTTCCTTTTCAAGCATCGGAATTCATTCCTAGCCAAATCAAAGGTTGCTTTGCTTGAGATTTGGCCATAAGAGTAGGGCTACTACTATAGTTGTGGTGAGTCCGTATTCGTTTGTGCCTACTGCCTAGCATATCAGAAAGGTGCATACATGTACTAACCTGACGGGTACCTGGGTAGTCTTGTTTCCTTGCTGCCACACGTTGCGATGCCTGAAATGCCCAAGAAAACGGTACTCGTTCAGGGTAGTATTTCATAGTAGAGATTTATCATTTTGTTTCTGTTCTGCATTAATACATTATTAGAGACTGTATTCTTTTCTGGGCTCCTGACGATAGAATTTAACTGAATTGCCATTTGTTCATGGAAATGGTTTTACTTTACCTATCCAAAACAACTTATGCTAGCAAAACATTTCTAAAGCAAAGCTCAAAACTGCAAAGCGAGAAACTTACGCCGTGATCCCATTTGCAGTCTCCCGGAGCTCTGCAGCAACCCCAAGTTGCTCCAAAACCCGCCATCCGTTGACATAAATACCAATGGCTGCTCCATCTGCTCGCAAAGTCTCAGATTTTTCCAACACAATACTAGCAATCCCTTTCCTAGAAACAAGTCAATAGTAGACTTTTCCTGTTGTCACAATTGAAGATGGTAGGACATTTGATACACGATTTCTTCTTGTAAAAATGTGTCTATGACCTAGCTAGTCTTTAAATTTTCAAGTAAATTCTACAAATAAAAATGCTATGCGCTGTTCCGGCAACGGTGATCTAGAGAGGAACAAAAAAGGGGAAACGAAAAGGTCACCGGTGAAGAGCCAGAGCAGTGGCAAGGCCGCAGATACCACCGCCGACGATGACGATGCCATAGGCCGCCTCCATGTATCCTTCCTCCTTTACTGTCCCTTTGTGGTTATGTAATGAGACTATTGTGTTGGCCGTTCCTGCTTGGAAGATGCTGAATGCATCTCCATGGACCATGGCAATAGGCTGGGGTTGTTGCACTCGACCTTGAAGTCCCCAGTCAGTCAATGAGCTAAAAAAAATAATGGGTATCTGTGCAGTAGTAACGTGCATATGTACACAACTTAACACTGGCATTTGAATACATTATCTGCACCCAGTACCATGCTTCATGTCTATGCATAGTTTACTACAACTTTCATTTGCGACAAAAAAACACATCACGTGTTCTTTAACAACTACTAAAAGGAAGATACAAATCCATTTAACATTTGTATGTGGCACAACATGACAAATAGTTGATGAATGACTAATCCTTTTCTTATCCCCCCCCCCCCCCCCACCCAAAAAAAAAAAAGAAACTGTGTATCCTTGACGCTTCTATGTTCTAATTACGCCTCTACCTGACCTGACGGTTAGTAGGCAGCACAGTCTCAAACCACAAATGAACAGCAGAGGTTCTTTGAAAGATAAAAGAAAACACTGACAACAAAATACATCTTTAAGAACCATCAAATCGTAACTTTAAAATGAAATGACGTTCCCAGCTCTTAATAAAATCCATGGAAATGATGCTTCCAAGTATCTCTGGTGATGAAACCTGCCCATCTGTGCTGGATCAGTGTGGTGAAAGATGTAGCAGAAAGACGAGATTATCCAGCCGCAACGTCAGCTACAGGCGACCGCAGTCGTAGTTCGTATGGCCGAGTGAGTGGGTGCCCAGGAGAGCCAGGATGGCCTTGCAGGCAAGCTTTGCGACGGACAACTTGGTGTGCATCAGCACCCCCACAGCGAAGGACTCCAACGACAGCCTCGTCACCCTCAGCCTCCTCTCCGTGATGTACTCCGCGTCGGCCCGCGACAGCGCGCGTGCGAAAACGACGGCGTCCTCCAGCCCCGCGGCGCCGCCCTGGCCGATGAACGGGCCTATGGCGTGCATCGCGTCGCCGGCGACGGTCACGGCGCCCTTCTGGAACGCCCCGAAAGCGACCTGGCACAGAGGTCTGTACCAGAGCTTAGTCACCACATTCAGGGACCCCGGCTCAGAGTCCCGGATCATGTCGGCCACCTCAGTGGGTAATTCTTTCAGCTTCTGTAGCGCGAGATCCTTCACGGCACTTTCGTAGTCTGTGGTGGAACCTGGATCAGGTGTCATCAGAAATGGTCTTATTCGATTAGGGGACTTTTTTTTTTTTGCAAATGTTCAATTAGGAGATATGATCACGTAAAGAATTCAGAGCATTTAGGAAAAGGCTACTTCTTCAGTTTGGAAATTGCCAAGTAATTTTTTTTTAATTTAGAGGATAGGTTCGTCATGCTCATACCTTGGGAAGCATTAAGCATGCCTACGAAGAAATGAACCATATTATCGGTGATTGGCATGCGCCCAAGAAAGAAATCATCCTCTCTTAGGCGCAGAAACTCGGTCTCAAATGGGTGCCCATGCTGATAACGTGTGAATCCACGCAGAACCGTGATTGGGAATGTTTTTGGCACGGACAGTCCTAGATACTTCGCCACCACTGAGTTTGTGCCATCACATCCAATGAGGACCTCCATATTGACATCAATGAAGAGTTTCAGAAATAGCGGGCAAAAGGAAACAGTCAGGTATTGACTGTCTGATGGAACATCAAGAAAATATATGGTTGTAGTTTTGAGTTTGGTAACATATAAATGTGGCCCCGGCCCATCACCTTAGCCCTGATGGTGCTACCATCCACTGATGTAAGAACGGCGCCATGGGTATCGGGATCTTCATGGATAGCTACAATATGGCAACCGAAGCGGATTGACCCTGCAGGGATTTTCTTCGCCAGTGTCTCGATGAGATCCTTCCTTTTCAAGCATCGGAATTCATTCCTAGCCAAATCAAAGATTGATTTACTTGGGATTTGACTATAAGAGTAGGGGCGGGCTACTACTCTACTATAGTTGTGTTGAGTGCGTCTTAGTTTGTGCCTAGCATATAAAAAAAGGTCTACGTGTACTAACCTGACGGGTACTTGGGTAGTCTTGTTTCCTTGCTGCCAGACGTTGCGATGCCTGAAATGACAAAGAAGACGGTAGTCGTTTAAGGTTGTAGTATTTTTTTTCTAGAACGTGCATCGCGCGTATTTCATTAAGAAGAAGAGAGTTTTACAGCATCAAACTTGGTACAGACATCAAGGGACGGAACAAACCATGACCTAAGGCGACTACTCGCGGCACGAAAGACAACCCCGACCAACAAGACAAGGAAAATAAAACCACACGCATCACCTAACAATGAGAGGGAGCGGCCAACACTACCCTCTACTCCCCTAAACAACCTACCACCGGAGACAATGGCATGTGGGCAACTCCTGATACCAAGACGAGCGCGTCGATGACGTCCCGTTGACCTTCTCAAGTTCCGGTGTCTCTTCTTTGTAGTTTCCATCAGCAAACCAACCTTCGACGAACTGGCCTCGAGCGGTGTGGTACGACCATCTTCTTTGTAGTTGTCATCAGCAAACCGACCTTCGATGAACCAACCTTGAGCGGTGGTACGACCATCTTCTTTGTAGTTGCCATCAGCAAACCGACCTTCGACAAACCGGCCTTCAGCGGTGGTACTCCCCTACCCGACCGAGGGAGATGTCTCTCGGCAACCATCTGTCCACCATCCGAAGCTTAGACCGACAATCCACCTTCAGCATGCCATTCTTTGACTTCGATGTGGGCAGCCACTGTGATGCGCTGGGCATTGGCCTAGATGGCCTTGACGACAACTGTTGTGGGCATTGCACGAACTGCTGCAGGGCGCTGAGCTAGTGCCTGACTCCCATCTGCAGTAGACCTCACATCCCGAGCGCGAGCGGCAACGGCCACCGGTGTGTGCACAGGTTGCACGGGTGGCGTGTGCACATGTTGCATGGCCATGGCTCCTGGCAGTTGCACGACCATGTCCACCGGAGGCGTTGTGACTTCGGATTTCAGGAAGGAAATCTTGGCCTGTAAGAACTCACGGAGTGACCTTTCGGCAGCTGAAAGCATCCGTTTTTCTCCAGCCAGGTCCAAGCGAGCCACCACATCGAGAGCAATTTCCAATTGCTCTTGGAGCGTAGGGAGACCGCGCGACGAGGACAGAGATGGTTTGCCCTGAGCACCCTCACAAACCACGACGGCGACGGCGAACGAAATGGAGGAGTGAGGCGGCGGTGACTGAATCTGGTTGGGGAAGGCGTCGCCACACCCTGCGCTCTTTCCAGGGTGCCCGTTAGATTCAGCGACCTAGGTAGGGGACGACGGCGACCTAAGCTTGTTGGCGACGGCGACGGCGACCATGGAAGGACGGAGAAGCGGCGATTGGATCTGGGTGACGGTGCCAGCTCGCCCGAGACCCCCTTCATGGCTCCTGCTGGATCTGCCCGCAAGAGGAAGAGGCGGCGGCGACCTAGCCGAGTGGGCGAAGTCCCCGGCTCCGGCCATCGTCGAAACCGGAGATGGAAATGGCGACCAAGCGACCAAGATGGGGAGGCACTGGTTGCAAGAGTGAGAGAGAGAGAGAGAGAGAGAGAGAGAGAGAGAGAGAGAGAGAGAGAGAGAGAGGGAAAAAATTCGTTGAGGACCGTCCGCAAACGTCTACATTGCGGACCCGCCCCAGATGGACGACGCGTGGACCTTGTGAACGCATCCAAGGGAGCAATGACCGGCTTCGCATCCACACGACGTTTCGGAAGGCTCGGCTCTCGCATGGCGCAGCTCCAGGCATTCTCGGCTCGATCTACCAGCGTGGCCACCAGATGCATGAACTCGATTCACCACTGCCGTCGATTGTTGTGCGAGCTCCTCCGCCGTCGGGAGTACCAAAGAACGAGTACAACGCCAGTGGTGAACGGATGTGGATCTTCGCCTCTAAAACGTGCTGCACGGGGAGCCGGAGCCATATGGAGTCAAGGTGCTCGTCCTCTGTGGAGATGGCGGCAGCCGCGGCACAGGGCGTCGTGCTCTCCGACGGCCACTTTGTCGACCTCGGCAAGCACGCGCATCGGCATTAGGGTGCCGCTTCATGTCGCTGTCACTCCATCGAACAGCGGAGGCCGCGACGCATGTTCCAATGGCGGGCCTTCACGCAGGTGCTGCCCCATCACCATAGGCAGGCCGCCGCCGGCGTGCAACGGCACCAAGCATGGCGCGCGGCACCTGTGCGGCTCCGTGGGGTCGACGACGATGAGCGGATGATTGGGCCTAGCCGAGGGTGCCGCGTTGTGCGAGAGCCGAGCCGTGCGGAAACGTGTGTCTATGGAAGCTGGTCGCTCCTCCTTGGATGCCTCCACACGGTCCACGCGTCGACCATCCGGGCGGGTCCGCACTGTGGACGTTTGCGGACGGTCCGCACTAAATTTGTTTCCAGAGAGAGAGGAAGAGAATGGCAGGAGAGAGAGGGGGAGGTGAAGGGGAGAGGCGAGGAGGATAGAAGGTGAATGCAGGCACCCCTGCCAGTTCCTAATTGAAAGGCAGATCATCTTGAGCGGTCATGTTCTGTCATGGCAAGGTAGTAGTATTTCATTGTAGAGGTTTATCATTTTGTCTCTGTTCTGCATTAATACATTATTAGAGACTTCGTATTCTTTCCTACGCTCACAGAGATTTTTCCGTTAATTGAATTGCCATTTGTTTCATGGAAAAGGTTTTACTTTAGGGTTTTTCTACGGTGCTGGGAAGGAACCGCTTCCCCAGCGATTATTGTCAGCCGTTCATTTAATCTGATTCCTTAAACAACCTAATTTAACATAAACGAGGGTAGTTTGGTAATTTCTCCTATGCTCCCTCTGAGAAACCGAGACCCCCGTGCCCGAGGCTCTGAACAGTTGCCGCGCCGTCCCGAACTACCCTCGTCCTGCACCGCGCCATCGTCGGCGCCACCTCTCACGACGACGCGCTCCCCGACGCGCGCCACGCCGACGAGGTGCTCCGCCTCACCTCGGGCTCCGGCCGCGCCCACGTGGCCGCCTGCGCCGCGTCCCTGGCCCGCCGCCGCCCGCACCCACGACTACGTCGTCGCCGCCAAGGGCCTCGCGCTGGCCCACCGCCTCGTCGCCGAGGGCGACCCGCACTTCCGCCTCGAGGTCATCCGCCTGGCCCCCTCTGGGCGACTCGCCGGGGAGCCCCTCCTCGCGCTGCTCGACGACTTTCGCGACGAGGCGCACTCCGCGTCGTGGGACCACTCCGCGTTCGTCCGCGCCTACGCGGGCTACCTCGACGCCCGCGTCCGCTACGCCCCAAAGGTCACCATCCCTCTCCGCCGTCGCAGGTACGATGAATCCTGTTTGTTTGAGTCTTGTCCGTAATCTAGTGGCGCGCAATCCAATACCGCTCCCCTGCCCCCGTAATGCCGGCGTATCGCTCGATCCCATCCTCTTCATCTCCCACATTCGCCTCGGACTCCGTCTGGCGACTACCTCCGGCGCTTCTTCCCCCATGCGCGACGAGCCCTCCTCTCATCTCTCCGCCCGCATCTCATCTTCTACTCTCTGCGCTCCATTCGCTTCCATCGCTGTCTATGACTGATTGCGGCGGCCGGCTGTTGCGAAGCACCATCGCCGTCGTGTGGAGGTCAAATCAGGCAGCATGATGCTCCGCACCAGCGCCTATGCCACGTCGGATTTGATCTTCCTCCTTCCTTCATTATATGGGAGCCGGATCATGCAGATCGGAGGGGACGATCTGATTCAGTTAGGATTTTAGAGTTGCCCCATGCATCTGCTACTTGAAGTGGATTTTGGCTCTGTTTTTCTCACCTCTTTTTCCAACAAATTCTTGCATAACCGGTTCCAGGATATGGCGATTAGGATCTGTTTGTCCGCTTCAAAAGATTTTGTTTGCAAATTTTGATGGAAGATGAACAACTGCATTCTTTTTGGTTCAGTTTGCAGTCCGAATGCTGAATATTTTCAGATACCGTTACAGGTGTCAACCAAACAAAGCCAGGCTTTGCCCATTCCGATTGCAGTCACGGCGTATCCTGATTGCATTTACGATTGCATTGCAGAATTGGAACCAAACAGCACCTCAAATCTTTTCCGATCCCCCGCCGCCGTCGCGACTCAGACCGTCGAGTCAAACCCCGTTCCATATATCCCCTGTTTTTTTGTGTGTGTGTTTGATTAATGTAATAAATCAGATGGAATGAAACTGTTGTGCCACGAAATCATTTGACTGATGAATTAGCACTTTAGTAGGAATAGATTGGCTCCTGGAATGTTAGTATATAGTAGGATCAGTTCTTGGAATGCTGGTTCATGGTCAAAAGGAGCATGCATCAGTATGAACTAGTCTAATTGGAAGCACAGCTTGTTTAAAGTAATATACCTGTAATATGTTGGACCCAATGAAACTAGATGAACTATGTACAAACAGAATTACAGAAATCTAAATATAAGTTCTTTATCCATGGGACCATGATAGTAACAACAAATATTTCTGATTATTTGCGGTGAAGTCTGTGCACATAATATATGTGTCGCTTCTGAGATGCTTTCATTTCATTTCTTTCACTAATTTAAGGCACCTTGTAGCCATATGTTAGTTTTAGCATGCACTCGGGCTACCTTATTAAACCAATCTAGTTGTATGTACTATCTGAAAAGAGATGCAATGCTAGTTGTCTGGATATTATTCAGGTGTGATTCCCTTTTGCTAGAGCTGCTCTGCTATACCCTAATAGATGTCAAGTTGTGGAACATAATTATCTGAGACTTTGTAATGCAATATTGAGTTTTGTATTTATACACATGGCTGCTTGTATTGTTAGATATTGAAATTAGACGATGAGGTTTGCCAATACATATTCCATCGCTGCCGTGAAGAAGCTCTGTATTTATTTTTGTAGAGTTGAAAGGAGTTGCTATCTAGAACATGACTGTCCTTTCAGTGTTTTTTTTTCCTTGCTCTTGCACTGATGTAGTAGTTGTATGGATCATGCAATTCATTTTCCCGTACTGATTAGATGATATTATGCAGGAAGACATGGTTGATTTAAGTGCAGAGGCTCTATTAGAGTATGATCAAATTGTCAACTCTACATTCAGCAGTGAAGGCCATGGTTTTGACTTCTACAACAGTTATGCTCTTAAGAAAGGGTTTAGTGTAAGAAGATGCTACTCGGAAAAAGACAAAGCCACAAACAAAATAAAACTAAGAAAATTTGTTTGTTCTCGGCAAGGGTTCCGTGACCAGAAGCACATGAAGAAAGTAAGTAAGAAAAGGAAACCAAGGAACATGACCCGCTGTAGGTGTCTAGCCAAATTGACTATTGCACTCAACAAGGAGACAGGGCAGTGGTATGTAAAGGATTTCATCGACGAACACAACCACCCTCTGGGCACACCTGATATTACTTGTCTGCTACGCTCACATAAAGGGATTAGTGATGCACAGAAAACCGACATCGTAGAGATGGAAACTGCAGGGGTACGTAAACACCAAATCATGGATATTTTGGAAATGGCAGTGTGGTGGCTATGATAAAGTTAGATGTACATCAAAGGACATTTATAATTTCTGCTATAAGTACAAGCAAGAAAATATTGTTGCGGGTGATGCTGAAACTGTGATATGTCATCTGAAGGCGAGGCAGAAGATAGATCCTGATTTTTTCTTCGAGTATTTGACTGATGAGAAGGGACATCTGAAGGGCTTATTTTGGTCTGATGTGCAATCCAGGCTTGACTATGAAGCCTTTGGAGATGTTCTTGTTTTTGACAGCACGTACAGGACAAATCGATACAATTTACCTTTTGTGCCATTTGTTGGGCTGAACCATCATCCAAGCACAGTTATTTTCGGTTGTGCCATTTTTTGACTCACATCTCGGCTTGGCCCGTCTCCTCTGTTGCGGCCTGCTCTATTCTTTTATTTCTTTTTTCAGTAGCATGCCACC
The DNA here is from genome assembly GCA_007726485.1 of Eragrostis curvula. Taxonomy (NCBI): domain Eukaryota; kingdom Viridiplantae; phylum Streptophyta; class Magnoliopsida; order Poales; family Poaceae; genus Eragrostis; species Eragrostis curvula. The sequence continues at coordinate 15,853,084 of CM017439.1, read as the reverse complement.
TCAACATCTGCGTCACGCTTGGCAAGGAAATAAAAAGGAGTAACAAAAGAAACTTTGAACGGAGTAACTAAAATCACACAGTCCAAACGGCTATTTGATCGTCAACTGCAAACTACGTGTCTTGCAGGGAGAAGCATCACTAGCTGATGAAGAAACTAGCACAAGTGAAGAAGAAGATGGAACATTGCCAGGCAGTAACACTGTGGAAAATAGGAAGCTGGAGCAGGAAAATAGGAAGATGGAGCAGGATAGAACACAATCAGTAGAGAAATCCACCAAGCATATTTTCTCTACTAAAGGTAAAGGGGAGTCAGAGGTTGGCAAAATCTCAGACATATCGGGCAAGATACAACAAACCAATGAAAGGCAATGCTCCGGAGGGACAAAATCAGCTGAATTCCATTGTAAGTAAGACTAGGATATTAAGTTCTTAAATAATCGTTGGAAAATATCTTTTTTTTAACTAAGTTTCTTTTTATTCACAGATTACGATGATGACTACACCTTAACCGAAGAAGATGAAGAGGCGTTGCAGTTCATCATACATAGCTATAAATGGGCTGGAGTGGTTGACCTTCCTAATCACCCTCTTATTCGAGTTGACAAATTAAAGGCACATGCCGAGGGTGGATGGATATCTGGTGTTGTTAGTATCTTCGATTCCCCGTCTCTATCTACTATTTGAACTTTTGACTAATATGTGACATTTGCAACTTTTGCAGGCGATTGATGCATATGCATCCCTTTGTGACATAGAGGGCAAGCACACAACGGTACTTACAACTTTTCAGAGCGCGCTGTTGTTAGGGACAAACGGGGTTTTTAATGCACGAAAGAAAAAGTGGACTGCTGAACTTGGCAAGCGTTGTGCAATACATGACCTGGTATGAACCATTCCACCACCAGCTTTACATTACCATATTCATGCATACAGACCACATCAACATTAAACGTAAACTAATATTTGAATGACAGGTATTTGTACCGTTCAATGCTCACAATTGCCACTGGACCTTATTAGTCTTGAATTTTAGAAGAAAAGAGATAGAAATTCTTGACTCTTTAGCATCTTCACCCAATCTCCGCGACAAGACACAGGAGACTACTCTGGTAACCTACTATTATGCTACACTTACTATCATGGTTTTATAGTAATAATAATCGATTATTTAAATCGCTCATGGAATATGCAACAGGTAAAGTCCATACAACAATGTATCGATTACGCGGTTGAGAAGGGTCTGCTATCACTTGTTGAGCCCCTCAACCTTAATAGCTGGAACAAACATATGAAAACTGACATACCACAACAAGGGGACTGGTACATACATTCATATGCTTTTATAAGGGTTACATTTCCTACACATGACTAGTGACACATTTCTTGAATGCATTGCAGCAGTTCATGCGGTGTGTATGTTATCAGATACATGCAGCTGTGGAATGGTGTTTTTATGCGTGAGACCTTCACACAGGTAGGTGAAATACCATTATTAACTTACCTTGCACATTTCAATATTTAATATTATTTGTCTTGCTCTAATTTAGAAACAAATAAACATTTTTCGAAAGAAAATATGTTCAAGGCTACTGCATACTAAATCCAACCAAATTCGAAGGGCATCGTACAGGACACCTATCACGGTTAGTGTTATTAGGCTACCTAATATATCATCATACCGATTTAGTTTGCTTACTAACTGATAGCTTAAACCCGTCATTTTCTATTTTTCAGAAGGAAGAATGCAAGTCCGATAAAGAAAAAGACGACGAGGGCCAAGGAATAGATTCAGATGACGTTATCGAGATAGTAAGCTGGGGTGATGAGACAACTCAAGGTATCAAGGGCACCTTATCAGGAAAGAAGCGAGGGCGTCAAAAGAAAAGTGGACACAACACTAAGGCTGCCCCACCTGAAGCTAGTCCGAAAAGTCAAAAAACAGTAGCTCAATGTGTGCAAGGCACACATCGTAGGGTGTGTACTCGAAGCATTTACCAAAAAAGTCCTTATCAGCAGCACTAAACAATTGTGAATTAGTGAAATACTTTCATATTGTAATGGTTAATTAGTTATGTATGTAAAACATGTGGTTACCACATTTTACATCAGTTGCTACTAGCATGTATAGATGCCTTTTGATCTATGTCCTGGTCTGAATGTCAGTCTCTACATCTACACGTTATGCCATGATGCAACGAAGGATCAGTAACAAAGAGAGTGAAGGTGGGATATTAGCAAAATATTTCCACTTTGTCATTTTACTGTACAGTCATAGAGTAAAGGCCTAACTGAGTTCATATACGAAAAGGTTGATCTGCTCTTGCGGGTGTAGATTAAGTGATAACTTACTGATGCCTTAAATATTCTCTTCAATGAAAAAGGAATGCTTTATGCATGCATTAATTAAGTGTTGGGCCAAAGAATTCATAAACATAGTTTACAATAATTTCTGGAGTTGGTTGAATTACTGGAGATCAAGAAGTCATTACAGAACTCTTCCAGAAGGTTTTAGGAATTTTCCCAATAGGAAATATTTGCAAAGTTTCGACAACTAGAGAACAGAGTTAAATTATTTTAGGGACCATATGAAGTCGTCTGACCTTGAAACTTATACAGAAGGTTGTCTAGAATGATAGTAACATTCTGCCAAGTTTTCATGATTTTTAGACTCCAGAAGCAGCAAAAAGGGATCAAACCTTATTTCACATACCTACAATTTCCCCCTGAACAGAAAAGCCATTTGGTCAGGTTTAGGATTTTAACTAGACAGTACAGGCAACACTGAAGCCAACAGAAATGGGTTTCACATCTTTCTGAGTTGTAAACAATTCTGAGTGATTTTTTGAAAGTTCCCAGCAGATTTGAACAATGATGCACAACAAAGCTAACTAGCTTTGTTCTGCTTTTTACTATAGCGGCAACTGAAATGGACGCATAGCAGCGGACAGCAGCTCAACGAGCATCAGACTGAAGCTAGACAAGGGCGCACGCACAAGAAGCCTGAAGCTGCACTGAAACTTACCATGGAAGAGCTCGGCCAATGGCGAGAAAACGACGGCGGCAGGGATTTCGATTGACTTCAGCTTGGCTGCAAATCCGTGATGGAAGGGACTCAGGATAGTTCGATGATTATAACCGTGAGGATGCCAAACTATTTTTCAGGCTGACAAAAGAAAAGGGCTTCAGTTTGGTCGACATTGTAAATTAGTTTAGTGACAGAAACAGCCTGTATGTTCTGAAAGGGAACTGAAGTACATGTCGTGCTCTTTGCAGATTGTACTTACACTTGAAACTGGGTTCAGTAGTTTGAGAGACATGCAATTTCCAAATTGGTTAAAAGTTAACTTTCCAGTGTGTTGCCATGACCAGAGAGGATCATGAACCATTGGAGTTGTAGTACTTCAGTATTTGGAGGAAAAGACAAGAACCTGGATGACGTACTTCAGTATTTAGAGGAAAAGACAAGAACCTGGATGACGAGGAGAGCGTGGAGCTGTCGAATGACCATGACCATCTCCCGCCGCTGCTTGAAGGCCTCCAGCGCCGTATCCGTCGCCGTCGTCTTCTCGGCATCGCCTGCTTGGGCACGGGCCTCCACCACGGCTTGGTCGACGGCAGCTCGGCGGCCACGATCGGCACGCAGCCGGGGAGGCGGATAGGCTCGGTCGAGCTCAAGGCGGATAGTCTCTGTGCTCCCCCGTAATCGCCGGTCGAGCTCTGAGAGGTGGAGAAACATGGACAGCACCGTCCATGGCGACACGGTCTCCCGACGTGCACCTACACGCGCTCCTCGTCCTCCTCCTTGGCCTCCCGCTCCTCTCCCTCCTCCTTGGCCTCCCGCTCCTCTCCCTCCTCCTCCACCGCTGCCCCTCCGCACCCACGCCCACACACAGCCCGCCGCGGCGGCATCGCACCGCGACGAGGAGGCGAAGGTGAAGATGAGTTCCCCATCACCTTCCTCCCTCTCCTCCTTCTCGACATACTCTTCGGAAGGGGTCGGCGTGGCTCCGGCAAAGAGGAGCGTCGCGGAGAGGCCGTGGTCGGAGAAGCGCGCATCGACCCTATTGTGCCCCTGCTGCTCGCCGTCTCCGGCGCCGGCAATCGGGGTGGCAGCGCCACCAGCTGCGCCCGGCGGCGGGCCTCCAGCACCGCCTACCTAGTGACATGGAGAAAGACTAATTTACCCTTTATCAATTTTTTTAAAAAAAATAATTAGTACCGGGCTCACATTATTTGGTATCGGTCCACAACTTATAGTTCCTTTCACTAGATTCCTCCTTATTTGTAACCGTTGGATCTGAGCAAACGAACGATTATTATTAATTCCAAGCACCATAGAATTCCTCCTTTACTTTATCTATCCGAAACAACTTATGCTAGCAAAACATTTCTGTAAGCAAAGCTCAAAACTTACGCCGTGATCACATTTGCAGTCTCCCGGAGCTCTGCAGCAACCCCAAGTTGCACCAAAACCCGCCATCCGTTGACATAAATACCGATGGCTGATCCATCTGCTCGCAAAGTCTCAGACTTCTCCAACACAATACTAGCAATCCCTTTCCTAGAAACAAGTCAATAGTAGATTTTTCAATTGAAGATGGTAGGACATTTGATATACACGATTTTTTCTTGTAAAGATGTGTCCATGACCTAGCTAGTCATTATATTTGTCAAGTAAAAAATGCTATGCACTGTTCCGGCAACGGTGATCTAGAGAGGAACAAAAAGGGGAAAAAAATGGTCACCGGTGAAGAGCCAGAGAAGTGGTAAGGCCGCAGATACCACCGCCGACGATTACGATGCCGTAGGCCGCCTCCATGTATCCTTGCTTCTTTATTCTCCGTTTGTAGAGATGTATATGGACTAAAAAGGTATGCAATGAGACTATTTTTGTTGGCTGTTCCTACTTGGAAGATGCTGAATGCATCTCCATATAAGCTGGTGTTGCTGCACTCGACCTTGAAGTCCCCAGTCAGTCAAAAGAAAATGGGTATCTGTGGAGTAGTTAAGCGCATATGTACACAACTTGACAGTGGCGTTTGATTACATTATCTGCACCCTGTACCATGCTGCATGTCTAACCATAGTTTATTACAACTTCGATTTGCAACGACAAAAAACACGCATCACGTGTTCTTTAACAACTACTAAAAGGAAGATACGAATCCATTTAACATTTGTATCTGCAGATAATGTATTTAACAACTACTAAAAGGAAGATAGGAATCCATTTAACAACTACTAAAAGGAAGATATGAATCCATTTAACATTCGTATACTATAAATAGTTGATGAATGATTTAATCTTTTCCTATCCCCCCCCCCCCCCCCCCCCCCCACCTAAAAAAAAAAAAAACTCGGTATATCCTTGTGGAACTGACAAGAAGACTCTTCTAGGTTCTAATTACGTTTCTACGTGACGGTTAGTAGCCAGCAGTCTCAAAACACAAATGCACAGCAGAGGCATGTGGAAAGATAAAAGAAACTAGTAAAAATGCACGTGCGTGTCCGACCAAATGACATCACTTGGCATAATTTTATCGTAAATAGTACTAATGCACGTGCGCCACGCACGTGTCTAAAAATTACATCACTTAGCAGGACTATGCAATTTATAGGTAACTTGACTACATGCTCTTTGATGACATATTCGTGTACCTTGCTGATCTGGGACTATGTGCGGCACAAGTACTTGGAAGCGACTTCCATCGACAAGGTGTATATTTCTGGTTAGAATCTATAATAGCTGAGCCATCGTTCATCACCAAATTGTTGACATTGCTAAAATATATATAGTCGACACATGCTTTATTACATGCATACTGGCCATCAAATTAGGTGCGTGCTAATGCCAATCCACCTGTGTACCCCTGGCAATATGGCATGCATGTTGATACCAAGTGAGGCATTAATACATTTTCTCGAAGATAATGTAACCAATTCAAAGTATTTTGAGCCTACATAGGAAGATATTAAAGACACGAAGTAGTCCTAACGAAAACTGATCTTTCAAATTGATTTCCCTGTTATGTGCGAAAGATGGCCACATGTGTCGTCGGGCACTATAGACCTTACTATATTTGGGCTGAATAAAATAGAATGGCCAAGTAGGAAAAAATAGAATGGCATACACATAACATTAAGCATTTGAGATAGCCGATCCATACACAATGGAATCAACATATATAATAACAACAGTTTAATGGGTTTTCTGTTCAAACATTACCTTTTTAATTAAATTCTCAGGTACACATACAACTGAAATCTTTTATTCAAACAGCAAGATCTATCGTTCTCATGGTCTCCTCTGATCAAGCAAAAACAGAGTGAGGATTTTCAGTCATAGGTCTTCAACTGTACTTCATGGGTTGCCTGTTGTTCAGGCAGATGGTGCAGCCTTTCTTTTTGACGACACAGCAATTGCACACAGCCTCCAGGTGCTGGCCGCCGCTGGACGTGCATGTCATGTACGCCGCATTCAGGCAATACATGGGGCAGGGGAAGAACCTTCCCTGCCCTGCTTCTGAGCTCTTGATGTAGCAGCCGTCCACCATGAGCCCTGTCACTATCCAGTGAAGAACACCTCTCATGCATAACGCAAGGAAAAGCTGGATTGAGAATGGCCGAACAAAAGACCTGAAATCATTTTTCATGATAAATTGCCGAAGAAACTCAGCTCATTTGTTGCATCAAGGAGCCAAGCACAACATATTAAGGGCTAATCATGGCCAATATGGAGCTGTTCAACCAACCCGTAGATGTGTTGTCTGCTGTCTCAGAAGAATACTTTTTCATCGAGTGTGGAGCAACTTATGACCCTCAGGCTTCAAACTGTATTTTTTTTTCATGTCTTCAGTCCTAAACCAAGACATGCCTGCAAACATAAGCTCATAAATAAGACAGGATGCGCATGACCCAGTTGTGTATCAACCAAACTGACCATGAGAAGGGCGGAACAAAAGGAAAACTTACCAGTCTCCCATATGTTGACCTTCAAATGCAAAAGTAGCATGTGCAGTCTTTATTGTGTTCTGAGATGTCATGCTGCTTGAAACTTAGCAACACCTCGATGGATTTTGTAGATCACTTGAGCTGCCTCCCACACACAATATACAGAAAAGAAAATTAATACCCTGCCATGGGACTCTTGGGAAGGAACAGAAAAGGAATATATATCACGATCGGTTAGACATGTCAATTGTGTAACCTCGTCAAGGTCTTGAAGTTTGTAAGAAATTACAATGTCACAAATTAGGAATTTAACTTTCAGTTTGAGGTATTGACAGTCCAATGCCTCGAAAGGTATTGACAACCCATGCAACATAAACATGAGAAATAGACGATACCAAAGCATGATAGGCTATCTTGGCAGGCACAGATCTTGTGTTCGAACCCAGCTTTGAGTAAGAAATATGAATTCAATAGTATGTGATGTTCAACTTATCACTTGTATAATGATTTAACAGTATGCAATGCTCAAGCCATCAATAGTATGCTTAAGTTACTCATTTTTTTTTTCCAGATATATGGAGCATACTTACCCTTTTAGTGCCGCCCAGGCCAACCATGCTCCAAACAGCAGCCTGAAGTAGGAACTTATTAGTATGGCAGGTCTATTAAGAAAAAACATGGCAGATGTAATTGAGAAAACAATGCAGTAGTGGACCGGTAGTACTGCAGCACTTCAACAATCAACTGATAACACATGACGGTGTGGTGGTATTTGGTCAGTGGACCGGTAGATCTCCATGGCATCTTTCATCCCCACACCAAGGAGATGGCCAGCAGTTCCGAAGCAAATAATATGGATTATCACTGAAATAAGAAAATGTTTGCGCATCACGGATGATAAGTAGGAATCCTACAATAATACTTGAATAGAGCATACCATGTGCTAGGGGAAATACTGATCGAATAATTTTCAGTGGGCATGCATGCAGATACAAATGTTGTTTCGGGCATATGTATGTGATACCTAGAATCAATTTTTTTAAGTTTCTGAATACTGAAAAAAAAGTTACAAGTTGACAGTAAAACCATACAGTTTCAATGTAGCTCCCGGCGACAAAACAATATAAATGATTATAGCATGGCTTTTCTTAGTAAACTAAATTCAGACTTAAAAAATGTAGATGATTGTAAATTGCAGCAACAAAATAAACACGGGGTCAGATGTGCCACGAGAGAATGGATTGCATAATCTACATGTGAGTAAGAAACACAAATTCTGTACAACTGACAACAATTCGGTTGCTGGGTGTGGCATCATGGCCGAAAATGCGTTTCTCAGAACGTCGCGAAGTATGGACCTTGAATCTCACCGCACATCTTTGGACACCATGTGCCAAGATTCGGATTGTCTAGATGTGCCAGTAGAACATGTGCTGATTGGGTGCATGATTTCGGGACTATAGGGGGTGTTCGTTTCATGGGGGTCTAAAATTTAGAGGGGTTTAAAAAAAGAATCTTATCATTTAAGAGTATTAAATAAAATTTAATTACAAAACTAACTGCAGAACCCCTGGTCTAATTTGCTACACGGTGGCACGCGGTAACAAGCAACGTTTGCATGCGTTCAGTTACTTTTTCAGATGGCCATGCCTGCCTGCTCGTTCGGTCATGTCGCAAGTCATGGGTGCCTCGTCTGAAGTCAGGCCACGCCGTTCCCATGCTCACATATGTTGAGAGGAGGCATGCAGTTTATGATTTTTTATTTTTATTTTTGGTTAGGAGGCACGCAGGACACTGTCTTGTCCAGATTGCATGCAGTCAAGTTGTTACACGCAGCTTAAAGAATTAAGGTTAAGTTACTTTTAAATGAACATATATCATAAACGGTGAATTGAATTTAAAAACCGTCTGCACCAAACTATTTCTTACAATTAAATCTATGAAATAAGATCTCATTTGGCTATATTTTGATAAAATTAATTTTCACAACGTATAGGCCTCACATGTCATACACACAGTTTTGCTCTGTTTTCAATTTTCACATAGCTGTGATCTAACCACAATATTTCTAGTTTAGCTTTTAAAATGACGATTTAGCTTTGGGGTTTGCGGTTTAGCCTCTACTGTTTCTGCTTCACGCATGACGGTTTAGTCTTTCCGGTTTTTGGTTTAGCTTTGTTGGGTTTATCCTTTACACTTTAAGGTTTATGATTTTTATTGTACGGTTTAACTTATACAGTTTACGTATTCAAGAACGACGGATTAGCCTTTTTGGTTTCTGCTTCAGTCTCATTGGGTTTACCAGAAACAGTTTAAGCTTTTCTCCTTGACGGTTTAGCCTTTTTGGTTTCTAGTTCAGCCTCGTTGGGTTTACCAGAAACAGTTTAAGCTTTTTTCCTTGATGGTTTAGCCTTTGGTGTTATAGGTTTAGCCTTTTGGGTTTCGCCTTTGGAAGACGGTTTAGTTTCTACTGTTTCTGCTTCACGCATGACGGTTTAGCCTTTTCGGTTTCTTATTTAGCCTTGTTGGGTTTAGCCTTTAAAGTTACTGTTTAGCCTTTAGGGTTTATGATTTTTTTTTTGTACGGTTCAACTTCTACAGTTTACGTTTCAAGAACAACGGATTAGCCTTTTTGTTTCTGCTTCAGCCTCATTGGCTTTTCCAGAAATAGTTTAACCTCTTTTTCTTGACGGTTTAGCCTTTAGAGTTACACAGGTTTAGCCTCTATTATTTTGGTTTCTAAAAAACATATGTATAGAAGTTTTCCAAAAATGGACTAATGCGGTCGTATTGTACACATATGTAATACTGTTTTTGTTTCTATTGGTCTTTTGTTTCTTTTGAAGAGAGCGACAATCATACTACTCCGATACACAGAAATTATAGATAAAAAAATATAAATTGAAAAGTTTAATGCCATGCACTGCACTGCATGGGTGCACCGGTCGACAAAGCTGCAGCAGGCCAGAATTTTGTTTTATTCGTCTGTTCCCAGGCTGCTGGTGCTAGTCTATTTCGGCTTACTTACGAGGCAAAGCAGGACATGAAGTGCATGCTAACAAAGCCAAGCTGGATTAAGCTTAGGACAGGTGTCACCTTCTCCAAGGGTCCGTATCTCGGTGGGTTCGTAGAAAATCCGCGTTGGCATCACGGCGTTGCAGCTGGATGGAGTATGCCATATATGGGATTGAGGTCACCGAAGGAAAGCGCGGCCGGCATGGGCAGCGAGGTCGCCGGAGACGGATCCGTCGCTGGAGATTGGAGCTCCTGCAGGTTACCTTCCCCGATTCCGTTCGACATGGAGGAGAGGCCATCTGGTGCCAATTAAAAATGCAATAGAATCAAAAAGGGGAATAGCAGCTCACGGAGGATGAGGAACAACCATGCTGGATGTCGTCTTCGGATCCAGCCCCGCCGCCGCAGCCTCCATCGAGCTACTACACTCAGCTCCGGCAACCACAGCGGACTCAAATTCAAGTTGTGGGAAGGAGGGCGCAGGGAAAGTGTCATAGAAGGAGGCCATGGATCCGAAGGTCCTTTCCCTGCACGCGGTGCACTAATCGTCGCCAGTCTTACGTCTGCCCGCGTCTGCGAGGCGGCGGCGGCGGATCGAGAGATGAGAGGAGCAGGTGAGGGTTTGGTGTTGGGTAGGGATAGATGGAAACGGAGCGTGACTCGCGGGCGGGATTGATCGGGCGGGTAGCTTCGTTCCTCTGTAACAAAAATTCATGGATCCTCATACAAAAATGAATTAATTTGGACATTTGTTCACCTCCAATGTCCACTCTTCCGTGGATCCGGGCCCAGCATGGCAGGATCCGATGGTAGATATTAGAGGTGACCTTTTAGATTAAGGGTGAATTTATAGGTGTGGTAGGTTCTGGTAGGTCAAAACTATTTTTCTCGCAACTGGTTCTTTAAGGGTTTAGAAATAGAAACACTGACAACAAGTACATCTTTAAGAACCATCAAATCGTAACTTTAAAAGGAAATGAAGTTCTCAGCTTTTAATAAAGGATCCAAGGAAATGATGCTTCCAAGTATCTCTGGTGATGAAACCTGTCGATCTGTGATGGATTAGTGTGGTGATAAGATGTAGCAGAAAGACGAGATGATCCGGCCGCAACGTCAGCTACAGGCGACCGCAGTCGTAGTTTGTATGGCGGAGCGACTCGGTGCCTAGGAGAGCCAGGATGGCCATGCAGGCAAGCTTAGCGACAAGCGACTTGGCTCGCAGCAGAGCTCCCATAACGAAGGATTCCAACGACAGCCTCGTCACCCTCAGCCTCCTCTCCGCAACGTATTCCCGGATCGCTGCCTCCTCTCCCGACTCACCGGCGGCGGCGGCCCGCGACAGCGACCGTGCCAGCACGAGGGCGTCCTCCAGCGCCGCCGAGCCTCCCTGGCCGATGTACGAGCCCATGACGTGCATCGCGTCGCCGGCGACGGTCACGGCGCCCTTCCGGAACCTGCCGAACGCGACCTGCCACGGCGGCCGGTACCAGACTTTGGACACCAAGTTCAGGGATTCTGGGTCCGAGTTCTGCACCATCTCGACGATCTCGGCGGGGCACTGGTGATCTTGCAGCTGTTCCAGCACGAAGTCCTTCATGGCTCTCGCGTCTTTGGTGAGATCTGCATCAGGATTGCAAAAGGCTACGAAGAAACTGACTAAATTGTCTGTCAGCGGTGAGCGCCCGACGAAGAAACCGTTGCCTCTCAGACGCAGAAAATGAGTTCCGAATGGATGTCCGTTCGGATATCTTGTGAATCCGCGTAAGAAGGAGCTAGGGGTTGATTTGGGTGCAGGCAGGCCTAGGTACTTCGCCACCACTGAGTTTGAGCCATCACATCCTATCAGCACCTGCACACATGTATTGGAAATCTTGGGATCAAGATGGTAAACACAGAGTTTCAGACCAAAATAAAATAAAACAACAGGATCAGTGCTACTCCAGGACTTCTGGATCTGTGGTAAGATGGATCCTGCTCGCCGCGTTACCTTGGCCCTGATGATACTGCCATCCACTGTAGTAAGCACGGCGCCATGGCCATGACCGGGATCTGCTGCATCGACCGCTGAAATATGGCAACCGAAGCGGATTGTCCCTGCAGGTATCCTCTTTGCCAGTGTCTCGATCAGATCCTTCCGTTTCAACCATCGGAGCTCTCCCCTGGACAAATGATGGAGTGAAGATTGTTGTATTTATTAGTGCCTTTTTCGGCTGGATCATTACTGAGCGGCTCTGGTTATATGAGTTTGTTTGTGACAGTTTACTACCTGACTGGTACTAGGGTGCTCTTGTTTTCCAGCTGCCACACGTTGTGGAACCTGAAATTTCAGACTAGTGAAACAAGTAGAATTATGAACTGAAGAAAATTTGTGAAATTTTAGGAACATACGTGGTAACCAGGTTGGCAGTCTCCCGGAGTTCTGCAGCAATTCCAAGTTGCTCCAGAACTCGCCATCCGTTGACATGGATACCAATGGACCCGCCCTCTGCTCGTAAAGTCTCAGATTTCTCCAACACAAGGCTAGCAATCCCTTTGCTGGATGCAAATCAGCATCAGATTTTGTCATTCACACCACAGTGCCGTCAGACTACCACAGAGAAAAATGAAAGGGGAGCGGCCGAGGGATGTCACCCGTGAAGAGCAAGAGCAGTGGCAAGGCCGCAGATGCCGCCACCGACGACAACGACGCCATGGGACTCCTCCATGCTCTTACTCTGGTTATGCTACTTTTGAGGCGATGCCACACGCATCTTCTTGAGACGGTGTCAACGCATCTGACAGTGAGGTCCGTAATCAAAGAGCTCCCAAACAAATACTACTCCTTTCATCTCTTTTTATAAAGGATTAGAGCATTTCGCATTTGTCCCTAAATATTATGGATTGGATGGAGTGGGGCCCACAGCCTGGAATCTTGCCCACCCACCGCACAACAGCCTGTCCCAAGTCACACGTCCCAAGTCACACGCTCGGGCTTGTTCGGCAGGTCTATAAGCCGCTGTAGTGGATGCTGAAGAAATAACTGCGAACATTGTAGCGGTTGATTCGCAGTATGGCTGCCAAACAGGCTTATCGTCTCGGCACTGCACACCCGCACCGCCACCACCGCATGATTGGCCCGAAGTCGCCGCCGTCGCTAGCTAGCCCGCCCTGCCGCCTCCTACGCGAGGTCGTGCAGCCCTCTACTCTCCTGCAGTTGGTCGCCCTCGCGCTCCTGCAACTGGATCGACGGGGCGGATCTCGCCGCTGCTTGTGGGCTCCCGGAGGCGAGGGCGCGACGTGATTCGCCGCTGGAGGAGAAGGGCAGGGCCGCGAAGAAGGCCGCCGCGCCTGCATCTTCCCCGCCCGACACGAATTTGGGCGCCGTCTCTCACCTCTCGGTGGCCCGCACCTCCCTCGATTTGCCATTGGAGAAGGCTGCCTCGCCTGCATCTCCCCCGTCCAATTCGGATATTGGCGCTGCCGTTCATCTCCCTGAGGCCCGCATGTGCATCGATTCACCATTGGAGGACAAGGAAGGGGCTATGGAGAAGGTTGGTGCCGCCTTTGGACTTCCACAGGCGCGTGCCTCTCCCGGCTCGCCCTTGAAGAAGGGCGGCTCCATGGAGCATTCGAATCCTTTATATAAAGGGGTGGAGTGAGTAGTAGTCACCGCTGGAAACCGAAAAACCGGACTTACCGGTCAGGTCGGTTTACCCGGTCAACATTCGAGTTCAAAATTCAAAAAAAAATGAAATTTTGAAAACATTTGTAACAAAAAATTGTAGAAAACAACTAGACCCTAAACGAAGACGGTTTGTGGAAGAACAACTCGAAAACAAGTTCGTTTGGCTAGGCAAAAAAAAAAAAAAAAAAACGAGAAAGAATAACGTTGGAAAAAGGAAAAAAATAATAAAACCTACCTTATCCCTTCGGCCGGTCCGATTCGCTCGTGTATCCTCTTCCATGCGGCCGTCCACCCCACCCCCGCAGCCGTTCACGCTCCACCCCCGCAGCCGCCCACCACACACCGCACCCCCGCCGCCATCCGTCACAGCGAGAAGCCGCCACCCGGTTTGGCTAGCCGCCTACCCGAACCGGCTTACCGACCGAAAAAGACGGCTAGCCGCGGGGGCAGTGGAAGAAAGCAATTCATCACATGTGCATTTAATTATTTTCATACGATATGATCAACAAATATGCGATTTTAGTGACATACAAAATATCAAAACGTGACGGAGTGACATACAAAATCTCAATCGTCGGAGAACTAGCAAATCTCTTCAAATACGTCAACGTATAATCATGGAATCTGAAAGGGATGGCTCGAGCAGAATCATGAGAAAATTTAAGTGAATTCATCTCTGATTTTTAAAAAATATAGATGACTGTTATCAGTGATAAATACTATGACATCGCCGGGGTTTGCAAAACCGATATAAACCAGTCCGATTTTTGCAAAAAAGAAACTGAAAAACCGACCCTGCTCAATATCACCAGTTATCCGGTTTTTGATATTTGAATTTGAACAAACTTGAAATCTCAAAAACCAAAAAAAAAAACCGAGTGGTAGACCGAAAAACCGTACTGTTTGTTTACGAAAGAATAAATTGTCTCGATAAATCGACAAAAACTGATCGGTAAAGAGGAAAAACCGACTAGTTTGCTTTAAAATTTCGTCCAATTTTGTTTTTTTTTTTCTTTGTCTCAGCTTTAAAGGTAGACAAATCGGTCGGGACGGTATCCGAGATACAAACGGTTTTGTAAATCCCTGGTCGCCACGACTGGTACCATAATAGTGTCTGACATTTATCAAGCTAGTCTTCCTTTTAGGCAGATATTTTTCTCGAATTCTATAAGCGGATATAAATAGGTCGTCGGGTATAACGAGAACCCTTGATATAGTGTCTCAAGTGGACAGGTAATGAGACGGATCAAATTTGCAGTATGTGATTCCAGATTAATTCGACTGTATTTCGAGTTCAAAAGTCAATTTGTCGGACCATACTAAACAAAACACTAACAATTTCGTTGATACTAAGGGCTTGTTTGTATCAAATAGTGACTACTTATCTGTACATCTAGTTCCCCTGACGATCATTTGATATGGCAGTGAACGTTAAAAAGAAAGAAAAATACGAATCGGACAAATCATCAAAGTTCAGCACTTTCATTTCCTCCTAAGAGAGAGGACGTGAATAAGCCACCCCCTATAGCTCCCTGCCCTGATCAACCGGTCGAAGTGTGCCTCCGCCGTCCTCACGAACTCGTCCATGTCAATGCCGGCCCCGAAGTGGCGCGCCATCGTCGGCTCGTGCACGGCGCGTGTGGTCCTGGCGAGAACTGCCGGGTCGCACTTGAACGGCGGCGCCGCGTCGTCGTTGGGTCCGAGGAAATCCGCCGCCGTCGTTTCACATGACTCCATCCCGACGACCTCGAACGAGCCCTCCGCGTCCACGATCTCCCGCATTTCCTCTGCGCGCGGCTTGTACACGGGAATGTTGTAAGAATCTAGCTTCGCCGCGTCCACTAGTCCCTGCACGCCACGATCAACATCCCCGGTCAATCCCTTCCTGTTTCTTGATGATTATTGGACTACGGACGCAAAATGCTAGCTAGAGATCGAACCCGTGCCGCCATGTCGTTGAGGACGTCGTTTGGAGGCTCGTTGGCGGTCCGTCCCATGAGGGCGATCAGCACCCATCCACCGGCGACCATCTCCACGGCCCGCGACGAGAGGAAAAGCGTGACGTCCCTGCTGAACTGCCGCGAGTACGCGTCGTTCACCGACGGGGAGCTCGTCTGGCCGGCGCAGATGTTTCCTTTGTTCACCAGCTCGCCAGTGGTCAGCTCCGGGGGGACCTGGGAGAGCCAGTGGAGGCTGAGCGAGGAGATGACCAGATGCAGGCTCCCCGCCGGGAAGAGCCGGCCGACGAACGACCCCGGTGCGCCGAAGACGAATACGTCGCCGGCGACAGCCGCCTCAAGCTGCCCCCTCTGCTGCTGGAACGCCGGGAGTTGCCGGAAAACGGTGTTGAAGTCGTTGTCCGGGAGGTCGTTGAGGTACACGCGGACCTCCGGGCAGCGGCCGGCGCCAGCGTCCGCGCACCAGCGGCGCACGGCGTCGACGGCCACGGAGACCAGGAACAGCGTGTTGGGCCCCGACGAGCAGCCGAGGTCCGCGACGCCGATGCTCGTCGGCACGCCGTTGGCGGCGTCGCTCCACAGGTCCGCAACGGCGGCCTCCACCAGCGGAGCCAACTTGTGCTGCACGCGCCTCTGCAGCGATGCAAGCACGGGTCAACGCAAAATCTCAAACAGCGGAGGGATCTGTGAAGAAAAGGATGGCGAGATGGATGAGTTCGTCCATGGACAGACACCTGAGGCGTGGAATTCCTGGCGTAACTGGTGTCCCCTTCTCCGCCGTTCATGTGGAAGCCGTGAGTTGTCGACGAGGCCATGGCCGAGCTTCGCTCAGCAGCGCTGCAAATAGAGAATCGTGAGCGCAAATATATCTTAAGGAACAGAAGACAAATTATAGAGTAAATTAATCGTAGCTTCGATTAAGTAGCACCGCGGATTGTGACGAGATAACCATGGAATAAATTGCTGGGGATTTTGACTTACAGGTTCAGATGGCTGCCTCCTGCCAGGCTTCTTGATGCAGGAACGGGGAAGAGCTATAGATAGAAGAAAACAGTGTGGAAACGGGCCAAGCATATTCATCATGTACTGATTTTATAGGCTACTCTACTAACAACAACTAGTGAAAATGTACGTGCGTGTCTAAATAATGACATCACCTGGCAGGACCATGAGCATTACAAAGGTATTCACACAACAGTTCTTTTTGCTATCCTTTTACTGGCAACTTTCTAAGGTAACTGAACAGAATGAATAGAATGAGGTTACATTATTGTGGAGCTCTACATAGCAAAGAACAATATACCACTCCCAAGTTTTAAAAAATGTGGCATAATTAAAGATAAAAAATCAAGAAAGAGAGAAAGCAGCACCATCTAGGTCAAAGAACATATGTCTGCAGGTCTGATTGTTACAACATGGAAACCAAATGAAATAATAGAATACATACAATTTCCATTTTCCAGATTGCATTGTGGTGCTGAGAAAAAGAAAAGGCACAACAAAATAAATTGAGAAAGCAAACAGTATACTCTTGAATGCAACCAACACCAAGAGCATTATGGCCATCTTCATGTTGCCCTGCCCGATGGTGTCATTATCTGTGCCGGACACAACTGTTCCATGAGCCTTCACAAAAGAAAAATAAAAACAGACCATGAGTCAACAACACATGGGACACAAAGCATGGCGACAAATATCGGAAAAAATACAGTTGAATGAAATATCTCCCAAAACACACGAGATAATCTATAGTATTTTGAAGCAATTTAAATGCCTGATATTTAAAGGAGTAAAATGTTAAACTTGACTTTTACTTCTAGGACCTTTATTGATCAATAAACAAAATTGTACTTAGAACTCAAGCAAAACAATTAGAACTCAAATAAAATAATACAACTATAAACAAGAAAAGAGAGGTCCGAGACACCATCACTTTGTCAACTCACCTGGCAGTGCAGTGCAGGACAGGAACAGCTCATGTAGCATCCCTTAGCACTCATGAGAAACTGCTTGGATATGCTTGGTACAAGTTCTACAGCGAAGGTTTTTTTGCGATTGGAACAGGACAAAACATGCCGTGAACCAATACGCTAGATGAGCAGCCTACATAGCAAATTGTAGATCCCTGTTCTCGAGTAGCGTTTTCCGTGGACAAATAAAAAATGCTATTCATCTAGGATTCATCATCAGCAAAATAAAATAGATAGCTTATTTTTTTCAGTAGTGATATATACTGATGATGATGATAGTGACATAAAGTGTTATCTTAGTAAAATTATAGGGGGCATGATTCATATTTGCACGTTCTTAACGAAATATAATGGCAATTTAAATCAGAAAGGTCATGCCGAAAAAATAGCAACTGAAGCCGCATGGGGGAGAGAGAGAGAGAAAACGAGTTTTACCTTTGCGATTAATGGCTGCATTCTAATGTAATGGTTTGACGAAGAAAATTGATTCTACTGATAATACCTCTGTGGGATCACCACCAGCAATTAGGAAACGATTTTATTATTTCTGCTGTTGATATAAGAAAGCTCTATTAGCTGGGGTGATTAGCTTCATGGCATTGAATAACATGTTAGATGTAGGATGAAATAGCTAAGAATACTATGGATTCTATTATACCTTCAGAAGAGCAACCAAAAATTGCTGCCATATCATACTAAAACCTTTACCAGCGTCAGAAGTAGGTGCTCGCAATCCAAATAGATTAGGTACACTTATATCCTGAAAATCGTAGAGTAGCAAAGATGAACATTCTTATTTCTTGCTATTCCAAAAGATTTATTTTTACTCATCCGATCCATGTTACTTAAGGAATAGCAAGACTACCATTCTAGCAGAACAACAAAGAAATATTCATAAGAGCTAAGTAATCGCAACGCAGAGACCAGAGCAAATTAGCCACACACACCTTCTAGTTTTGCAAGCTTGTAACCAATATTTCTCCTGATGGAGTCACATGCAGCAAGGAGAGGTGAATTCATGGGCGACCGAAAGGAGTTGCCACTTGCGTTCATATAAGAAAACCAGGCGCTCCAGTTATCATCATCAGCCTGCAACGTGATAAAACCAGGCTCAGTCTCTTCAATCCAATCACAACACTTGCTTATAACCATGGAAACTTTGACCATCTCTGAAAATCACATGCACGCGAGTGAAGTATTGAATAGTACATGGGTGGAATAAGGCAGTGCGTACCTCTGACCTGGTCCACACAGCAGGATGTGAAGCTCACGTTTGAAGTCGCTTCCTCATCCTCTTGCTCCAACCCCACCGGCTACCAGGGATCTGGAGATGTTCCAGTTCTCCATTGGCTGAATTGTAAACCAAGAATGAGCAGATCCTTCTTCACTGCCGCCGCCCTCAAAAGGAGATCCTCCCTTTCGGTTAACGCCAGCCGACACATATGGAGATCAGAAGAAAAACAAGCAAATCGAATTGGGGAATCCAGAGGAGAGGAGAGCCACGATGCATACCTCGATCGTGGAGACGTCTCTTCGCATATCCGGATGTAACACTGATATGATCCATCACACCCACTTCGCTAGATGGAAACAGATTAGGGAGAGGAGAGATAGGCACACCGCGGAAGGGAGAACCGCCGTCTCCCTCGTCGGCGGCGCGAGGAAGTGTGGGCGGAGAGCGACCGTGGAAGCCCGGAGGGTGACCTCGGCATGCGCGGCGGCGGCGGCCACCCGGAGATCCACCTCCTACATCTGGACTCTGGAGTAGGATGAGCGCGGACGGTTCGAGGCGTGCAAGAGAGCGGCGCCGCCTCTCCCTTGGACGGTGTGACACCTCCTCGCGGCATCGAGGGCCTCCTCCGAGAGGTTCGGTGGGGTGGTGCTCCGTCTCCATCTCCGCTCGGGACATGGGCAACCTGGCGGCGGTGGAATTACGAAGATTTGGAAAAGGAAGGAAGAACTTGAAGGAAAGCCAAAGGTACGCAGCGCAGCGAACATGATTAGCGGGCGGGGGGAACTGCGGGTGGGTAGCGTTGGTCACGGTGTAAAAAATATTAGGATCGTCATACAAAAATGAACTAATTTGGACATTTGTCCACCTCCAATGTCCACCCTTCCGCGGACCCGGGCCCAGCACAGTAGGATCTGACGGTTGATATTAAAGGTGACTTTTTAGATCAAGGGTGAATTTACAGGTGGGGTTGATTCTGGTAGGTAAAAATTGTATTTCTCGCAACTGGTTCTTTAAGGGTTTAGATTAAAATGCTGCTGGATCTAGCCAAATTTATAGTACTATTTAGAATGCCAAGGGTCCTTGCAAAAGAATATCTTTACGTGGTTGCTGACTAATGGATGAGTTCTACTTCTAATGCACCGACTGACATGGTGCTAAGAAAGTATTCCTGATATTCTTGTTTCCAAGCTTGAAGAAACAGTATAAATCGTTTTACTTTTGATTGCCCGGTGTCACATGCCATTTGGAAAATGTTTTGGATCTAATAATCGTTCAGTTTGATTTAAATAAATAGCGACCACACCATGAGTGGTGATAAACTCTGAACGGGCGTCCTCCATGTTGCTCCTCCTCCGCGTTCTATTGACCGTCCATCCCATAGCCTCTCAAACGTGGAATACAAAACGTCGAGGTCGAAGTCGTGTCGGAGCACCGCCCGCAGGCCGTAGGTAGCTAGATCGCCCGCCCTGCGAAGACTCGGGTGTGGGCGTGGTTTCATCTCCCACCCGCGGATGCACTGGGCACCCGCACACCCAAAAGTCAGCCCAACAACCCCCTTTAAATGTATTTCAGAGGTGATTAGGACATGTATTTTGAAGAATTTTATTTAAATATCCTCTTAATTTTTAAGTGGTTTTTGTTCAAATAGATTCTTCATCATATATTCTCTAGCTAGTCAATCAAATTGTTATGATTTCTTGGATTTTCTAAGTCAATCTTTTGAATTTTTGAAAGAGGAGAGAAATTAAGGTTTCGACCCTACGGGCACCTGACACCCACCCAAAACCCGACGGACCCGTGCGCAGGTGCCAATTTCCATCCGCGGGAGTGGGTGCTCTCACACGAAGCCTTCCTCGTCGCGGATGGGTTTTTGTTCCACTCGTCCCGTTGCAATCCTAGGAAACATGGTGATAAATTTGATCGTGCGAACATATCTTCTCTCAATCTTCTTCTTTCTTATCGTTACACGTTCCTTCACCTCACTCTGTTCCCGCCACTAACAACCTCACCTAAATGTAGCATATTCATATGAATCCTTAATCCTTTTACACCAAGCGAAATCAAAATAACGAATTAAAGCTTTTTGTGTGGTGTAAAATACTCCACTCTCAGGGAAGACTACCGCTCTCTCAGAGTTTCTTGATACTAGGCGAGGTGGAGGGGATTAACTCGGGAGAATACCATGACGAGTGAGGTGGAGGGCGGCCACCTTAGGCAATAGTGGCATGCCAGATGGAGTGGCGGCAGGCTATATGGAAGGGGACAACATAGTTGGAGCCAACAGCTAGATGGCGGCCAAAGAAGGTGGGTCGGGCTGCTAGCGCTGGCAAAATGGATTATGGACAGAGTGAAAAATTTTGACCGAAATTCGGCGATTTTCGCCAAATGTTTATTTTACCAGTCTAGTTTTGGCAGCTTTTGGTAAAATTTGATTAATTAGAATGTTTTGGTCAAATTATGTTTAAATTCAAAAGATTTCTGACCAAAATCTGGCCAATCTTTGCTTATTTTCGATCATTTCGATCTTACTGGTGGGCCGGTATTTCGGAGTGCACCAAAATTTCAAAGTTTCAAGCACTGAATGGACGTGCGCGGGGTGACCTAACCCTGATGCCCTTCTGCTTTCAGACAAAACCGCCTCCAAATAGATATGGGGGTCTATCGTGTAGCGTGCTCTCCTCTGCTGCACCGTCGTATTTGTACCTCCAGATTTGATCCATGTACATCTACCTTGCAGCAATGCCGCCGTGGTGCCTGAAACATACAAGATGCTTAGCATCAAGAATGGGGTTGATGAATGAAGGCTAGGTCAGAATGATCGAGAGAGACGAGCTGATGATGCCATTAGTGTGTTGTTACCCGTTTCCAGTCGCTGGGGCTCATCTTGGGCGCCAGGACCCTGACTGTGCGAACCGCGGACGCCAAACGGAAGCTTGGCCTGCCACAGTCCTCCTGGCTGTCCGACTGCACGACGTGCCTCGAGTACTCCGTCACGGTTGCTGCGCCGCCCGTCTCGTTCCGAGCTCGGCTCAGGAAGAACACCGTGGGGCGGACGCATGGGTCGTCCGGGCTCCAAGGTCGTGTGTTGAACACAAACGGCTTTTCTTTTCCATGTCTTGAAGGTCAGCAATGGCGCCTCCAGCTCGTACGGCGCCACTGCCCACGGGTACAACTGGACGGTGTAGCCCCACGCGATCGAGACGGACCAGTTGTAGCCCGGCCCGTGCTTGTGGTAGCAGAAGCACTGCTGCAGCGACCGGGCCGGGTCGAACCGGGACGCGGCGACCAGCGACTGGACCACGTCGAGCTGGGTCCGACCATGGGGACTGATGGGATCAATGTGGTCGAGGTGGTGGAGCGAGACCAGCGGCGCCACCGCCCACCGGGTGGGCCGCGAGCATCCCGTACGCGTCGCCGAGGATATCCAGCTGCACGCATGTGTTGCACAATCAATACACGTACTACTTATTACTCAACGGAAATGCCGGCTTATTAGCTAGTGTTCAGAGGATGATCACCTGGTGGAACCCGGGCTCGCGGGTGAGCGGGATGCCTAACTCGCTGAGGCAGGCATACACGCAGTCATCGCTGCTGAAGAAGGCTCTGTATCGGTCGAGGCAGCCATCGACGACCTTGGTGAGCTCGGCGGCGGCCGGGTAGCTCGCCGCGAACCCGCCGCCACCGAACGCCATGCCGTACGAGTGCGCCACGTTCTGCTCCACACTCTCCGAGGGCGCCCCGATGTAGTACATGTCCTCGTGGTCGTACTTGCCCAGCACCGCGACCAGGTTCTCCGGGAAGAACACGGTGTCGTCGTCGCCCATCACGAACCACCGCACCTGTGGCCGGCCCGTGTCGTTCGCCGCCGCCACGGCCAAGAACGAGTCCGCCACGATCCTGGCCCTCCGGGACGCCGACGCCCTCACCCGGCCGCCGAACCGGGACGGCGATGCGTCCGGTGAGACACGGTATGGCGGGCTAGTCGCCACCGGCCACGGGCTAGCCGGCTCCTCGTCGAGCCAGACGTGGCCACGCATCTTCCCAGTGCGCCACCACAGCTCCGCGTACACGCGGCGTTTATCCCACGTCCGAACCGAGTCCAGTCTTTCGGAGGCGCTCATAGGGGTAAGGATTGCGTCCGTGAGTTCATAAGGGTGAGTACTCGTGCGTGTTTGTGGATGTCTACGTCTGTACTGTGTTTCACATTAAAAACCCATATGAGGTGCACCTTCGTCAATCTTATGAAACGTAAGAGGTAATTTTCCCCACAACTAAAATCCGAAAACATGAAAAAAAAACCTTAAAATCCGTGGGAGAAAGATTATATATATCTTTTATGTTTCATGATTCGAAATATGGGAGTCTCTTCATGCTTCATGGTTGGAACCTTGAGAGATAGTACATATTTATCTCTCTTGGCTCTAGGTTTTAGCCTCGAAAAGTAAGAGATATTATTTTTGTAATGGAGGTTTAAGTTCACAGCTAATATCGAAAAATCACAACTTTTTGACATATGCATCGAGATCCACCACTATTATTAATGTGCTGACATATGCATCGATATCCACCACCGTTATTAATGTGCTACAAATCAATCAAGATCCAAAGCAACGTTCTCAACCTCACTATGCGAGAGCTATGATGGTTGCAATCGGAGGAAAAGTTCAGATGCCCCAGGCTTAGATCGGTTGGTGCTGCTACTTGGATTCAGTTCATGGTGATACACATGATCAGATTCCCTCTTATTTTAGGAAAGTGTGACATTAGAGAAATGATGATACACATGAGTACTTTGTAAAAGACGCACATCATTTCTCTTTGTAAAAGGGCCAGCTACTATAATCTAGAGAATATGTTCATATAATGGAAATATTATTTGTGTTCAAATTCATATTGTCGAGATATATATCATTTTCGTGGCTGCAAACGCTTATATAATTTTGCCCTAATTCATTTTGGCAGATGGACATATGCATCGAGATCCACCACCGTTATTAATGTCACTACAAGATTTGCAGATATTGCCTACCGTGTAATAGAAGTGGCCGACAGTTTGTAAACTACTGTGGGTGATTACCAAGTGGCCGTCAGTAAGCATAATTAGCTACATTAAATAATCCACCGTAGGGGATTTGCCAAATGGCCCACGGTTAATAACGAATGGGCTACAGGATGGGCCTCCCTGTCGCTCATTTGCTAACAGATCAAACGGCGCAGCTAACGGAAGCCTATCATTCCTCACATCAAAAAAAAAAAAAGCCTATCGTTCCTGGCCAGGAAACAGACGTCTTTGTCCACCACAATACACAAGTCGCGGCTGCTTGATTAATAAAAAAAAAAAGTCGCGGCTGCTGCTGCTGGACGCCGCCGGTGCCGGTCGCCGCCGCGCTGCTCCCCGCCGCCGGTCGCCGCCGCGCTGCTGTCCAATGCCGGTCCCTGACTCCCTTCCTGTTCGCCGCCACGTGCCGACCCAACGACATCCCCTGCATCGCCCTTGTGCAGCTCCTCCGCCTCGCGCCTCCTGTGTGTTCAGCTCGAGCTCGGACCTAGCGCCTTCCCCAAGGATTTCCTCTTACAGGTTAGCACGAGGCTCATGTTCCTCCTCAAATCTCCCACCGCCCATCTCATAACCATCCATAAGAACTTGATGTGATTTGATTTTCCTATAACCCTAGGTTTGAGGATTTGTTCTGATTTTGGGATTGGCCGTGATTTTGGGTTTATCTTTGTGTGTTTCTGCTTGTAGATGATCTAGTAATCTTGAACTGCAAATTAGGTTTGATTTTGGAACCTCAAATGTCTCAACAGGATGCTCAGTTTGATGAAAACAGGGGGTAGGGACATAAATTGTAAAACTGAAGAAGTACTACATGTTTCCACTGATACAGGCAACATATTTTGACATGACAAATATCAAAAAATTTGGACACGGCTCTTGATGGTATAAGTAACGTCAGACTTATGAAAACTCAAGTAATTAGGTTGCAAACTTTGTTTTGAATTAAGTTTTCTGTAGAATAAGTAACTAACTG
Organism: Eragrostis curvula; assembly: GCA_007726485.1. Taxonomy (NCBI): domain Eukaryota; kingdom Viridiplantae; phylum Streptophyta; class Magnoliopsida; order Poales; family Poaceae; genus Eragrostis; species Eragrostis curvula. The sequence continues at coordinate 15,828,259 of CM017439.1, read as the reverse complement.
TAGAACAAGTACTTCATGCTTCAGACTGAACAAGTAGCTTCAGACTAGTGCAGGTTTCAAAACCCAACACTAGTGATATAAGTTCTACACTATTATATAATATTTGTTGATATAAGTTATGTACTACAGTTTATGTACATGTACATTTTCTCAGTGGCACAATTCTTTGCAGTCTGAATAGGGATATCAAATTATGGAGGGGGACCGTAGCTGGATGTACAGCGAAAGGAAAGGCAGACCGTATAGTCAAATTTGGGCTAATGGGGTAGAACAGTTCGTTGAGCATGCATTTTCATTACCAGATGCATTGATAGATCAGACCTCTAGGTGCCCATGTAGTTCCTGCAGATGCTCACATAAGAGAAAGAGGGATGAAATGACAATGCACTTGTTGCGGAATGGATTTAAGAGAAGATATGAATGTTGGACCCTCCATGGTGAAGTAGAAGGACAGCCGGAAGCTATGGATGATGGTGATGACATAATAGCAGAGGTGGATCGAATGGATGATATGTTACTTGATTTAATTAGGTACTCAAACCATGCTTCACAACACGGAGAATAATTCATCTTGGCGTGCTGGCAATGAACGTGTTCTGCAGGTATACTATCTGAGATTACTTTTGTACTCTTGTAGCTAGCTCTGCAATGATCATAAAGAAAACTTTATATTTTGTAGGCTCTAGCTGAAAAGACTAATGTGGACTTTAATGTGCTGATGCAACCAGAATCAGAACCACATATGTCGTGGTGTGATAGAGTAGAGCGTGTGCTTCAGGTTTGTTTGTACCTTTGCCATTTCGGCATTGTTTATTCAAAACAGATCTTATATTTGTGGAACATGGTCACAGGCGATGGTTGAAGTGATTCCAGTGGACTTAAGTGCTCTGTTGCATATTCACTTGCCAGCAAAGGTAATTTTTGTGAATTTGGTTGCTGGTGTTGTTCAGAATCTCAGAGCGAGACATGCATCATGTAACATTATGTAGTTTTAATAAATATATACCTGCTATTGGTTGAAAAATTAACAGAATGAGCTATTGCCTTGCCTGCTCTCTGATTTTAATTCAAGAAAATCCTTACTTGTGCAGGGTTATATAATGTTTTATTGCTTGTTCTTTTAGTTTAGCATATAACATCGTGCATTTTGTTTTATCGTATCAACAGACAACTGCATCTGGAATTGGTGCGACACAGGGAACAAGTGCAGTAAGATCAGACGCTTGTCCGGATGATGTCAACGATGATAATCACATTTTGGCTTGATTTATTATGTGGAGACAATACCTATTCTTAGTCACTACTAGGTGTTTGCTACATGAAACTGGAGCTTACCATCCTGAGTTATTTTCTGTTTTAGACTACCACAAATATACATACTGCACATGCAAAGTTAATTTGCACATACACACTGCACATGCAAAGGTTTAATTGATATTCAGCTGTAAAGATTGTTAATTCTTCAGATTTCTCTATTGACTGAAGTTTATTTCGTACATTCAAGAGATGGATGTAAATTGAAATGTGATGGGCCTACCAGAGAAATTTGCATTAAAAAATTGTTATTTGTATCTGATATGTGTTATTTGGAGTAGCTAATATATCTAATTGGATTCTGCTATAAAGAAATGACTACATAATCACCGACAGTGTTATTCCTGTCGGCATTTGCTCTGGTAGACAAAAAGGCGACAGTTCTCACACTGTCGGGGATAATATATGCTGTGGGTAAACAGATTTCTGTTATCTTTGGAGCTGACGGTGTTATATGAGTGCCCGACAGTTCACTGTCGGAAATGCACTCACCGACAGTACATCCTGAAACTGTCGACCACTTCTTGAATCCCCGACAAGGTCATTCCCGTCAGGAGGTCCCCGACAGTACACTGTCGCCCACTCAAATTTCTGACAGTATACAGCAATGCCCGACAGTAAAACCACTGTTGGAGAAATCTGCATATCTTGTAGTGTGTGCTGGCATATGCATCAAGATCCGAAGCAACGTTCTCAACCTCACTTGTCAGCCTATACTCAGCAGTCCACCCCAATCTACTGGCAGGGAGATGTCCGGCGCATCTGTCACCGTGTGCGTGCTAGCCGTGTCCTGCGTGCTTCCGGCGTCAACTCCATTGGAGTATGCTGGCCATGTCAAGCTCAGCTTCCTGGACGCGCCGTTTGTCGCGACGGGGCCGTTCCAGTATGTGTGCCTGTACGAACTGGCCGGAGGTGACGAGTTTCCGGCTGCGGTCAGGCGGCTCAAGGAGTCCCTGGCCACCACGCTCGCTCTCTACCTACCCCTCGCCGGGCAGCTGGCCTACTTAGCGGACACGGGGGATGTCGTCGTCGACTGCTCCGAGGCTGGCGTTCCGTTCGCCGAGGCCACGGCCGATGGCGACAGCATGGACGTGCGCCGGCTCGCCAGCGCCGAGGCGCACGACGTTCCTGCGTTCCTCAGCCTTGTGCCCCGGCACGACACCCGGGTGCTCCCTGTGCCCGTGCTGTCCGTGCAGGCGACGCAGCTCCCCAATGGCATGGCGCTGGGCCTGTCCGTGCACCACGCAGTCGTCGACGCGTCTGCTCTGCAGCATTTCATGGGCGCGTGGGCAGCCGCCTCCTGCGGAGGATCGGTGCTGACCAAGCCCCTCGAGCCACCGGACTACAGCAGGAAGGCCATCACCGATCCCCGTGGCGACGAGCTCGTGCGCGACATTATCAAGAAGGTGGCGCCCACCCTGCCCGTGGTAAGTAGAGCATATCTAGACGCAGCGCTGTGGATCTTGTACAAACTGATAACCAATACATGATGGCAAAATCCCAGACAAACACGAGGGAGGACTACTTCACCCAGTGCTACCGGCTGGCGCGCCGGACGTTCTACTTCGGAGCCAACTACATCCGGTCACTCAAGCAGCACATCAATGCGCTCGCTTCGACCCAGGCCCGTGACGAAGCACCCAAGCCAGTGTCCACATTCGTGGCTCTGTCGGCTCTTGGCCGGACCGCGTTCGTCCGGTCCAAGTGGCTCCCCGCCGACGAGTACACGTACCTGATATTCCAGGCCGACCTGCGTGCGCGCCTCCAGCCTCCCGTCGGTGATATTGCGCGCGTCGCGTGGGATCCAGGCGGCAGTGATGGAGATGGAGGCGGCGCCGCTGGCCGGGGCGGAGACGTGGACCGAGCGGGTGAGGCGCCTGCCCCAACCGCGGCTGGCGATCGCGGCCGTAGGCCCCGGTTCCGGATGTACGACACGGCGGATTTTGGGTTTGGAAGGCCTACCCGCGTGGACCATGTGTCCATGAACCACGACGGCAGGTTTGTGCTGTGCGCCGGCAAGCGAGACAGTGAGGTGCAAGTCACCGCGTCGATCCACCCGTCGCGCATGGACGCGTTCAGAGCGCACATCAATGCCAGACCCAGGCCGAAGTTTTAGCCCGGGCAAGGCATCGTGCAAGATTCGATAGCTGGGAGCCCAATCGCTTGCTGCAAAAATAATATTCCGGCACGGTTTGGCTCAGAACTGAGGATGCGATTTTGAGCTCTGACATACACATGGTTCGGTGGCTCCCGTGTGCTCGGTTCGTTTTTCACGAGCTACGGTTCACTTTAGTTTTTAACAACAATGCGGGTGCTAAGCAACTATAATCCGTTCTCACCCTCTATGTAAGATGTGTTGTCAAACAGGATAAGCCTTTTTACCAAACGATTTGATCAGATAAGCCAGATAATCTAGTATAAGACGGATAAGCTATTTTGGCAAATAATTTAGAGCGAAAATTGTTCTTTGCATAATCCGGAGTGTTACCAAACAGGGTCCAAATATTATTCGAGAAATGATCAAAGCTCAGCACCTTCATTTCCTCCGAAGAGAGAGAACGTACGTGAATGAGCCATCCCCAGTTCCCTTCCCTGATCAGCCGGTCGAAGTGTGCCTCCGCCGTCTTCACGAGTTCGTCCATGTCCAGGCCGTCCCCGAAGTGGCCCGTCAGCATCGGCTCGTGCACGGCGCGTATGATCCTTGCGAGAACCGTAGCCTCGCACGGCGTCGCCGCGTCGTCAGGCCCGAGGAAACCCGGAGTCGCCGTGTTGCAGGACTCCATCCCGACGATCTCGAACGAGCCCGCTGCGTCCACGATCTCCCACATCTCCTCTGCGCATGGTTTGTACAACGGTATGTTGTAAGAATCCAGCTTCGCTGCGTCCACGAGCCCCTGCACAAGCCACAATCAGCATCTCCGGTTAATATTGTTCGATCTTGGATACAAGAAGCTGGCTAAAGATCGAACCCGTGCCGCCATGTCGTTCAGGCCGTGGTTCGGTTGGAAGTCGATGTCGGGACTTTCGTTCCGGCGGTCCCTAGCGGACCGTCCCATGATGAGGGCAATCTGCACCAGCCAACGGCGACTACCTCCACGGCCCGCGACAAGAGGAACAGCGTGAGGTCCCTGTCGAACTGCCGCGCATACGCTTCGATCACCGCCGGAGAGCTAGTCCGGCCGGCGTTGATGTTCCCTCTGTTCACCAGCTCATCGTCGGCCAGTTCTTTGGGGACCTGGGAGAGCCATTGGTGGCTGATGGAGGAGATGACCATGTGCAGGCTCCCCAACGGGAAGAGCCGGCTACAGAACGACCCCGGTGGGCCAAAGGCGAATACGTCGCCGGCGACAGCCGCCTCAAACTGCCCCCTCTGCTGCTGGAACGCCGGGAGTTGTCTGAAAACGGTGTTGAAGTCGTTGCCCAGGAGGTCGTTGATGTAGACGCGGACCTCCGGGCAGCCGGCGCCAGCAGCCGCGCACCGGCGGCTCAGGGCGTCGACGGCCACGGAGACCAGGAACAGCGTGTTTGGTTTGGGTCCCGACGAGCAGCTGAGGTCCGCGACGCCGATGCTCCTCGGCACGCCAGATGCGGCGCCGCTACACAGGTCCGCCACGGCGGCCTCCACCAGCGGAGCCAACTTCTTCTGCACGCGCCTCTGCAACGATGCAAAAACGCAAAATCTCAAACAGAGGAGGGATCTGTGAAAAAAAGGATGGCGAGATCGATGGATGAGTTCGTTCGTCCATGGACAGCCCTGAGGGGAGGAATTCCTGGCATAACTGGTGTCCCTTCTCCGCCGTTCATGTGGAAGCCGTGAGCTGTCGACGAGGCCATGGCCAAGCTTCGCTCAGCTCCGCTGCAGAATGGAGAATCGTGAGCGCGGGAGTATCTTAAAGAAAAGAAGACAAATTATAGATCTAACCAATTGTAGCTTCGATTGAGAAGCACCACGGATTGTGACAAAAGATAACCATTGAATTCCTGAGGATTTTGACTTGCAATTTTTAGATGGCTGTCTGGCTTCTTGAAGCAGCAAGGGGGGAGAGCTGAAAAACAAAACAAGTAATGATGCAGGATTTTTGTCGTCAGATTCAGAATCTGACGACAACTAATGATGCAGGATTTTGCCAAAATGTAAATGGTTTCTAGGGGCTATTCAGCCCGGCTTAGGCCCTGTTTGTATGCAAGGGACTAATTGTTAGTTGACTAATTTTTAGTCTATGAGACTCCAAACAGGTGTGACTAACTGTTAGTTCAAAGGACTAACAGTAATCCTATTAGTCAGTCCAACCCAACTAATATAGACTAATGATTTCAACAAAACATGAAAAGACAATGCTATCTTTTATCCCTTCCAAATATACACGGATTAGTTAATTAGTCAAGGGCACAATAAATATTTCCTTATAGTTTGGACTAACAATTAATCAGGACTCCAAACATGCAACTGACTAATTGTTAGTTGACTAATAATTAGTCAGCTAATTTTTAGTCAGGGACTTAGTTGTTAGTCTCTTGGATCAAAACAGGACCTTATAGTGTTTTTTTGCCTCACTGTAGCTACAATGACACATTTTACTGTTTAACTCATCAGAATATAAACATATGACGACACATGATGTTGGATCTCACCAAATAATGCATATTTAGAATGCCAAAATTTCTTAATAAAATAAACACGGGATTCAACCTCTTGCACATGTTTTGTTTGAACAAAGAAGCGAACATTGTGGAAAAGGTCCAAACACAAGTTTACTATGAACTTAGTTTATAGACATATATTACGACAAATGATGCTGAGTCTAGCTAAATTCATATTTAGAATGCCAAGATTCCTAATAAAATCAAGGGGCTATTACGTTTTTACCCTTACTTTGGAGCCTTATTGTGATTTTACCCCTGCTTTTTGGACTTTGTGATTTTGCCCCTGCTTTTTTAAAACGAAAGGTCAACTTGCCCCTGATCCGTTAAGTGACTCTAACGGTGTTAAATCTTGTATAAAAAGACCAAAATGTCCATCTGTGTTTCTTTTTTTTTGTTTGGTTGAACACTTTGTGTGTGTTAGAGTTCGTAGCACAGCGTCAGCTTCAAGCCTATGGAGCTCGTTGCCATGACTTCAGAGCTGCACGTTTCCATGTCTCCAGAGCGGCGCACAGAAACTGCTTTGCGAAGCTATCTCATCTCCAGAGCGGCACACAGAAACTGCTTTGCGAAGCTATCTCACAAGCAACTAACACCTCGAGTGGACTTGCGGGCCTGCTATCTCACAAGCAGCTAGCACCTCGAATGCACAAAACAGAGAGCCCGAACAACTCCGCGAACTGAAGAACAAGTGCAGCTCGACACTGAAATCCAACTCGAAAACCAACCAAATCGAGACGAGAGATGATGAAAATTTAACCACAACTTCACAACATCATGCGTGACCCAATCCAAGTAAAAGCTCCAAGAAAATTCAAGCTTTTCGCACCAATTTCAGAAATTCGTGGAACCCTAAGCAAATGGGGAAATTTTGGGGAAACCGAAATTAGAAGGTGCCCGAGAGGGTAATCAATCAATCCATGACCTAGACATGTTCTCACTTCTCCTAGCACCAAATTCCCAAAATAAATTTGACTCGCATTCGTGAAGGTGGCAGCCTCCGCGCGCCGCTTCAGGCGGTGCCCCTCCTCCGACCGAGCCTCGCCGCAGCCGCTCCTCCTCCGAGCGTGCCTAGCCGTGGTGCCCCTCCTCTGAGCGCGCGATGTCGGGAAGGCCTCTCCTCCGACCGCGCCTCGCCGCAGCGGCACCTCCCGAGCTTGCCTGGTCGCGGCGCCACTCCTCCAAGCGTGCCACGCCGAGGCGGCCTCTCCTCCAACCGCGCCGCCTTCAAACTAGCCTCACGGCCTCCTCCAAGCCCCTTGATCGCGCCTGTCCAGGGCGCCCCTCCTCCATGGCGTGTATATGGTTAGGGCTTAAGAGAGAGGAGGCGTGAGGTAGACGAGAGAACAGGGTTGGGAGAGACAGAGAGCGACGGGAGAGAAGAGAGAAAGTCGGATAGGGCCACTTGTGTCCGTTTCCATTTTCCAAAACGTTTTCTCTTTTTTTTTTAATGCTTCATTTCGGGCTGGGCTAACGGATTGCAAAACCAGGGGTAAACGGATGCTTCAGTTTGGAAAAGTAGGGGTAGAATCGCAAAATTAGAAAAGCATGGATAAAATCACAATTGAACTTCAAAGTAGGGGTAGAAACGCAATAGCCCCTAAAATCAATGCCTTTTCGTGGTTTGACTAATGGATCAGTTCTCACGCACTAACATGCCGAAGACAAAGAACTATTGATATTTTGCTCCTATACTCTAGTCGTTCAGATGATTTAAATAAAAAAATGGCGATCCTATGACGATGGATTTGTTTTGGCTGAATGGTGATAAAGCGTGAAGTGTATGCACTGGCTTTTGTTTTTCGATGAAGCGAGGGGAAGGGGGTGAGGTAACCTTCGCCATCATGTTTCTCCTCCTTGTAGTCATCTACGTGACAAATTGTCCATCCCATAGCATCCCATCAATAGGGAGGGCTACCATTTATCAAGAGTCTCAGGCATGGATGAAGTAGGACTAGGACAGCGGCCGCAGACAAATATTGGTACACCTTGTACAATTTGCCGGGCGCGTGCAAATTGAAAATCATTAATGAAAAATGTCTATGATAGTCCCACCGGGAGTAGTCTGAATTCAGGACACGCATATCCTCCGCCTAAGAGACATGATGTGGACAAACATTCCCTTGTAGCTCCCTTCCTTGCGCAGCCGGTCCAAATGTTCCTCCGCCACCCTCACGAACTGCTCCATGTCGATGCCGGCCTCGAAGTGGCGCTCCAGCATCGGCTCGTATACGGCGCGTTTGACCCCGGCGAACGCCACCGGGTTGCACGCCGGCACCTCGAAGGACTCCATACCGACCATCTCGAACGAGCCCTCCGCGGCCACGATCTCTCGCACCTCCTCGGCACAGGGGTCATACATAGGGATGTTGTACGACTCCAGCCTCGCCGCGTCCACGAGTCCCTGCATCAGATCAGGTCAAGATCATCAGCGGCTCATCGCCCGGTTAGGTTGTTGTTTCCTTGATCATCTTTCACTAGTTCGGCCATGTATGGATGCCGGAAGCTTTAATTTGCTATATATAGCTAGCGGCGAACGAACGAACCCGGGCAGCCATGATGTTGAGGATGTCGGTGGGGTAGTCCTCGTTGAATGCGCTGCTCATGTCCCTCGCTGACCGTCCCTTGAAGGACGCCAGCAGCCAGCCTCCCGCGACGACTTCCTTAGCCCGCGACTTCAGGAACAACGTGAGGCCCCTGCAGAACTGCCGCGCGTACGCGTCGTTCACTGCCGGGGAGCTCGTCCGGCCGGCGCAAATGTTCCCTCTGTTCACCAGCTCGCCGGTGGTCAGCTCCTGGGGGACCTGGGAGAGCCAGTGCAGGCTGAAGGAGGAAATGGCAACGTGCAGGCTGCCCTCCGGAAAAAGCCGGCCGAAGAACGACCCCGGCGCGCCGAAGACGAAGAGGTTGCCGGCGTCAGGCTCCCCCATCTGCTGCAGGAACGCTGGGATGTGCCTGAAAACAGTGTTGAAGTCGTTGTCGGGGAGGTCGTTGAGGAAGACGCGGACCTCCGGGCAGGCGATGCCAGCGGCCGCGCACCGGCCGCGCAAGGCGTCAACGCCCACGGAGACCAGGAACAGCGTGTTGGGCCCCGACGAGCAGCCGAGGTCCGCGATGCCGATGCTCCTCGGCAAGCCAGCGGCAGAGTCAGGGCATAGGTCCGCCACAGCGGCTTCCACCAGTGGAACCAGCCTCTGCTGGGCGCGCCTCTGCAACAATGGATATCCATGCATAAGTAAACTATTAACATGCAAGCAAGAGTTAGTTTGGTTCAAACAAAGATAGCTATATATGCCAAGGATGGGAGATGAACGCGTGCGTGCGGACGGGCCTGAGGCGTGCTGTTCTTGGCGTAGCTGGTGTGCCCTTCGCCCCCGTTCATGTGTAAGCCCTGGGACGCCGAAGCTGGCAGCGCCATTGCCGAGCTCTTCTTCGAAACCGAGCCGCGCTGCAAGTAGCCGAAAAGCGGAGCTAGGGAAGCATGCAAGAGCGTGCTGGCACGAGCTTAGATTGAGTTGGGCATATCAGCAAACTTACTTGTACATGTCACATGCTCCTTACTTGTCTTGCACCCTGATCCACGTTTGCGCTGCAGAACTGCACTGCACTGCATTGTACTGTACTGTACCAGCATGCTAATTGTACCGTAGCGGCGGCTTATGCTCTGGTTCAACTGTTTCCCTACCTCACAGTCTAGCTCATATTCATATTCAAATCGGCAGCCTGGCCCATTCAAATCATGTGGCAGGTAGTGGCGGGAAATGAAAGTAATTGGTTTTACTTTTCGTGAAATGAAAAAAATGACTAGGACTAGAAAGAGACAGGCACTAGAAGGTGAGGGCTACATCCACATCATAGCACGTCTGAAAGGGAAATAGTGTTTCAGATCTATTATATATATATAATTGACCGAGCCACCGAGTTCGCTCCAAAATACTAGATATTCTTACGTTAATCGGAGAAAATAAGAAGACAAAAATACCCATCACTGCCATTATGAAACAAATTGTCATAAAACCCCCTAAAATATCTATAAAATAGCTAAATTCAGAACAATAAAAAATAGCCAAAATACCACTCAAACATATTAATAAATTACCCATCTCGCCATTATGAGTCAAAAAATAGCTAAATTCAGAATAATAAAAAATAGCTAAAAATACCCTTCACACCTATTTCTAAATTACCCATCATGCCATTATAAGTCCAAGAAATAACTAAATTCAGATTATAAAAATAACTAAAAATATCCCTGATTCTTATTTCTGCGCCATACTATTATGAGCCCAAAATAGCTAAATTTTGGAATAACAAAAATATCCAACATACACTTAATTCCTATTTCTAAATACACCATCATATGTCTAGCTAGCATGAAACATTTTCTTATTTTTAGCATGACTCATTTTCTTAAAGATTTATTTGTAGCACGACACATTCTTTTTTCCTACCATGAGATATGTTAGTTCTTTAGCATGTCACGTTTGAACCGACCTCACTTCTAAAACAAAATCAAATGCATTGTTATATAAGATAGAACCTAAATGATGACTCATCTCACACTCAAATTGAGGGATGGTGAGAAATTCTTCAATATATTTTCTATTGTTCTATAAATATAGAGTATAAAATAAATAAAAATAATAAATTGTGTTACGCTTATATAATAATATAAAAATATTTTAATTAGTATAGTAAGTCTAACCGTGCAAATACGCGGGCAGCCATACTAGTTCGATATGAGATGAAGAATTGGAAGGGGAAAAAAATAATCCTGGGGTTGCATCTATAACATCAATTTGACATATTCATCATGACTAGTTTGTGAAGCTGAAGAAAAGCGTCTTGTCAAACAGGGAAATGCGAATAAGCTTGAATACAAACTGAAGAGTGTGTTACATCATCCTTCCATTGTCAGCAACAGCGACCGAAAAGCATATAATTTGGCAGATTCCCCGCACCCGACGCAAAGAAAGCGATTTATATATAATGACAGGTCCAATCATCCAATAAGTACTCGTCACAAAACGGAGACTTCCAATTGTATATCGCTTGGTTAGTTTGCAAACAGGAGACTTCTACAAGAATTTATGTATGCGCAAAGCAAAATAAACCATAATTTCCAAAGAGAGTAACTATTCATAGAGCACTCAAGGTAGAAACAAAAGTTACGGATTGAAAATTACAGGAGTGAGAAAAAACACACAACGAAATTCGTACAGATTACATGTCAACAGGTAGTAAAATGTTACATCTGAACAAAGGAGATAAAGTTACGACAGCAGAGTGATGTACCTGACGGACCATGCTCATGCACTAGAGCAGTCCCTGATGATAAACAAGCCATACAACTGTGAAGACACGCACATAACATACAGGACGTCGAAATTGAAACTAGGACATTCGGGAAATATACAGCCTGTTCGTCTGGTTTGCAGCAGCTGTTTTGCAGTAGCTACAGTATTCCATTTATTTCTTCAGTAGCGGCTACAGTGTTCACAGTTATTTCTTCAGCAGCCGCTACAGTAAAACCGCTGCATCGACAATTGCTAACACCGCAGCACGTACCACAGGGCTACAGCGACAACTCGTCAGATCCGGGCCAAACTAGGATTAAGATGTGGCGACAACATATTTGGTTCACCATTATATCTTGGTTTATCTCCATTCAGAATATGATTTGAGAAGCTTTTGCCTTGCTGTCACCTTACCTGGCCAATGTAAAGTAGAATAAGTCTCGGCATCAGTGAAAGGGGTCTTGGCATAGTGGTTAAGGCACCTGAGTAGTATTTTTTAGGTCTGGATTCGACTCTCGGTGGGAGCGAATTTTCTAGGATTTAACGGCATTTGTGCTTTCAGTGGTAGGCAATGTGGCTGTTGACAGCGAGATGCCAGTGGTGACTTTGTCAATCTGAAGGATTTGCCGGCTCAGTCTTCGAAAATGCCCATAGAGATAGAGTTTGCGTATGTGCGTTCATAGAGGTGAGTGTGCGTGCGTTGTGAGTGTCTGAGTTGTACTGTATAATCACATTAAAAAAAAAGCCTCGGCATCTTCATCCATATTATCCTTAATCCGCTGTTGTGCATGTCTTTCCATGTTGTTCCCTGTGATGTGTTCTCCACTATTGAGCTCTTCTACCATTTGCTTTTGATGACTCTGCCTCCACTATCAGATGATACTATATTCCAATGAAACTTGTTCCCGACAATCTCCGTAGCTGTCAACAGACGGCCACAAATAGATGTGAACATTATGCAAAACACGGAGCATGCATGACCAACATATAAACCCAGGTTCTGTCCATAATTTTTTTCTACACCCCAGCAAAGTTCACTGAATGATTTGTAGAGCTTTCATGAATAAGTGAATATAAAGTTGTCTGAAATTCCAGAACTGCTACCTTATTTCTCTTTATTGGCAGAGAATGAAAACAGATTGAAACTCTTCTAGAGAAATAAGCAATCACTCTTTCGAGCATGTTGGTCATTGGCCAGTGCTTGAACTAGTAGTACCTCAATACGGACTCGAGGATTGACCATATGTTGAAGGAACCAATGATATGGAGTCCAGTTTCGCATGCTGCACGCAAGCTTCCATCTAGATGTACAAATGAATACCAATACTATCTGCACTTCCCTGTGGCTTCTTTGCTTCTTCGACTCATTTACCGTTGTGCTTCTTCGGTTCTTCAGTTTTTCAGCCTTCCTTCTCTCTTCGTCTCCTTCCTTGCTGCTCCCAACAGCACCCTGTTGTGCCCCGAATCGCTGCGATTCCCTGCTCACAGATGCAACTCCAAGCAACAACTTTGTAGCTTTCATATACTCTGTATACAGATAGAAGCCCTGCTTCATGATTTCTTCTCTTCTCCCTCCGCCTGCACTCTGCTTTCCATGTGCTGATGAAAATAATTCCCGTGCAGGAGCCACAATCCAGTAAACTTACCAGATGAGGGCGCAAATTCCTTCTCTTTCTGGTGAGCAGATAATGCTACACTTTTACAGACGAACTACTATTTATATCTTCTAAAATTGCAGATGAAAGACTCTTGCCAAAGGGGGAGGCTTATCAAAATAGCCCGTGTAGGCGCACGGGTTGATGAACTAGTCACGGATCAGTTCTCACGCACTAACATGCCGAAGACAAAGAACTATTGATGTTTTGCTCCTATGCTCTAGTCGTTACATGATTTAAATAAAAAAATTGTGAAAATATGACGATGGATTGGTTTTGGCCGCTGAATGGTGATAAAGCGTGAAGTGTATGCACTGGCTTTTGTTTTTGATGAAGCGAGGGGAACGGGGTGAGGTAACCTTCGCCTTCATGTTGCTCCTCCTTGTAGTCACCTACGTGACAAATTGTCCATCCCATAGCACCCCATCAATAGTGAGGGCTACCATTTATCAAGTGCCTCAGGGATGGATGAAGTAGGACTAGGAGAGCGGCCGTAGACAAATATTGGTACACCTTGTACAATTTGCCGGGCGCATGCAAATTGAAAATCATCTATCTATTATATATATAATTAACCACAAAACGAAGCCACCATGTTCGCTTTTAAGGCTTAGAAATTACAACGTTAATTGGAGAAAATAAGAAGAGAAAATTACCCACCACCGCCATTATGAAAAACTTAGTTACAAAACCCCCTATAAATATTTACAAAATATGTAAATTCGGAATAATAAAAAATAACCAAAATACCCCTCGCACCTATTGATAAATTACCCACCATGTCATTATGTGTAAAAAAAAAGCTAATTTCGGAATAATAAAAAATAGCAAAAATACCACTCGCACCAATTTCTAAATTACCCACCATGCCATTATGAGTCAAAAAATAGCTAAATTCTGAATAATAAAAAATAACCAAAAATACCCTTCACACCTATTTCTTAATTACTCATCGTGCCATTATAAGTTTAATAAATAAATAAATTTGGATTATAAAAATAACTAAACATATCTCTTATTCTTATTTCTGCACCATACCATTATGACTCTAAAACAGCTAAATTTTGGAATAATAAATATTCAAAATACAATTAATTCCTATTTCTAAATACATCATTATAAAAATACACCGCCATATGTCCAGCTAGTTTTGCACACTCTCTTATTTTTAGTATGACGCATTTTCTTCAAAATATTTATTTGTAGCACGACACGGGCTTTTCCTACCATGACATAAGATAGCTGTTTAGCATAGCATGTTTGAATCGACCTCAGTTCTAAAATAAATTAGGTCTCTTTGGGCTTTAGGTTCTTTTTTTTTTTGAAAAAAGCTTTCCAAAATAGAAAATAATAACAATAATTGTGGGTAAATTGGTGCATCTTAGGAGGTAAGATGCTATTTAAAGTCTCAAAAATTACTCAAATGTATTCTGTAGTGACAAGGTAATATTTATAACTTAAGTACCATGAGTTCATATCGTATTGTACCAGTGATTCATTTGTTATTCTAACATACTTATCTGGTCACTATGAGTTTACAGTTACCTTGCTAGCCGGTTGTCACAATATTGGTTTTTACATGCTATTTATAACCTGAAAGTTGTATAGACGAACATGCTACTCCTATTAGATTGGTTGGATCCTCTAATTGGCTCCAATTATATTATAAATCAAACACAAAAGGTTAGTTAAGGCACAATCCAAGCTAAATGATGACTCACACTTAAATTGAGGGATGGTGAGAACTTCTCCAATCTATTTCTACTATTTTATAAATATGAAGTAAGTATAAAATAAGTAATCAAAATAAACAATGTTAAATATTTATTATAATAATATAAAAATATTTTAAATAGTATAAAGTCTAGCTACACAAATGCGCAGGTAGCCATATTAGTTTATGAAAAATGTCTATGATAGTCCCGCCGGGAGTAGTCCGAATTCAGGACACGCATATCCTCCGCCTAAGAGACATGATGTGGACAGTCCCTTGTAGCTCCCTTCCTTGCGCAGCCGGTCCAAATGTTCCTCCGCCACCCTCACGAACTGCTCCATGTCGATGCCGGCCCCGAAGTGGCGCTCCAGCATCGGCTCGTATACGGCGCGTATGACCCCGGCGAACGCCACCGGGTTGCACGCCGGCACCTCGAAGGACTCCATACCGACCATCTCGAACGAGCCCTCGATCCGCGGCCACGATCTCCCGGCGCATGGATCGTATATCCAGTGGCGGACCCAGCTCGGCCCAGTAGGGTGGGCCAACAAGAGCAAAAAGGGCAGCGAATTTTTTTTGGGTTACTGTAGCTGCGCTACAGTGTGGAAAATGGTGTTTGGACCAAAATTTAGGGTATGCCAAGGCCCTGGCGGACCACCCCGTGGGTCCGCCACTGCGTATATCGGTATGTTGTACGACTCCAGCCTCGCCGCGTCCACGAGTCCCTGCATCATATCAGACCAAGATCATCATCGACCGGTTAGGTTGTTGTCTCCTTGATCGTTCGCTCGTTCGACCATGGATGGATGCATGCCGGAAGCTTTGCTGGAGTATATAGCTAGCGATCAAACGAACGAACCCGGGCAGCCATGGTGTTGAGGATGTCGGTGGGGTAGTCCTCGTTGATGGCGCAGCCTTCGCTGCTCATGTCCCTCGCCGACCGTCCCTTGAGGGACGCCAGCAGCCAGCCTCCCGCGACGACTTCCTTAGCACGCGACTCGAGGAACAGCGTGAAGTCCCTGCCGGACTGCCGCGCGTACGCTTCGATCACCGCCGGGGAGCTCTTCCGGCCCGCGCAGATGCTCCCTCTGTTCACCAGCTCGCCGGTGGTCAGCTCCTAGGGGACCTGGGAGAGCCAGTGCAGGTTGAAGGATGAAATGGCAACGCGCAGGCTCCCCTCCGGGAAAAGCCGCCCGAAGAACGACCCCGGCGCGCCGAAGACGAAGACGTTGTTGCCGGCGTCAGGCTCCCCCATGAAAACTTTATCGGTAAAGAAAATTTATCGGAGGTCACTGATAAACCCGATTTTCGGAAATATCAGAAAAAATTCAAAATTAAATTCAAAAATTCAAAACAATTTGATTTTTTTTTAAAAACAAATTGGCATCGCTTGTGGATATATTCAGACAAATTGTCCACAAACTATTTAACATCACAAATTGCACAAAAATAATGTAGCTTCATAGCCTAGCTGCAGGAAGCAATCAGCACTACGAATAGTAACACCTAAATTGACAGATACACATTGATCTAGCTGTTGCTAGCAAATCTCAGGGAATTAAACAAAACAATGCTACTTCAGGCTAAACTGCTAAACTGCAAAACACTAGCGTACAGATGATGCTTAGCATCAACGAAACGGACATTATGCTGCTACGTGCAAGTATTAAGGAATAACCAACAGTTGTAGCCGTCGTCGTGCTCCTTCCAGCAGCGCCACTGGACGACGCCTCGGCATCCTTCTCCTTTTTTCCCTGCCATGGCAGTTGCGCTCCACATCATGCTCGGGCGCAGCGGCAACCGGAGGCCTAGGGACGCGTGCGCCCCCCATTTTCAGCAGCCCCTACTTCATTCGTCATCACAGATGCGCTGGCCGGGGCGAGGTGCTGGAGAACCGAGCTGCACAGGCCGGCTTGCGTGAGAAGATCGCTGCTGTAGGAACCGGCCGCCGCTGCAGCTTGCTCGTGTGAACTCGAGACGGGGACCAAGCAGGACGGATATCGTTGCGGTCAGCGGGCTCCAAGATGGAAGCGTGGGCTTTTTTCGCCGGAGGCACGCGAGGTCAACTACGGGAACTCAAAACACTTCGAAATTTTTGGCCGATATCCAAATTTTGCCGGACCCCAGCGGTAGACCCGGCATGCCCCAAATTTCGGAAATTTACCGCCGATAAAGTTTTCGGCCCCATCTGCTGCAGGAACCCTGGGACGTGCCTGAAAACAGTGTTGAAGTCGTTGTCGGGGAGGTCGTTGAGGAAGACGCGGACCTCCGGGCAGGCGACGCCAGCGGCCGCGCACCGGCGGCGCAAGGCCTCGACGGCCACGGAGGCCAGGAACAGCGTGTTGGGTCCCGACGAGCAGCCGAGGTCCGCAATGCCGATGCTCCTCGGCATGCCAGCGGCAGAGTCTGGGCACAGGTCCGCCACGGCGGCCTCCACCAGTGGAACCAGCCTCTGCTGGGTGCGCCTCTGCAACAATGGATATCCATGCATAAGTAAATTAATACTATAAGAGCATCTCCAAGAGTTCCCAAACTGCACTCCCAAAAACTTATTATTGGGAATTAAGCCAAAAACGATGCTCCAACAGTTCTCAAAAGGCGCTCTCAAATTTCTCGCACTCCCGATCGTGGCTGGCTTGGTTGCCATTTTTCCGCCCAGCACTCGCGCTCCCAATCACGAAAAATTCGTCGACGGCGCTCCTCCCGCGCTCCAATCTCCCGCTCGTGCCCCTTTTTATCCCTGTCTAGTGTTTCCTCCCGTTCGCGCCTGTATTCCACCGAAGTGGGCATGGCCGCGGCGCCCCTCCAAGACAACGGCAGGCCACCTCGCCGTCGTGCCTGCCGGGGATCACATCGTCGCCACGCCCGGCTGCAGATTGCATGGCCGCGGCTGTTCCAAGAACGTGAGGCCGTCGCGCCTTGCTGGAGCTCGTGTTTTCGTTGCCTCTGCCCGCCAAGTTCGTGCTGTCCAGATCGTTGCCCTGTTCGTGCAGTGCAGTCGTCTACTCCATCCAATCCAGGACACTGCGTAATTTTTTTGTAATTCCCCAATCTCTTGCTCGGTGCTTGCTCGATCATCAGGTGATTGTGAAAATTCTTCAACGTGGTTGATTATTGAGTTGATGACCAGGGAACCATCTCAATTTCTCATCGACTTTGAACATGTAGAAGAAAAAGAATCTCGACTTGGATGGGATGCCTAGATGGGCCAGATGGGAAAATGAGGCCCAAACGGTGATTTGTAATTTTTTGGAAGCTAGATATTGGGAGCTGTTGGTGGCTGGATTATTTCTTTGCTCCCAATAATTTTTGAAAGCTCCCAATACCAGTTTTTTGGGAGTAAATTTTTTTAGAAACTCTTGGAGATGCTCTAACATGCAAGCAAGAGTCAGTTTGGTTCAAACAAAGATAAATATATATGCCAAGGATGGGAGATGAACGCGTGCGTGCGTGGACGGGAGATGAACGCGTGCGTGCGTGGCATGGTTGCAAATAGCCCGCTGCTATAGCCTTTTGAGATAGGTGCCGCCACGATATTAGAAATATTACCGCTAACGCCGCTAGCTCCGCTATAGGGTTAAATAACCCCGCTAACTTCATCCGCTAATTCCGCTATAACTGAGTTATGAACTTATGATTCATGCTTTACGATTCCTAAGTCATAAGTCAATCGATGTAATGAATTTGCTTGTTCATAGTTCAAATGATGCTTGCTTTCTTAATTCTATGGATTGTTTCGCCGCTAGAAATGATGATAAATTCATGCTAGGAAGATGGTATGCTTAGACAATGGCATACACTTTTGAAACATAGGCTTGAATTGATGAATTTACTAATGTTTTGGTAAAAAAATGTTTTATTTTGCAAACCGCCATTGGCGATAGCTGCCGATATTGTCAGACCCCATTTCTGGAATCTGTTGTGTATCCTGTATCAGTAGCTGATACGCACAAGAACACAGATATGATAATCAAAGGCATACTTCGAATAAATATGATACCTGATAACGAACCTTCAGTGGCGGAACGACTAGGATTCGAAGACTATCCCAGTACATCCGACCGACAAAAGGTGAAGCAGACAGCGGAAGACTTTGGCCCAAAGCCACAAGCAAACTTGAGAAGCAGAACCGAAAACCCAATCATCGTCTTCTTCTACGAAGTCTTCTCCTACTAAAACAACATTCGTAAACGCGTGAGTACATAAGGTACTCAGCAAGCCCTACACTACACAAGGGTATAAATACATGCATATATGGTTCTAGCAAGGATTTAGACTTATTGGTTCATTTGCAGAAAGCAACTTTTATGCAGGGTTCAGGAAGATATATCAAGGATGAGAGAAGGAAAATCATAGTTTGACAATATTTTAGTTGGTTGGCCCTGGGGGAGAATGAAACGTTCCCGCCAGTTCCCAAGTTTTAGTTGGGACTTCTGACCTCAATGGTCATACCGACCCGGCATAATTGCCATCACTTCCAAAACACGAGCAGGCTACTGCTCACGTACACATCAAGGAATTATCATGAAAGTGGCTAATCATGTCGAACTCAACATAGATGCGTCATATGCCGTGACTGCCGTCCATCCGGATGAATTTTACACTCTGCAGAGGTTGTACATCTTTACCCACCGATTACATTGCTCTTAGCAAGGGAGCAACATAGCGAAACCCATTCCCGAGTATCCCCGCAATGCCACCCACAAGCCATACCCAGGGGCTCATTCATGAGACTACAAGTAGTCATCATGCAGACCCGTCTGCACATCAAGGTGGAGATCACAAGCCAGATCTCCTAAGCAATACACACTCCGGAGTCTTCTCCTGGGCGCTCGTTTGCGCTACTGCCCCCTGGATGGATCAAGGTGGTAGGTACCAGAAAGTTAGGGTCAAGTCCTGCCCATAACAGGATCCGCGGTAGTACGAGAATCATCTAGTTAAAGGTTGAATGAACCGGTCCTTATGTGGCCTGGCAAGCACCATGCTCCCTCACTAAGGGACTATCATACTTATCCATCATATCATCAATCACTTACTAATGGTCTTGCCCGCAATCCAACCATCCCATCATCACCGCCTCCATCATCATCATTATCATCATCGTCTAACACAGTTGTGCTACTCCCAACTCCAAATATCACACGCACACCACCAAACTCATTTAACGCAGTTGTAAAGCATATATGTAAGTAAGGTGTGGCAATGTAGAAACATTGCGAGGGGTCCTAAGCAGTCTAGTAGCATGGTGATCATGCCATCATAGAAATGATGGAACTATCCTAGGGTTATCAAGGTGACAGGTAAACAAGGTAAACAAGGATTTAGATATTAACGCCTAAGTAAATGGCATCAATATCGATAAGCAAATAGGACCATAGCTACACAAGTAGTAAAATAACAAGTAATGCAAGTACGAGAATAGGACATATGGGTGCATTGCGAAAACTGTAGATTCAATCATGATCAAGGAGAAGTAGAGCTTGCCTGAAAGACGCTATCCTAATCTTTCAATTCTGAGTCTTCAGGATCTTTTGTCGATATCTTTAAGTCTTTCCTCGAAGTTTGTATCTTCTGATTCGTCCTTGACTTGGTTTCTTCGGCTCGTCCTTGAAGATTGAATGCTCCTCGAATTCGTGTGGCTCTTCCTCGGATCTTGCGTAAGCTAACGCATAGAAACATACCGTATAAATAAACTACCGCAAAAGGAATAAAGATCAAAAAGAGCCAAATAAGATTCGATTAACTCCAATAAGAACTGATAGAACACCAATGGAGAACAAAAGACATAAATCATGTATGATGCAGCACATTTTATTTATGAAAGGTTATGCGTTCCAAGTTATATTCTTGGCTTTGCAAGAGCCATATTCACCTAGACAAATTATCAACTATTTAGTTTCTCTCAAAAGAAAACATGGGTGCAGGGTTTTGCGTAAAACTTTAATTACTGAAATCTTAAGGTGAGGATGATGAGATGCACATGCTTTATTTATAGTGATTGCGTGCATATCTAATATGTAAGTTTCTATATTATTTCTATTAAAGAACATGCAAGCAATTGTTTAATTATATGGACTATGCGTTGTGAGGATATGTAAGCAATTATTTACATGCAACGTTGCCTATGCAAGTGTTTAAGGAACTTACATGCATATGCTGTTAAGATTATTTACTTTCTGATTTACATTCTCTACATGCCATCTATTTAAGAAAGGTTAACAAGTTATTTGATATATATGAGTTGTTGATATGACAGCGGCACGTGCATGTGATCATCAAGTGTCACACCCCAAAATTTCAAATTTTGGAATGTGACATAAATTTCACTAAATTTTAAAACTTTTTAGAATAGTTTAAAATTTTGCTTTAATATTTGAGAGTTGTCACATTTATTTAGGCAAATGTAATTATTTTCTAAATCTAAATAATTAATATAGGTTATATAAAAATTCGTTTGTTGTATTCATGCTGAGTAGAATGCACTAGGTTTTTATTGAGTGGAAAATGTATTTCAAATTCGCTAGCAATCGTTTTTCCTTAATATATAAGTTAGAAATAGAAAAGAAGAAAAGAAACCCTAGCCGCACTAGGATGAATCTTTCTGTGGCCCGTCTTCTTCTTGCTCACCTTTTTCTTTCTTTTCTCTCCATGGGCTGAGTTCCTCTTTCCACAGTCCAGCTTAACTTGATCGTTTGCCTCCTCTCTTTCACCACTTTAATCTTGTTATCTACCTGTTGTCCTCCAACCCAGCCAAGATGTCCTTTTTATTCTTTTGTTCATCCCGGTCTTCTCCCTACTCTCTATTTGGGTCCTAGCAGCCTTGTCAAGCAAGCAGCAGGCAGATAAGCAATCACAATGCTTGAACATTGCAATTCGATTCATGCTCCCCTCGCATGATCTATCTATTCCTTGTTCCTCCCACATCTCCTTTCGCATCCAGTTTCTTTGCATCTATCCAATTTTATTGCAACATCTTGGCCCACATTACAAGCCCATGTCCTGGATGTGTGTACCCGAGGCCGTGCTACAAAAAGTCCTAACCCTTGCCCCTCTACATCCCAGCCTCGACAGAAACGCCGGAGTAGCACCCCTGCTTGAGCTGCCACGGTGTCCTTTTGTGGTCGCCCTCTTGTCTCCCTCCTTGGCTGCCAAACAAACTCACGACTAAAATCCTATGTCACCTCCCCTATGGGCATCGGGCCTCCCTGGTCGTCTTCTTCTATCCCTAAAACAACCACAATGCCACCAGGCCGCTTCCATACCTAGCTGTCCTCGCTGCTAGTCGCATTTCGCGCGCGGGTTCCCATGTTGGCATACTTGATCCTAGAGATCCAGAGCTCCAACTTACCGTCAACATAATGTTGACATGATGTCCTTCACATTCTACACCCAAGATATGATTCCATCTACATTCAATCCACCTACCGTCGTCGCACAAAAGGAAAGAAAAACATCATTTAACGCTAGATAATGCACTTTCTTTCCTAGTCCCAATTTCCTTTCATTAGGACACTATCTCGACATCACCTATGAATGTTTGGACTCCTCTCCACGTCCTCCCCATAGCCCCAAGCCCTCTTGGGCCGAACATCAAGACAACCCACCATCCCCTCACATCTCTCCCTTCTTTTCCTTGCCGTTTGGGCCGAGGCCCACATTTCCTCAACCCTCCCCACCAATGGGCCAAGCCCAAACCCTCTACCAAACCCTAGGCCACCCCCTCTACATATATGGGAGCCTTCCCCACGTCCTCCTTGCCCTCCAAACCCCTCCCACGCCGTCAGGCTGCCGCCACGCGTCGCCACCCTCGCGTACCGCAGCACAGTCACATATTGGCATCAACGTTCCCGGCGATCCGTCTATCCAAATGCAACAAAATTTTGCCAGACGGTGCGCAATAGAGTCCTCTACAACATATCCAAAATTCAGGTTAAGATATGATGTGGATCGACGGGGATTTAATTCGCAATGACTACTGCTCCCGTTCTGGATCTGTCCAGCGCCCATGATGGTAATTGTTTTCCGTGTTCCACCCAATATCTCTCTACCTTTATGACCTAAATTCAACATCATATTGTGTTCCAGAATGTCTACTACGTGTCTCCCAAAGGATTCTTCGAGATGATTTAGGAATCGTCCAGGAACACAATGCCACCATCAACTGTCTTAGAACAACCCCATCTAGATCCAACCATTTGATCTCTTTTTCAGGTAAACCAGTGCCCCAACCACCTTGTGTTCAACATGTTCCACAACATTAGGCATATTGTTGTGGAAACTTTGTCGAACATTATGCATCCAATCAACGGGAACAACCACGTTTTATTTCCTAAGCGTTTCTGTTTTTTCCAGATTTAGTGCTTAATCTCAAACACCATAACTTTTTGCTCGTAACTCCGTTGTAACCGATTCTTGCGCTCACGTAATCGTAGGAACGAGTACTCTCTGATGGTACTGTTTTTTGTTAGTTTTAGCATGATTTGGTGTACTGTTTCTTATTTTGTTTGTTTGTGTGCTTCTTTATTGGATGCGATAAATAGGAGACGAGTACGTGAGCTTCCAAGACCAAGTGTTTGAGGTCACCACTGAGCAGCAAGAAGAAGGCAAGTGTCCTTGACCATATTGATCCTATGTTTGAAATGTTTTGTTTGCAAACATGCATGCTTGTTTAATATTGAATCCCATGAGTCTATACCCCTTTTCCATATCATTCCTTGTCGCCTTGTTGAAGTGTCTTGGTTCAAGGGATTGGTAGTAAATGCTTAGTCATGCGTTTGGGAATCACTTAATCAAGTTAAAATTTACTAATGGATTACTTCAACCTAATAACTTGAGGGTAATTTTTAGCAACATGGAAATTAGGTGTTCACCTCTATTCTTGGTTACTTTGGACTAGCGGCGTTCTCGGTGAAGCACTAGTGGTGGTGTTGTTCTAGGTGATGCACTCATGTTTTACGGTGATGTTCTAGGTGAAGCACCGCTATTTGTTTTCTTGGTGATGTTCTAGGTGAAGCACCAAGGTTGTTTGCATGGTGTCGTTCTAGGTGATGCGCCATGGTTGTGTTTACGGTGATGTTCTAGGTGAAGCACCGCTATTTGTTTTCTTGGTGATGTTCTAGGTGAAGCACCAAGGTTGTTTGCATGGTGTCGTTCTAGGTGATGCGCCATGGTTGTGTTTACTGTGATGTTCTAGGTGAAGCATCGTACTTGTTTTTGTGGTGATATTCTAGGTGATGCACCCTATGTTTGCATGTGAACTTCTAGGTGAAGTACTTGTTCTGTTGATGTTTATTCTTGGTGAATATTATCTTGGTGATGCTTTACCATGATCACCTGTTCTCGGTACTTGTGTCACATATCACCTAGTAACATAGGTTGCTTTTAAAAATGTGTTTAAAGAACAACTTAGCATTTGTGCAATTGAGCCCATATTTAGCCTTTCTTGTTATAAGCCTTCATGTCATGATTTTTCCCCCACTTGCGGAGTACGACATGTACTCACTCTTGCTATTCCCCCACAATGTTTTGTCATGCTGCTCAGAGGATGGTGGTGATTACTTCTATGATGGTTATGGCGACTTCATCTAGTTTGTGGAGCCCCCGGTCGACGTCCCTGTGGAGTTTTGGAGCTTTGAAGTCTTCCGCTAGCGTTTCGAGTCTTCGAGTCGTTCGAGAACTTTGAGTCGTTTGTTTAAATAAGGGTGTAATAAACTTTATACACTGTTCCTGTTATTCACTTATGTCACTACATGTATGAGACTTGATCCCGGAATACATGTGCGGTTTAAATAAAAACCGTGTGTGACATCAAGGTTTGCAAAACCGGTGCAAACCGGACCGGTTTTCGGAAAAACCGGAAAAACCGGTCCGGCCCGGTTAGCAAAACCGTCCGGTTTTCCGATAAAACCTACACAGTGTTTTGGAGAAAAACGGTAAACCGTCCGGTTTTTCCGGTTTACCGGACCGGCTTTTTTGGTAGCGGTTTTCCCGGTTTTTTCGAAAATGCAAACCTTGGTGATAATGCATGGTATGAATGCACGACTGCAACAGAAAGAGCAATAAACAACAATAGAATCCAATAAAATCCAAAGAAAAGACTGCATATAACAAGATCGGTAAGTCGAGTAGATTAGGTGGCAATCAATGGCAGTACAGGATTAGGTCTGATTAAGCGATAGCTGAATTAGGTTATAGCTGAATCTAGGTCACGATGAAAAGAGGTTACTATGCTTTGATGTGGGGTGATGCGGCAAGATGGGCTACGTTAAATGCTAGAAGGTGAAGGAACATTTGCGCTACGCGAGGTAGGCGACGAATGATTTATCGAGATGGGATTTATCGAGCGAGAGGGGATCTTAGGGCATTGGATGGCTTTTAGATCTGGCGTGGAGCTTTAAAAGCAGTACCAAAAGATTCTACGAGTTTCTATGAACGCGTGGGCGCAAGAACTACCCAAAACGAAGCTACGGTTAAGAAGTTATAAAGGTTTAGAGGTCTAAGGGCATGTTTGCAATTATAAGAAGGTTCTGAGGACCTATCTGTAATTATAGAGAAGTTATGGGAGCATATTTATAATTAAGGAAAAGTATAAGGACCTTGGTGTAAAAGGATAGGGACTAAAAGATAAGTATAGAGAAGTTTGAGGGGCTTTCTGTAAAAAGGCAGGGCCTAAACAGAATTAAAATAAACTGGAAGGGTTTATCAGTGAAATTACCAAGCCTGGGAATTTCTAGGATTTTTGGATTTATTTTTCTATTGGAAATTCTATGGACCGGGTCTACGTTTTCCATGAACCGGGCGTGGGCCGTGGTCCACCAGTCCACGGTGGACTAGATCGATCTGGGCCGCTTACTTCGGATCGGACGGTGGAGGATGAAGGGGAGAAGGGTGCGGCGGTCGACGGCGGCTGAGCGGCGCGGGAGGCGGCGGCGACTCGCCGGAGTTGGCCGGAATGGCGCTCCGGTGGGCTAAACTTGTCGCGGAGCGGCTCGGAAGAGAGAGGAGGGGAAGGGGGACTCACCAGGAGGGTCGCGTGAGGCTGGGAAGGGGCGGAGAAGGCCGGCAACGAGAAAGGGAGGCTTGCGGAGTCGGCGCTCGACGGGGAAGAAGAAGGAGGGCGGCTCGTCGAGTTGCTGCAAGCCGGGGAGATGCGCAGCGACACGGCGACGCGGATGCGCGCACGAGGCGAGCAGGACGAGGTCGGGTAGACAGCCGTCGTCGAGCTCGCGCGGAGGCGGACGGCGGCGCGCGGTGAGGCTAGGGTTAGGGTTTTCGAGGCAGCGGCGGCCCAGGAGAAGGGAAGGTGGTGGCGCAGAGGTCGTGGCGACCTTAAATAGGCGACGGATGACATTCCTTCGGCGAGAAGCGAGCTCCGGTCAAGGATTGCAGCTGCTCATGTGAACGCGTCGGGGCCAGGGCGGCGTTGCGGCGGCCTTGTCGCGATGCAGTTGGCGGCTAGTCTTCCCACGCGGCGTCGAGCTGGAGCGGAGCGGAGGCACGTCGGCCGGCATCGTCAGACGAGTTCGGGTCAAGCTGGAGGAAGGGGATGGCGCTGGCGGGTGGGGTCTGCCTGACAGCGAGACAGGAGAGTGGGGAGCGGGCTGGCTGGGCGGAGCTGGGCCGCGGAAAGGAGAGAAGGAAAGACGGCCCAGGGCGGAAGGAGAAAGAAAAAGAAAAAGAGGGACGGGCTGGGCTGCCGAGGAGAAGGAGAAGGCTTCGGCCCAGGAAAAGAAAGAGAAGGAAAATAGTTTAAACTTTTATGGGATTTTGAATTTGAAAGAATATCAGATTCCCACAAAAACAAAAGCCAAGCAAATAATCAAAATAAAGACAATAAAATAAAAGAATGCATATGGTGTCATTTGTGTAAATTTTAAATTCAAGATTCTTTTAAATTCGAGATGAATTCGCTAGGGTTTAACATATAAATTTTAATTTGTTGTAAATTCAAAAAGTTCAAATTTTTAGTGGACTTTATATGGACAAGCACTTGAGCATAAATTTTATATTCTGAAATTTCACTTTGTAGCTAAGTTTCATTTACTCCGGTTACGTTTATTTTGTAAAAACTGATGAGAAGGAAAGGAATAAACAAAAATTCAAAATCAGAGTGATTTTTATTCCATTTAAATTTGATTTGAAAATTTGGGGTGTTACAGATATAGCTGCGCTATAGTTTTTATAGTTTTTCTCAAAGCATGCCGCTAAATTCTAAAGCCCGCTATTTGCAACCTTGGTGCGTGGACGGTCCTGAGGAGTGCAGTTCTTGGCGTAGCTAGTGTGCCCTTCGCCCCCGTTCATGTGGACGCCCTGCGACGCCGATACCGGCAGCGCGATTGCCAAGCTCTCCTCCGACACCAAGCCGCGCTGCAAGTACCGAAAAGCGGGGGGCAACAGGCTTCCTTACTTGTCTTGCACAAAGAGCTACACTGCATTTTCTTAAGGAAAAAGGCCTTAAGCTGCACTGTACCAGCATGCTCTCATTTTTGTTTTTGTAAGGAAAAAGTCATCCCCGTCTACCTCAGTTGTTGTTGTAGTTTGAATTTTCTCCCTCCCTCTCTCAGTTAATCACACCGTTTATTTTCCTCTCCCTCTGGGTGCAAGGACATGTCAAATAGGATGAAATTTTGCATAAAGCATTAATTGATCATATTAGATAAGTACTTAAGTGACAAGCATAAATAAAAGACTCATGAGCAACTCATCAAATGCTCACCCGGACATTCCCATAGCGCAAGTGTAACATCTGGCATCTTGCCAACCAATATATCAACACGAGCTCATATCCACACCCATGATTATAATGATGACTAACAAATACTCACCCATATGAACACACACACACCCCTCTATCACTATGAGCGCCTCCGAAAGACTGGGCCGGCTGTTCTTAAAATTCACAAAGTCATTATAGGCGCCTCGCTGTTGACGGGGACGTCGCCTCACACTGAATGCACAACACCGTTAAATTTTAGAAAATTCGCTACCACGAGGAATCAAACCCAAGACATGAAGTGCTACTGAGGCTCTTATAATCACTATGTTCCATGTCCTTTGGCATCTCGAACGATATTCACTGAACCAGACAAAAAAAGCGGTGAGCATATATATGCAGAAAAGCATATGTATTTGTGTCAAAAAACAAAACAAAGAATTGGTAGCTATAATTCAGTTTCTAGTTCTACAGAGTGTGTACGTATCAGAGAGCATAGAAAAATTTGTATAGCTCTCTCCGGTCGGCCGCCTCTTGCCGCATGTCGTGTTCCTATGTGCGGGCTCCGCGGGTTCCACCGGCCGCAGCAGCCGGCGGCAGTTGCGCCTCCCCGACGGCAATGCCGGTGGTAACTCCGATACCCTGCTCTAAGTCAGCTCGTTCGCAAGAGCAGGAGGAGCTTGGCCCTGCTCCTTGCCGTCCGAAGCTCCACAGCCTCCGAATGGACCTCAGCCTCGCCAAGCCCGGCGACTTCGCCGCGTCTCCCGGGGTCTCGATCACCAGCATGCCCGTCGCAGCGACTCTGTCCGTGGACGGGCCCGCGGTGTTGACAGCGCCCTGGTGGTGATCCGGCACGCCGAGAATCACGCTCGCGGGCAGGCTGCTGTTGCCGTAGTTCGCCGGCTCGGGCGCGACTGGAGGAAGAGCCAGAGCCATGTCGGGCTTGGCGACGGTGAGGCGGCAGAGCGGGCAGGTGGTGTGGGACGCCAGCCACATGTCGACGCAGCCGGCGTGGAAGCCGTGGCCGCAGCGGGGCAGGAACCGGGCCTCCTCGCCGTCGTCTAGCGCGGCGAGGCACACCGCGCACTTCACCGCGTCGTCCGACGAACCATTGGCCGCCGCGCGGTACACGGTGACGGGCAGCGAGCGGAGCAGCTCCGGATCGACGCCCCGTTTACAGCGCCCGCCGCTCGGCGACTCTTGGGCGCCCGATCGGCGCCGGTCGAAAGAACGGATGTACTGCCGGAGTGAGACGAGGCCGACGGAGAACACGACGAAGAGGAGGAGGCCGCTGGTCACGTCGACGAAGCCGTTGACGGTCAGAGGACGCCCGTCGGCCAGAGCCACGGGCGCCGCGGGAGGGCTAGTGGCGACGGCGCTGGGCAATGTCGACGAATCCACGTGCACGGCGGCGCCGGCGCCTTGGCCGGAATGTTGTGTCATGTTCGAACAAACCAGGCTGGTTGGCGCGTCGATCAAGCGAAGTGTGTGTACGTAGTTAGGTGGAGGAAGCACTCGCACCGTCGCACGTGTACATATATCCAGGCCGGACCCGGAGCAGGAGCGGCGTTGACTACACGGAGAAGGCGCCGGGAAGGCGTCGCGCGCTTGCCCCTACAGCCGCGGACAAGTCTGTGCGGGCGTGCTTGCGCCGCGTCGGTCAATGGAGGCGGTGAGACAAGTCCGTTCGATTCCACGTCGCGGACGATTCAACGGCGCGCGGCGGTCAGTGACAGCGCTTAGTGCTGGCGTCTAGCTAGGCACAGTCCTCCCTTTCCTTCTTCCAAGTGCGCATAGTCAATTCAGAGAGAGGAGGAAACAATATACTACAGTATATGAAGAGCGGGAGATAAACGCGTGCGTGCGTGGACGGGTCACGGGCCTGAGGTGTGTGAGCAGCAATTCTTGGGGTAGCTGGTGTGCGCGTCGCCCCCCTTCATGTTAACGCCCTGCGACGCCGACACCGGCAGCACCATTGCCGAGCTCTTCTTCGTCACCGAGCCGCGCTGCAAGGGCCCGAAAAGTGGAGGGCAGCATGCAAGAGCGTGCTGGTAGCTTAGGGATGAAAACAGAACAGTAATTTTCCAAAATCACCGACGCCGTTTTTACATTTTTTTTTCCCATCATTTCCGTTTTATTCAAAAAATTATGGAAATTGGACAGTATTTGGAATGACAAATATGGAATCTGGTTCAAAAATGATTTGGGCATTCTTCCGTCTATTTCATCATATTACCATATTTACCAAAAATCACAACCGAAAATTCTGTATTTATTCAATAATAATAGGGCATATATGCATGAGATTGATTATTAGAAGCATTCCATTCGATACAATCAAGTATTTGACCAATCACAACTCTCTTGTTTGTCTCCTAGTCGTCTGTCACATAGGCTGGCTGGCGTCTTATGTGGATTATCATTTTCTGACCGATATCGATATGTTTCTGCTCAGATTACTTCGCTTTCAATGTTTCCGTATTTCCGATGTCGTAACCGTTTCTGATGTTACCGTTTTTTATCCCGACTCTGAGATAAAAATATACGAGTGAAAATAGTTTAAGATATTTTTCGATCGTTTCCGACCGTTTTCATCCCGCGGCTTAGATTGAGATGGGCATGGCAGCAAACTTGCTTGTCTTGCACCACGATCACGTTTCTTGCTGCAGAGTTGCGCGGCCTGTACCGTCCAGCTCTCACGTTTTTTTCTTAGAAAAAAGTCCTTCAGGTCAACCTTTTTTTTCTCTGGGAAAAGACGTTCTCGTCAACCCTCGACTCTTGTTGTACGTTAGCAGTTCGAATTTCCACCATCCTCACTCTCTCAATTATAAGGGAATTGTCCCATTCGGATCTAGATCGACGTGGAAATTGTTGTAGTATGCCTAGGTCGTTCTTGTTGTAAACTCTTCCTCCTAAATGAAATGCGTGTCCATATACATTTATTGGAGCTTGTGTCCTTGTCTTCCATTGCCTAGTGCCACGATCATCGTCCCATGACCCCTGCTCTCGCTCTGTGCTGCAGATATATTTTTTTTTTCTCTCTGTGCTGCAGAGCTCACGGTGGTGGTGCCTCATGGACTTCACTAGGCCTAGCTAGGCTGGAGCAAGTGCAAATTTGAGGCCCGAGAAAGATGGAAATGTAAGGTGTTGTTGAACTTGGTGATCAAAAATAAAAAAAGGTGTTGGACTTGATTTAGTGGTAGGCATCCCCGGGCCGCAAAAGTAATAGACCATGCAAATTCTAGTGGGCCTAGCTTGATGTTATTTTTTCCAGCTTAAAATATTGACATTTTTTTACTTCTCAAAAAAAATATTGACTTTTTTTTTATGAAATCGTATATTGACAGTTGTGAAACGCTAGAAAGTTGTCTCGAATGGCGAATCATCTGTACCTTTTCCTCTGAACCTTGCGCAGAACAAACATGCTCTTCATTATTTGACAAATTTATACTCAACCTGATGCAGCCTGTTCATTACCTGATGCAGCCTGTTCATTACCTGATGCGCAGAACAAACATGCTCTTCAGCCTGTTCGTTCCGCAGCTGCAGAAAAATAATTGCGAACACTGTAGCAGCTGCAGAAACACTGTAGCAGCTGCAGAAGAAATAACTGCGAACACTGTAACTGCTGCAAAGCAGCCGCTGCAAAGCAGCGAGACGAACACACATTTGTGTCATGACATAATGGACGAGGTTACGGATGGGGCCAGTGGCTATGATGCCGTACTGGTCCCAAAAAAACAGTCTACTACAAAGAGTAAAGGAAAACAAATTAAAAAGTAACAATGAAAGGGGTGTTCTGGAATTCAGATGGGTTTAAAGACCCAAAGAAACATCGTTATATTTCTGATTTAACGAAAGAACAAAGCCTTAGCTTTATAGCTATATCTGAAACAGGCAGGCGAAGTTTCACTTCACCTTTTCTAAAGAATTTGTGTGCTGGACGAGACTTTTTATGGCATGTAAAAGAACCTAAAGGACGATCTAGGGGAATCCTTTTAGGTATCGACCTTAATGTCTTTGACATTGGTGCAATCGATGAAGGGGATTACTACGTTAAGTTCCATTTATGCAATAAGAGTGATAGCTTCAAATGGGCTTTAGTGGTAGTTTATGGACCAGCACAAGTAAATTTTAAAGAACAGTTTTTGGCGGAGTTAGTAAACATGTGTAGCCGTGAGCACCTTCCTATTCTAGTTGGTGGTGATTTTAACATTTTGAGAAGTCCTCTTGAGAAAAATAACGATAATTACGATGATAGATGGCCGTTTGTCTTTAATGCGGTCATAGATGGCTTGAATCTTAGGGAGCTCGAAATGTCAGGGCGGCAGTACACATGGGCTAACTCACTTGCGCAGCAACATATGAGAAGTTGGATCGTGTTTTAATGTCAACAGAGTGGGAACAAAAATTTCCTATGTCAACAGTAATGGCCCTTTCGAGAGAAATCTCGGATCACACACCATTGCTACTAAATACTGGGGAATCATCTACTCTGGTACAACACTTATTTAAATTTGAGTTGGGTTGGTTACTTAGAGATGGATTTGTTGATATGGTAAAAGAAATTTGGAATAATGTTTATGAGGGGTCCACACCCATGGAAAGGTGGCAATCCAAAATTAGGATGCTTCGCCAATACCTTCGGGGCTGGGCTAAGAATACAAGTGGGAAATATAAAAAGGAAAAGAAAGACCTTCTCGATAAGTTGGACGTCCTTGATAAAAAGGCAGAGTCCTCTATGCTAACCCCTCAGGAAGTTGACATAAAACAATACTTGAATTCTAGACTTGCTCACCTATTACGGGAGGAGGAAGTAAAATGGTATCAACGTGCCAAGACAAAGGATTTATTGGAAGGAGATTCCAATACAAAGTATTTTCAACTCGTGGCAAATGGTAAACACAGAAAAACAAGAATATATAAGTTGCAAGAGGGAGATCATGTGATAAGTGGTGACGAGGAGCTGAAGAAGCATATCACCACTTACTATAAAGGACTTTTCGGTCCTCCAGAGGAAAACTCATTCCGTCTAGATGCGACTCGTACGGATGACATACCTCAAGTAACTAAAATGAAAAATCAATTCTTGACTCAACAATTCACAGAAGAGGAAGTTAGATCAGCAATATTCCAAATGGAGCATAATAAAGCCCCGGGACCTGATGGTTTCCCGGCTGAATTCTATCAAGCGTTCTGGGGCTTAATAAAAGACGATCTCATCGCGCTCTTTTATGATTTTCATGCTGGGCATCTTCCTCTTTATAGTCTAAACTTTGGAACAATTATCTTATTGCCCAAGTGTAGAGAAGCTATCAAAATACAGCAATACAGACCTATATGTTTGCTAAATGTTAGCTTCAAAGTGTTTACAAAGGTTGCCACAAACAGAATAACAAGTGTTGCGCAAAAAGTGATTAGCCCCACACAAACGGCTTTCTTGCCGGGGCGTAACATTATGGAAGGTGTGGTGATCCTTCGCGAAACTATTCATGAAATGCATAAAAAGAAACAAAGCGGAGTTGTCTTTAAGATCGACTTTGAAAAGGCCTACAATAAGGTCAAGTGGTCCTTTGTGAAACAAACCTTAGAAATGAAAGGCTTTTCATCTAAATCGTGCCAGTGGATAGATGCTTTCATGAAAGGGGGTCATGTAGGAATTAAGATAAATGATCAAGTGGGGCAGAATTTCCAAACAAAGAAAGTCCTAAGGCAAGGTGACCCTTTGTCTCCAATCCTCTTTAATATAATTGTGGACATGCTAGCTATCCTTATCAATAGATCAAAAAGAGAGGGGCAAATTAAAGGCGTGATACCACACCTCGTAGACGATGGTTTATCCATCTTGCAATATGCAGATGACACAATAATCTTTATGGATCATGATCTCGAGAGGGCTCGAAATTTAAAGCTACTTTTAAGTGCTTTTGAGCAGCTATCGGGTCTTAAGATAAATTTCCATAAGAGTGAGATTTTTTGCTTTGGAGAGGCCAAAGAGTGCGAGGGTCTATACTCAGAATTGTTTGGGTGCCATTCTGGTAGCTACCCATTCAAATACCTTGGCATACCAATGCATTTTAGGAAACTAAATAATGGGGATTGGAAAATAATTGAACAGCGATTTGAAAAGAAGTTGAGTGGATGGAAAGGCAAACATCTTTCTGTAGGAGGAAGACTAGTTCTTATTAACTCTGTGTTAACTAGTCTCGCCATGTTTATGCTCTCTTTCTTTGAGGTACCTAGAGGAATCTTAGAGAAATTGGAGTATTATAGGTCACGTTTTTTTGGGCAGAGTGATGGCCATAAAAAGAAATACAGGTTGGCAAAATGGAGTATACTTTGCCAACCAAAAGACCAAGGGGGACTAGGAATACAGAATATAGACATAAAAAATCAATGTTTGTTAAGTAAATGGTTGTTCAAGTTGATAAATGATGAGGGGTTATGGCAAACCTTACTTCGTAGGAAGTACCTTGCTAATAGAACAATTACGCAGGTTGAAAGAAAAGCAGGTGATTTCCAATTCTGGTCGGGATTAATGAAAGTTAAAGACCAATTCTTAAGTTTGGGTTCCTTTCACTTGAACAATGGCACGAATATAAAGTTTTGGGAGGATAAGTGGGCTGGGAATTTTACTTTACAACAGCGCTTTCCTTCCCTGTATAACATTGCCAGAAGAAAAAATGTTCCGGTTGCTACTGTTTTTAGTTCAGTTCCATTGAATATTTCCTTTAGGCGTGGTCTTGTAGGAAATAATTTAATTCAATGGCATAACCTAGTAGCGAGGATAGCACAAACTAGACTTAACAACAGCAGAGACATTTTCAGGTGGAATTTACACCAAAATGGTACTTTCTCTGTAAGTTCTATGTATCGTGCATTGATAAATAACGGCAATATGCGACAAAATAAATTGTTGTGGAAACTGAAGGTGCCTCTAAAAATAAAAATTTTCTTGTGGTATCTTAAGAAAGGGGTTGTTTTAACAAAAGATAACCTAGCTAGACGTAATTGGAACGGTAGTAAACTTTGTGCTTTCGGTTCCAATAATGAAACTATTCAACATTTGTTCTTTGACTGTCACTTTGCTAAATTTATTTGGCGAGCAGTGTATTTTACCTTCGGTTTAGATACTCCTAATAGCATCTACCATATGTTTAATGGTTGGATAAGAGGGGTAGGGACTAAACTTAAGGGACAACTTCTTGCTGGTGCTTCCGCTTTATGCTAGGCCATATGGCTAAGTAGAAATGATATAGTCTTTGACAAATGTCCAATGAAAACTTATATGCAGGTACTTTTCAGAGGGACTCACTGGTTCAGGTTATGGGCGCACCTACAAATGCATGATGAGGACACCAACATGTTGAAGGAGGCATGCCGCGCATTGGAGACGACGGTTATGTAAATTTTTGCCAATCATGGATGGAGATTTAGCAATAGAATTGCTTTGTAATAAGTCCATTCAAAACTATGTTGGTGTTGATCTCGTTTTAAATTTTGTTGGGGTGCGTTTGGCAGACAGAGTGCTGCAAATTTGATGTAATAATGCAGGCCGTAACCTCTTAGGAGGTCAAGGTCGGGATGCTCTTTTCCCATTATCTAAAAAAAAATTGACAATCTAAAGTAGTCTTCGGCTGCTAATATTTTTCCCCCTTTTGTTGCCAAAGGCTCCGTCCTACTCTTGTTCGGTGTTCTGTACGATGTTGGTTTGATGGGAGCTTTCATGATATTTGAGCGTTTTTACGTTTTTCCATAGAAGTTTTTTATTTGTCCATGTGACGACTCACACTGGTCAGCGACAAAGGGTTCTTCATCGGACCCGCCAACGGGCAAGCTGGGTTCCAACAGGTCATCTCATTCCTTGCGACGGATACTAATGGTGACGCTAAAAATTATGATTGATCCTACACTGGTCATCGACAGTCATGTTTTTTTTTTTTTTTTGAACTGGAAAGGAGCTTCCATTACTCAGTGGCTGAACAATCATGTTTGCATTGCTAGTTTCAGAATCTTTAGGACTCCTTTTTGGAAGTTATCTATATTTCAGAACTTAAGAGAAACATGGTAAATGGTCTGCTGTAATAGTGTAAAATTTGATTTATTTATTTTTTTGCTACTATAAATCTCGCATTGCGGTCTCACAAAGAAACGCTTAATCCCTCTGACACGTTGGCCACTTGTTTACTTAACTCCATGCGTTCTATATTTGATGAGATGTCATCAGATAAAGCACGGAGGGAGTACAAAAGAACAACGAACATATCTACAGATAGGTGTGTGAATCTAAGAAAAGAATGCATTTGTGTTACCAAAAAAAAAAAAGGTAGCTACAATTCAGTTTCCACAGAGTTTATATGTTTCAGAGAGCATAGAAAAAATTGTATAGCTCTCCCACCGGCCGCCTCTGGCCCCATGTCGCATTCCGGCGTTATGTGCCGTCTCCGTGGGTTCCACTGGTCGTGTACGCCTCCGACTGCAGTCGCACCTCCCCAACGGGAATGCCGGTACCCTGCTCTAAGTCAGGTCGTTCGCAAGAGCATGAGGAGCTCGGCCCTGCCCCTGGCCTTCCGAAGCTCCACAGCCTCCGAAAGGACATCAGCCTCTCGCCGAGCCCGGCGACTTGGCCGCATCGCGTGTAGGGATGGCAACGGGGCGGGTTCGGGTCGGGTGGAGCAATCACCTACCCGCGAAGAAAAAGGCTTCGGGTGCAAAATGGCACCCACACCCGCGCCCGCGGGTGAAAATTGGCACCCGCGCCCGCGCCCGTCGGGTCTCGGGTGGGTGTCGGGTGCCCGTCGGGTCAAAACTTTAACTTTCCTTCTTTTAAAAAATTCAAAAGATCGATTTAAAAATTTTCAAAAACCATGAAAATTTTATGGATTAGAGAATAAATGATGGACAATCCATTTGAACAACAAAACTTGAAAAGATAAAGAGCGTTTTAAAATAAAATTATTCAAAATGCATGTCAAAATCATCTCTAAACTCTATGAATCAAAAAAATTAAGTTAAATTTCGGGTGTGCGGGTGCACCCGCGGGTGGGAAATGAAACCCGCGCCCACACCCGAATCATCGCGGGTCGGGTGCGGGTGTGACCCACGGGTGCAAAGTCACACCCACGCCCGCACCCGTCGGGTGTAAAACCCGCGGGCACCCGAACCCGCGGGTGGGATTGCCATCCCTAGTCGCGTGGGGTCGGCGCTGCCGACTTTGGGATCTCGATCACCAGCGTGGCCGTCGCAGGGACTCTGTCCGTGGACGGGGACGCGGCGTTGACAGCGCCCTGGTTGTGATCCGGCAACCCGATAAGCACGCTCGCGGGCAGGGTGATGGAGTCGTA
Organism: Eragrostis curvula; assembly: GCA_007726485.1. NCBI lineage: Eukaryota > Viridiplantae > Streptophyta > Magnoliopsida > Poales > Poaceae > Eragrostis > Eragrostis curvula. Next base: position 15,791,582 of record CM017439.1, on the reverse strand, counting down.
GTTCGCTGGCTCAGGCGCGACGGGAGGAAGAGCGGGAGCCAAGGCGGAGGCCGGCAGCGTGACGTCGGGCTTCGCGATGGTGAGGCGACAGAGCGGGCAGGTGGTGTGGGATGCCAGCCACATGTCGACGCAGCCGGCGTGGAAGCCGTGGCCGCAGCGGGGCAGGAACCGGGCCGCCTCGCCGTCCTCGAGCTTGGCGAGGCACACCGCGCACTTCGCTTCGTCGTCCGACGAACCTTTGGCCGCAGCCGCGCGGTACACCGTGACGGGCAGCGAGCGGAGCAGCTCCGGATCGACGCCCCGGGCGGTACGGTTACGGCGCCCGCTCGGTCGGCGCCGGTCGGAAGAAGTGATGTAGTACCGACGGAGTGAAGCGAAGCCGACGGACAAGACGACGAAGAGCAAGAGGACGCTGGTCACGCCGACGATGTCGGCCTTCGTCGACCACGGGCGCCGCGGGAGGAGGGCTAGCGGCTGCGGCGCTCGGCCGTGTCGATGAGTCCATATGGCGGCGGCGCCGGCGCCTGGTCTGAATGTTGTGTAGGTGGGGGAAGCATTCGCACCGTCGCACGTATATATCCAGGCCGGACACCTGGAGCAGGAAGTGTAGGTGACGACGGCGACATGCGCGCACGGACAGCGGCGTTGACTAAACGGAGAAGGCGCCAAGAAGGCGGCGGGCGCTTGCACCCGCAGCCGCGGCTTGGTTTGGCGGACAAGTTTGTTCGGGCGTGCTTGCACCGCTCCTCGGTCAATGGCGGCGCGGTGAGACATCAGACAAGTCTGTTCGATTCCACGTCCACCAACGGTTATTCCGGTCAGTGACAGCGCTAGTGCTGGCGTCTGGTTAGCCAGTCCTCCCTTTCCTTCTTCTAAGTGCGGAGTGCCCTGGTTTCAGTTGATTGTTAGCTTAACTAAGTACCCGTGCGTACCTCAAAAAAAAAAAAAAAAAAAAAAAAAAAAAAAAAAAAAAAAAAACTAAGTACCCGTGCGTTGCCACAGAAGTCTTCTATGTGTGATCGTCCAAGCGTTGCAATCATGCAAGTATTACATAGCCTTTTAAGTTCTAGCCCACTTGTCTCAAAATTCCTTTTGAATTCACGATCCAAGTGCCAACCTATTATCCTTTGTCAGTGTACGTAGTAACAATCAAATGATAGATTGCTACACTCTAATTAACATTTAGAAGAAAGACTTATCAGTGGACATGATTTAGTAGACTTTCCGGGGCGCTAAAGTGTACACAGACCTGATGCTAGACGATGCAAATTCCAGTGGGCTGTTTGGCACTGTAGCCCAATGTTTCCAGCGTCAAATATTGACGGTTGTTTTGCTAAAAAAAAAGAAAGACATTGACGGTTGTGAAACGCTAGAAACTTGTCTAAGCATCTGTATCTGTTTCTGTGAAATTTGTGCAGAACAAACATGCTCTTCCTTACCTAAAGCAGTCATCGGCTGCCAATAGAAAACATTTTTTTTTCACATTTCGTTGCCAAAGGCTGCAGTTTACTCTCGTTCGGTGTTCTGTACGGCGTTGGTTTTTATTGGAAGCTCTCATGACTTTTTTTTTTTTTTTTTTGCGAGGAAAACTCTCATGACATTTTTTTTGGGATTTTCGTTTTATTTGTACCTGTGATGAGTCACGGGACTTAAGATTCTATCGAAAATTGTAAACGGACTTGCTGGGTTCAAACAATTCTCATCCATTCCTTCGCGAGTACCGATGGTGACCCTAAAAAAAAATAATTCTGATTGACCCTATAGTGGTCATCGACAGTCATGTTTGCGTTGCAGTCGTTTCAGAATATCTAGCGATTTCTTTCTGGGAGTTGAATAAATTCAGAGGAACAGTGGTAATTTTTTACAACTTCTGTAATATTCTCTCTGACTCGTTGGCCAGATATTTACTGAACTTTACAAAAGAACAATGAACATATCTACAGATAGGTGTGTGAATCTAAGAAAAGAATGTATTTGTGTTGTACAAAAAAGGAAGGAATGGTAGCTGTAATTCAGTTTCTACAGAGTATATGTATGTATCTGCAGAGAGCTTAGAAAATTTGGAACAGCTCTCTGGCCGCACGTCGCGTTCCGTCGTTACGTGCCGGCTCGGCGGGTTCCACCGGCCGTATACGCCTCCGACGGCAGTTGCGCCTCCGCGACAGCAATGCCGGTACCCTGCTCTAAGTCAGCTCGTTCGCAAGAGCAGGAAGTGCTCGGCCCTGCCCCTTGCCTTCCGAAGCTCCACAGACTCCGAAACGACATCAGCCTCGCCAAGCCCGGCGACTTGGCCACGTCGCGCGGGGTCAGCGCGCCTGACTCTGGGATCTCGATCACCAGCATGGCCGGCGATGGGACTCTGTCCGTGGACGGGCTCGCGGCGTTGACAGCGCCCCGGTGGCGATCCGGCACGCTGAGAAGGACGCTCGCTGGCAGGCTGCTGGAGCCGTAGTTCGCCGGCTCGGGCGCGGCGGGAGGAAGAGCCAGAGCCAAGGCGGGGACGTCGGGCTTGGCGACGGTGAGGCGGCAGAGCGGGCAGGTGGTGTGGGACGCCAGCCACATGTCGACGCACTCGGCGTGGAAGCCGTGGCCGCATCGGGGAAGGAACCGGGCCTCCTCGCCGTCCTCGAGCTCGGCGAGGCACACCGCGCACTCCACTGCGTCGTCTTTCGGTCCCGACGACGCGCTGTACACGGTGACCGGAAGCGAGCGGAGCAGCTCCGGGTCGACGCCCCTGCCAACCACCGCACCGCCGGCACGGCGGCGGCGGCGTCCGCTCGGCGACTCTTGGGCGCGCTGGCGGCGCCAGTCCAAAGAATTGATGCAGTACTGGAGGGAGACGAGGCCGACGGCGAACACGACGAACAGGAAGAGGACGCCGGCCACGGTGACGATGGCGCCGACGGTCAGGGGGCCCCCGTCGGCCACGGGAGCCGTGGGAGGGCTAGCGGCGGCGTCCATGGTGCCGGCGCCTTGGTCGGAATCTTCTGTCATGCTCGAACGGACCCGGTTGGTTGGCTCGTCAAGCGAAAGCGTGTAGCTAGGTGGGGGGAAGCACTGGTGAGCTCGCACTCGCGCATATATATCCGTCCAATATGGGGAGGGGCAGACCCGGAGCAGGCAGCGTCCTGGTGATGCCGTGACGACGGCGACACGCGCGCGTGGACGGACAGCGGCGTTGACGCGACAAGCGCGCTTTCGTGCACGACGGGGAACGGCCAAATGGGGGAGGGAGAAGGCGCCGAGAAGGCAGCGCGTGGTTGCGCCAGCAGCCGGGGCTAGGCTTGGCGGACAAGTTTGTGCGGGCGTCCTTGCGCCGCGCCGGTCGGTCAATGGCGGCGGTGAGACAGGTTCGATTCCACGTCCACGAACGGTTATTACCTCGTGCGGTCGCGCGCGGCGGTCAGTGTCAGCCACAGTCCACTGCTCTTTTTCCTTCTTCGAAATGCACGGTGCAGTTTTTCGACTGATTGCTTATGCTCTTTTTCGCACGTGAGGTTGAACCTTTCACGGGATAATCCCTATACTAATGTTATTTCAACTCAAATGAAATTAGAGAGAAAAGACTAGATGCTCTTAGTCCCTTGCAAAGATGGCATCTTCTTATCCCTTGTAAAAGGGAATGGTCGCTTTCATTTGGTTGAAAGCCGAAATGATAAGATCAATATTTCCGGTGCCTAGCCTAGCTAGTCAAAACTACTAATGAACTGAGAGGTCAGATTCCCTGGTAAACACGAGAGGAAGTACCCAATTGTTAGTTGTCGCGCCTCGGTTTATTGAGACTCGCTAGTCCAGACAGCGACGAGACATGTGGATTGGAAGCTAATGGCACGATGATCATGAGATGCCAACCACGGGGGATGGATCTGTTCATGTGTTGAAGGCACGCCCCGACGTCCTGCGGGACCGGCCGGCTGCTTGTTGACATGGACGGGGGGGCCAAGGAAGGCATGCGGGGATCGTGAACCGCGGATACGGGTCACTAGACCACAGCAAATTAAATGTTCGGTCCTCGTGGAACAAAACAAGAAATGTACCTGAATTATTCTGCAGACGTACACAAGAAACAATTTCTTTATCTTAAAGTTTATCTTACAAATAGATAAAAATCCATGGGAAATACCAATGAATGACTCTCTTTTTTTCTAGCAATGCGTAAAGAACGTGTTGCAAATTACACTACACCAGCACCCTCGTCAGATACAACATAACTGTTTTCCGAAGTGACCACTAACATACGAAATACAACATAGCAGCACCCCCATCAAATACAACATAACTGTTTTCCGAAGTGACCATTAACATACGAAATACAACATATGAAATATGACTTTTAAAGATGATATACAATTACACGTAGATCGTTGAGCATTTAAATATACTCTTTTTCCCAGGAGGTGAGCTCATAAATCGTGGTGAGTATATTCTGCATTGAAAATTTTGTAACACTTGGGCCAAGCGGGAGTGACATCAGAGTAAGGAAGATTCATCAAATAAAAAGAAAAAGGTGCTGAAAGTAAGATAATTGGGCCAAGCCCAACCTTTGTTGGTACTTTCCACAAATATTACCCAAGAAGTTCCTAAAAATGTTTCTCAAAAAAAAAAGTTCCCAAAAATTCACATCCCACAGCGGAAACTGCCCGCGACAAGTCAATACCAAACCAACCACGGTGGCGAGCTCTCGCAATGCGGCCTCCTGAGCCCAAGCACCGTGCCATTGCCGCCGCCTCCTCCTCTTACAGCTAGCACAAGCTGCGCCCAGAGAACCCGCTCCTCCTCTCCTCCTCGAGCGCCGCCAAGCTCTCCCTTGGTTGCCTCCTCGATCGCCTCTTCTACGGCCGCCGACGCCACGAGCTGCTGCTTGCACGACGACGACGAGGAGGCGCCGCCGAGGGACAGGTTGCCGATGGCGTACTACGCGGCTATGTCGGCCAGCTGGTACGCGGGCCACAGAAAGATCGTCCCCAAGAGGGACGCATAGTAGCGCCTGCGGGTCACGTGTTGCCTGCGGGTCCTGGCGAGGACGACGAGGCCGACATGCGCGCCCACGCTGGAAAACATGGCGGCTCGGAGCCCCCAGTCACTCCACAGCTCCTCCGTGTGACTTATCCACGAAGGCATTGATTTCGCCGCCATTGAGCTCCTAGATAAGTACACAAATACACACCATGAGAAATCACACGTTCCTACTGGTGGCGTACACAGACAAATTTAACCAAGTTGAGTACTATACATACCGGTTTTAAGAGTACGGTACACTCTCAGGCTAGGATCCCGGAACTGAGAACATTTTCTTTGATTGACAGAACAGGCAATAAGGGACAACAACTATCGAACCCGTTGTATAACAACCTCGATGATGTCTGTACGTTGGAGGCTAGAGAGAAGACTGCAATGTATGGCTGGTTTGCTTGAACTATCCATGCAGGGGGCGGGGGCTATGTATTAGCTAGCATCAAAAGGGGGTTAGGGCGGCGTACCAACCGCAACAACATTTCTTCCTTTTCGTTAACAATTGAAAAGGGACTCATCAACATTCAACTTTTGCACAGGGGCGCCATACAGCGGCATGAGAACCAGTTAATTATCAAAATATGACACACTTTGCATAGTGGTATTCATTTTATATGCGTGGGGGGAGAAGGACTTGTCCTACGGTGGAAAAGAGGTACAAATAAAATCGGTGGCACAAGCCATCCCCACTTACACAATGAGTGTCTTCCGGCTTCAGGATGACCTTTGCGAAGAGCTTGAACGTATGATAAAAGGATATTGGTGGGGATCCACGCGTGATAAGAGGAAGACTCACTGGATTGCTTGGGAGAAGCTCTTGAAATCTAAAGGCAACGGTGGCATGGGTTTTAAGGACCTAAAACTGTTCAATCAGTCCCTTCTTGCAAGACAGGCATGGCGCATTGTGGAATTCCCAGAAAGCTTATGTGCAAGAATTCTAAAGGCTAAATATTTTCCTAATGGGGATTTTCTTAATACGGTTTTTCCTCAAAATGCCTCACCGACTTGGCGTGCTATTGAGTATGGCCTGGAGCTCCTAAAGAAAGGCCTTATCTGGCGTGTGGGTAATGGGAAGAAGATTAAAATCTGGAGATATAACTGGTTGCCGAGGGGAGAGGACCTGGCTGTTACCAGTAGAAGACGGCCTTGTCGTTTGAAATGGGTGTCTCAGCTGCTGACCGATGATGGTAACAGTTGGAATGAACGCATGCTTGACAGGTTCTTTTGGCCAAGTGATATTGAACAGATAAAGCTCATCAAAATACCGGAGGGAAACCGAGAAGATTTTGTAGCCTGGCATTATGAGAAATCGGGTGTCTTTACTGTGAGAAGTGCATATAGACTTGCTCTGCAGAAACGTTTTCTGGAGCAGGATGCGCCGTCGTCAAGTTCAAGGCCTTTCGGTGACAGGCAACTGTGGAAGAACGTGTGGAATCTGGAGGTGCCGCAGAAGGTTCGAATTTTTATTTGGAGAGTCATCTGCCAGGGACTTGCTACGAAATATAATAAGTGGAGACGGCATCTGGAGGTGGTGAATACATGCCAGGTTTGTGGTACTGACCCTGAAACAGAGCATCATGCTTTAGTGGTCTGTTCCCATGCAAAGCTGCTGAGGCAGGCCATGATGGACAATTGGGAGTTGCCGAATGAGGAAATGCTGAAGAATGGTTCAGAAGAATGGCTACTGGTGCTGCTAGATTCCTTGTCTGACGAGGAGGCATCAAGGTTAGCATTGCTGTTGTGGCGCACCTGGTTTGTGCAAAACGAAATTGTGCATAACTCTAAAATCTGTCTGGTCGCTGGGTCTGTTAATTTTCTGAAAAGCTACGAGCAGCTACTGTTCACTACCCGGCAATCGTCAGAGGACAGGAAAGGTAAAGGACTGCAGGACTCGCCTTGTGTGCGGAAGAAATCCATGTGTCGTCAGTCGCTAAGATGGGTTCCTCCGCCTCCAGGCTGGATCAAAATAAACGTGGATGGTGCTTATTCTGCAGACTCAGGAAAGGCCGGGGTGGGCGTGGTTATCAGAGACCATGCTGGCACGGTGCTGCTGACAGCCTAGAGAGCCATTTTTCATAGTGATACAGCGGAGGAGGTAGAAGCGCTGGCCTGCAGAGAAGGTTTGCGCCTGGCCGAGGAATGGGAACGACGGCCTGCTATGGTAGAGTCGGATTGTGCGACATTGGTGACTGCTATCCAGAATAAAAAGGACTCTCGCTCCTCTCTTAGTTTTATCTTATCTGAGATTAGAGAGTCATGTAATAGGTTGCCGGATGTGAAGGTCCAAGCTATTAGGAGAGAACAAAACTGTGTAGCTCATGAGCATGCGCAGCTGGCGAAACGCACAGTTCACACAGCAGTGTGGCGTGCGCGGGCTCCTCGTTGTGCCGAGCATAGGATCGCTAGGAATTGTAATCTAGTTCCTGAGTGATCAATGAATTTCTCTCCTTCGCAAAAAAAAAAAAAAAAGATCATGTCCCACTGAGGTCATCACATGAACCATTTCCTTTGATGTTTCCATAGCTGCTTGCGGCATGTGCTTCCACCGAGCTTTTTTCCCTTTCTAGTATGTATCATTAGCATGCAACAATACAAAAAAAAAGTAGCTTTCATAAGGTTATTGATAAGGTTTTGTATTGTTGTTACTAATCATAGTCCCTTTTTAGAGCCACCACCTCAATGCACAGACGACATATGTGGAAAAAAAAAAAAGAAAAATGACTGCAAATTCACATAGATGGCATTCCACCATTGGTTTAATGAACTATATTCGTCATTTTGTTGGAATTGTTAATTCAAGTTAATTTGGTACTTCATCTTTCACCACAAGAAATGTGATAATTTTTTGGCACAAAAATTGTCGTTAATTACAAGCAGGTCAGAGTTGCTCTCTCTCTCTCTCTCTCTCTCTCTCTCTCACACACACACACACACACACCATCGTCGTCGCTGACCTTCTCTACCATGTCTCGGCCACCAACACTGCAACGTTGATTCTCCTATCGACGACCTCTTTCTGCAGTGGTGAGATAAAATCAGTGGCATATATGTTTGGAGATTCTAAAGGACCGAGCAATAGGGGTGGGCGTTCGGTCATACCCGATGTTTCAGTCCAGTTTTTTCGGTCTTTTGAATTTTTGGTTATCTAAAATTGCTACCCGAAATGACAATAAAAATTTCGGTACCCGACAACTTTGGGTACCTAAATTTCGGTTCGGTCTTCGGTTATACCCAAACTACCCAAATTTAGCACTAATATCCAGAAAAAAAATAAAATCAACTTAATAGTATCCAAAATACACTATGAAATCAACTTGGTAATGAGCTACCATTATATCATAGAAGAAACATGAATATGGTACTATGATAAATGAGTAACAAATGATGCTATGTGACCATGTCATGAGTCTATGTGTTAAATTCTACACATATCCTACTAATTCGGGTATTTTGGGTAATTCGGGTACCCAAGGGTACTACCCGAATTTGAACAATAAAATTCGGTCATCTAAAACTAGTACCCAAACAATTACCCAAAGACCGGAATTTCGGTTTTTTCGGTCTCGGTCTCGGTTTTTTCGGTTTCGGTGTTTGGGTATCGGTTTTTATGCCCACCCCTACCGAGCAATGCGGCTTGAGAGGGAGGGGGGAGGGGGGAGGAGGGGGGGGGGGGGGGGGGAGGAGATTGATCAGTAGGGTGAATAGGTGTTTCATTTTGAAACTGATACCTCGATTGGTACAGTTCTGTTCTGATTGAGAAGCCACTGACCCTCAAACCAACATAGGAAACCTGGAGCAGGGCTCAGAAGATCTGAAATGAATAATTTGAAAATAAAAAACATAACAAATACAGCCTAACAATCAGTTTAAATAAGGGTTTATTAAAGCTTAAACACAGGAGTTTCCTAGTAACCACGAAGTTTTTTTTTGCAAGGGAGTTTAAATAAGGGTTATTAAAGCTTAAGCACAGGAGTTTCCTAGTAACCAAGAAGATTATGTGAGAACTAGTACTTTGCAACTAAAAGTAGCAATGAATAAAGAAAGAGAGCTCAACGCAGCATACAAAAAAAAAATGGCTGAATAGCATGCCAAGTTCAAAGGTTGATGATAATCGATGCACTAATTACTGCACGTAGCGGCAAAAAGAAAAGCAAAGCACTCTCTCCCTGTCATAGCATGCGTGCAATGATACTGGCATACTGCCAGCTATCTGATGGTAACAAATCTAATTAACACTAATCGATATGGCAAAAGTATTAACAAATTAGCTTACCTAGACAAGCAAAGATATTTAATTAACTGTACTATCATGCAACAGTTAGTACTCGATTAGCACGAATAAATTCTGTATCTTCGAGATGGCAAGATGAAATAAAATCAGCTAAAGGAAGTAGGTGAATTTCAAACAAAGTTATGGGGATGATACACATATGGTACTATGGCAGCAACAAAAACACTACCTGAAACAGGTTACTGCCAACGGCCAGATACTGTCAGGACATATCAAAATGCTAGTATTAGGAAGAGCACTGCTATAGAGTAGATCCGTTTGGTAGACTCTTGTACGACCAGGAAATCCAATGGTTAAAATCACCCGGATGATGGTTCACATATCAATCAAATGGCTTAAAACACTTGGTCGGACAAAAGTCGGACAAATGGGTGTACTCTGAAGCATTTTTCTATTAGGAAAGGTCGTTCCTACATTTCCTCACATGCTTCACAACTAATTCGAAGAGTCTTACTAGACCTCGGATACGGTACCCATAAATAAATATGGGCCCGCCATCATTTCTGATCTTAAGGTCCAAATTTGTTTATACACTCCCATGAAAATAAAAAATACTCCAGGGGAGGAGGGAGGAGTAAATTTTCATAAGGCTAAATATGTGAATTTGTGCTTGTTCAAATGGTAATTTCCTCCCAAGATGATACAACCTCCCTGTCCATCAGAGGCGGCTCACGACCTTCCTCGATCAGCACCGCTAGGAAGTCTAGTATCGGAAGCTCAAGCGGCGATGATGGATGCATAGTTGTGCGATCTCGGTGATTTAGGAGAAGATTGGGTGAGGTCGCCTCCACTTCCGCTCCTTTGTGTTTGCATCCGGGTGCAGACTTTGACTTTACCTGAGAAGTCCTTCATCATGTGTGTTGGCGGCTAACTCCTCCGAGAGACCAATGTCAGCCCCCAGCAAGATTGCTCATAAAAAGAAGGTGAAGCCCCTGAAGTGAATCAGAGTTTCCGCGAAGTAAGTACTACTCATTATTGTGATCTGTTTAAGTTACTCGGTTGACTTGTATTAATTTCACTTTTCTTCACCAGCCTTCCGTCAAGCGATGTGCCGGTGATAGCAGCTGAAGATACTGCTCCCAAGGAGGGAGGGAATGATAGCATGGAGGCGAACGCGCCAACGATGACAACTGAGAACACCACATCTGCAGAGGGGGGAGATGGCGACAAGGAGACCGAGGCGGCAGCTCAGCAGGCTGCCGAGTTACAGGGTCTGGTGCCTCACAAGTCTTCCCAGGCAGTTGTGCAGACTCAGATGATGAGTCAGGAGGACCCTCTAGGCAACCCGACTCAGAATCCTGGAAGTGCCGACTCTTCTGCTCCAAATGACAAGATTGAGGATCTTACCGCATCGGATATTGAGTTCAACCCAGCTATGTTTGAGTTCCAGCAGCGGAAGAAACGATCTGGAGCGTTCTCCTTTGAGTTTGCCGGTAAGAAAGTGGTCATGGATGAGCAGAAGGATGAAGATGAGTACGTCTTGGTCGAGAATCAGCTATATGACTTGATTGAGACTCAGCAGGTAACTTCCAGACTTGTTTGGTTCTGTTTTTCTGGGAAAATTGATTGTATGCATGACTGACTGAATTTTACTCTTCCCAGAAAATTATCACCAAGAGCAAGGAGAAGACTGTGTTCTTTAAGGGCTTGAAATCTGCTGCCGACTCGCTTCATGAGGATCTAGCTGCTAAGAGCCTAGTAATATACTAGTCTTCAACTGTGGGAGGCTGAAGCCTCCCACAGCGTTTTTGTCGACGTGCTCGGCGGTAGAGGCGACGCGTGCATATTTTCCTTCACGTTCGGGCCATCGTCTGCACGTTCCAGCCTTGCCCTGCTCCTGCATCGTCGTTTTGGGCCGCGTTTTGATCTCCTTCGGATGGTCCGTGGGCCTGGTTTTCCTCCACGCTCATTACAGTGCATAGTCAGCCCGGCCCGCTCTACCCTGCCGCCCTCTCTCTACAATGCTTCGCATGCGTGGACTCTGTGTACCCGGAGACTGTGTGTACCCGGAGAGTAGGGATGAAAACGAACGGAAATGATCGGAAAAATACCTAAATCATTTCCATTTTTATATTTTCTTTATCGGTCGGAAACGAAAACGGAAAAGTCGGAATCGGAAAACGGAATCAGAATAATCGGACATTCGAAAACGAACAAGTCAGAACGAAAATATGTCGAAAACGATCGGTAAACGATAGGAATATAATAACATCGAACGACACATCTAACATCGTCTTAACTTAGACATTAACATAGAAGCACTACAAATGATGTCTCGTAGGAAGTCATTCATATCAACATAGTCTTAACTTAGACAATACAACTAGCATATAGTCCGAACTTAATACAAATAGCACAGTGTCTGATTCATCATACATATATAGCTAGGCCTAATATGATGATCCAAGGTCCACTTCCACGAAGCAACTCCTCCTCATCATTCATATCATCGAAGATGTTGAAGATGATGCAGAAACACCAGATGCTTTGAAGAGTTTGGAAGGGTTGAGGCCGGTGTGGGCTGTTGGGCTGATAGGCTTCCAGATGTTAGGCTATTCCAATTTCTTTGACTTCGGAACAAAACGAAAAAATTCCAAACAAAATATGGAAATATGAAATATGATCGGAATAATCCTTAAATAATTTCCGATTCCGTTTCCGACTACCCTGTACTCATTTCCGTTCCATTTTCGTTGAAATTCCGAATATTTCGGAATCGATCGGAAAAATACGGTATTCGGAATGGAACGGAACGGAATTTTACCGTTCCGTTTTCATCCCTACCGGAGAGGCAGCGCTCCTTCACGATGCGCCGATGCTTCGCATTTTGGTCGCCGGCTAGCCGGCCGTCCGCGTCGTCGTCCGCCGCGGGTGCCTACGGCCGCGCTGTAACCTCCTCTCGCCCCGTCCTGCCGTACGCCCTTTCCTCCCAACGCTCCTCCTCCCGCGGATTTGCCGGTTCCTTCCCCTGATGGCTTTTGCGTTTCTTGCTCAGCTTCGGTTTCTCTTCCGATTTGTGCCGGTGAAGCTCGAGCATCACGTCCACGGTGCTTCCCTCCCTCTTACTGTTCGCCGGAGGAGTCATTGTCGCAAGGTTGGTTCTCCTCTGCTCCTCCCGTCTACCTGCAGTTTGGTTCGTCCCCATCCTCCATTTCTTGCATCTGACAATGTGGTTCTCGGAATGCAGGAAATCAGATTCTTCATGCGCTTCCTCCCGGTCGTTTTCCTGCCTCCTTGCTGGTGAGCGTTGCTTCATTTCCTTAACTGCCTCTGCCACATATTTTTACTAGGATTTTCTACTGCATTCGGTTGCTGTGCTGCCTGAATTTGTTTGGTTACATCCATTACCTTTTTTTGCTTCCGGACTGTTTAGTTCCATGTGTATGCTAGGCTATGGTTTCCCTGCATTTTAGATGGCTTCGGCCTCACTGTTTAGTTCGCTCTCGCTGTTTACTTCCATGTGTGTGCCGCGGGCTTCCCTGCATTTTTAGCTTTCTCTGTTACCAGCAAGGATTTGTTGCCGATTAGATATATACGCTCTGTGGTTGTGTGTCGATCCGCATGACTGAGTACCACTTTGCCAGGTTGAAGTCGTCCAGGACGACTTCGTACTCCTGCGCCGACAAAGCGAAGCAACAGGAAACGACTAAACAAACACAAAAGCACGATTACGCCGGACGTAAATACCAAGCTCGCGCGGCGGAGCGCGCCTCTGAGCCTAGTCAACACTCAGCAGAAGGAGCTACAAGACTTGAGAGTTGAGCTGTCTGCCGTTATTTTTTTTTATTTATTTTTTTTGAGATGGAGCTGTCTGCCGTGAGTTTTTTTTTTAATTTAGACCTTTTTAAACTAATATTTTAAAAATAGCACGTGGGAAACTATATTTTCAAGATCTAGACCGTTTGGTCACGCCAATCGTCATGGAGTGACAAATACTGCGGTCACGCCAACTGGATTGGAGTGACTCCTTGACACGTAAGCAACCCTTTCCACGTAGGCAACTGGACGACCAGCGCTGACCCGAGCCAGTCACGCCGATCAGATGGGCGTGACTGAGTCACTCCATTCTGTTTGGCGTGACCCAGTCAGGGACTTAGGTGCGCCCCTGCTTCCAGAGCACTATCCTTCTTCTTCTTCCCCACCCGAAGGGCTGCGCCCCATTTGCTTTGAGGCGACCTCGTCCCCCTCTCTCTCCCTCCTCAAATCGATCCACGAAACGAAGTTGAACCCGGTCTATTTTGGGAGGCAATCATCCCCAAAGGTTTGTCTATCATTTCCTCCAATTAAATTTTGGTAAAAATGACATTTGAATGGTTGTTAAGGGTGGCTAGGGTTTAGGGGTTTGGGTTGATTTTGATGAAATTTGTGCGCTCCTTGTTGAATCGGTGTTAGGGATGGGTAAATAGATATGTAGTTGTCGTTGAACTATCTTGTCATATCTATGTCTGAAAGTGCATCTAGGCTCCTAATCATGTGTTTTGTGTGATTGACGTCAAAACGATCAAAAGGACTAATGTTTGCAATGAGAAAATGTTCAGCTAGATCTCACAATGGAGAATCAAAATGATTTCAAAGTTACAATCCCTTCATGTGTTGACAAGAACGGCATCAAGTGCTCAATGGACAAAGATTTATCTCTTTTATATTTTCATTGAGTCTAGGAATGCCGTACTATCAAGAGGGATGGTAATCATGTGTATTTTGATGTCACAAGAGCTTTTGCATGAACCAAAACCAACCAAATTTTAGATTGAGAGATTTACCAATTTCCAGTTACAGATGCTTCCCACCGGAAGATCCGGCACACTGCCGGAGTATCCGGCCCTGTAACCCAGTTACAGTTGCTTCCCACCGGAATATCCGACACACTGCCGGAGTATCCGGCCCTGCTGAAACCCAGTTACAGTTGATTCCCACCGGAGTATCCGACACTGTGTCGGAGTATCCGGTAGGACCTAACCAGCAGCGCAACGGCTTGATTTTTGGTCGTGCCTATAAATATCCATACACCTCCAACGGCCATTTCTCTCCGTCTCCACTGAAAGAACAACACCCAAGCTTCCCCCTCTCACTCTCTACTCATTCCCAAGCTAAAGATTTGTGTGATTCACTCAAGGGAGTGTGTGAGAACAAGAGATTTGTGTTGAGAGCAAGTAATCCTACTCTTGAGCTTCTTGTGGCATCATCTCACTTGGTTTCATTTGTTACTCTTGGAGCTTTGTGCTCCTAGACGGCTAGAGGTTGCCCGGGAGCTCCCAATTCGTGTGGTGAAACTCTGGGAAGTTTGTATTACCCATTCCCACAAGGGATTTGTAGTGGAACACTCAAATCGGTCTTGGTGACCATTTGAGAGAGGTTTAGGGTTGAAAGCAACCCGGTCCTTTGTGGACTCCTCAACGGAGACGTAGGGCACTGTGTGTGTCTGAACTTCGGAAGAAAATCGTGTGTCAATTTGTCTTTCTTTTGATTGTTCTTGTTGTTCATACTTGTTCTTGTTCATATTGCTTATATATTGCTATATTGCCTCGATCTACTTATCTACTTGTTTTCTTCCGCAATTGTTGTGTAGATTTACTTGATAGCATCTATACAAGTCTTTTGATTCAAGTAGAATTGCTAGAAACTTCATAGCTTTCAAATTTCGCAAGATTATCCCCTGTTCCGGACTGTCCGACACAGTACCGGATACTATCCGATAGTTCTGACGATTTGATTAAGTCCTAATTTGCAGAAGTTTTTAGCGTTGCCTATTCACCCCCTCTTAGGCAACTTTCAATGTCGTGAGGACTATGTTTGAACTATGTTGTAATATGAATGTCGTGAGGACTATGTTTGGTTTACTCAGGATTCCTATTGCTTGTTGTGCGATTTTATTTTCAGTGAAGTATGTTTCAAATATTCAAGATGTGTTGGAAATGTCATAGTATAGAAATTGCTAATGTTATTCCTACATGCATATAACATTCTGGCACATGATGACAACAAATTCAATGGGGATCAGCTTTCTCGAATGGGCCATCACTTTAGCGCCGAAAGCTGACAGCTCCTAATATCCATTGAATTGTGTACCCAAACTTTGCACCGAAAGTTGAGGGTGGTAGGGCCGGTACCACTTTACCCTCATGCAGCACTTATCTTTATAAAGACCTCGGGTAGAGATCCCGAAACACCATTCATTCACGCATGCCATCTCAGAAATGGCAAACAACACACATGGAAGAGTGCCTGACCCTGAATGGAACGATCGTCCATTGTGTGATTGTGGAGAAGTTGCCAAGCTTTCTACCTATGGGGGTAGTAGGTTCTTCCATTGCCCTGTTGAGATCCCTGGCGCCGAGGTATATATTTATTTATTTTAATATGTTGTAAATTAGGTGAGTTGTGGAGAAGTTGCCAAGCTTTCTACCTATTTATTTTACCAGTGTGAGTTTGAAGAATGGATTGACAACCTGCCACCCTCTAGAAACGAAGGGTACGTCACTATCGAGGAAAGCAATTAAGATTACAATAGGTTGAAGGATGAGTTCGAAAGAATTCAAAGGGCTCTTATCACTGTACCTATGCAACTGCCTGAACGTGAAATAGGCATTAAATTGCGGGATGATCAACTAGCCAGGCGATACATTAACCGGCTACGGACGAGCGAAGAAAGAGCCCGCAAGGATGCAAGCAAGAGTTCAGGGTCAAAATAAGAAATTCCCCGGTTGTAACAACTCTCTGTATTTTCTAGGTTGCACTAATATTTGCATGATCTATTATTTATGGAAGTAATCTTATTTACATATATTATTTGATTCACATGATGGCAACATACATACGGGAGGTGGACACCGCATGCTGACAAATTTTTTTTTTCATCCTACTAAATACATTGATGAACGGATACACGTGAACAATTGAAAATAGAGTATTACTAAAATCAAGAAAGGAAATGTAATTTCGCATAATCAATACTGTCACGCCCGTCGCCTGGCGAGACCGACTCACGCCAAGCATCACAAAATTACAGGAGGGAACAGAGTGAGTCACGCCAGGGTGGTTGGCGTGACCGACCCAGACTACAGCAAGGAAATTCTGTTTTCCTTATGCTCCCAGATTCACAGATCAAAAATATTAAGCAAATGAATTCAACAACACTGAATGCATGTCAGCTCCCAACCACATTCCCATATTCAGAATGTCACATTGCAACGTAGTCTTATCACATAAAAGTTCATCCAAACACATTGTCGAATTTGTGACACACATAAAAGTTCATGACACACATAGTTCGCTAACACATTCGATAGTCCCAACACTACGGAACATCAACGATAGGAGAAGCATCACTTGACATCACTCAACGGCCACTAGGAGAGAGAGGGCGACGAGGTCGCCTCAAAGCAAATGGGGCGCAGCCCTTCGGGTGGGGAAGAGGAAGAAGGATAGTGCTCTGGAAGCAGGGGCGCACCTAAGTCCCTGACTGGGTCACGCCAAACAGAATGGAGTGACTCAGTCACGCCAAACAGAATGGAGTGACTCAGTCACGCCCATCTGATCGGCGTGACTAGTCCGGGTCAGCGCTGGTCGTCCAGTTGCCTACGTGGAAAGGGTTGCTTACGTGTCAAGGAGTCACTCCAATCCAGTTGGCGTGACCGCAGTATTTGTCACTCCATGACGATTGGCGTGACCAAACGGTCTAGATCTTGAAAATATAGTTTCCCACGTGCTATTTTTAAAATATTAGTTTAAAAAGGTCTAAATTAAAAAAAAAACTCGTCTGCCGTTAGGAGAGAAAAGCCTGAACTTGAGCTTGCTATCTCGGGTGAGATTCATACACAGGGCCGGTCCTGGAGGGAGCCAAGCGGTGCCGCCGCACTGGGCCCCCAAGTCCTAGGGGGCCCTCTTCGGAGCATGTATTAGTACTAGTAGTAGGCCAATGGCTCTCCTGATTGGATCGGCAAAAAAGGCCCTCAGAATAGGACTGTTTGGCGCATGAGAGGCAGGCAGGGCCGCGTCCACGCGCGTCTGCAGTTTTTTTGCCTGACTCCTGTGATCCAAGCCCAATAAGGCATTACGAGAATTTGGCACTCAGGCAGCCTGGAGGCCGTGGGAATTGCAGCGCCGCCGCACATGACCGCTTGCTGTTTTGTGGTTTTGTCGATGGCAAAGTCGCGATCGCGGCGTCGACTGCCGGCTGCAATCAAGACGATGTTGAGTCGCCGTCGACCCCGGTTCCGGTGGCGTTGTGGCGGGGCCGTTCGCTGAAGGAGGTTTGTATTCTGCATACAGCGCGGCGTCGGTACGGTACGGGCCATGCCCCAACTTCCTAACAACCAATTACATGATCAATTAATTTACTTATTTTGATCAAATCTTCTCCCAATTTTCAGCACGATCATGATAGATAGAAAAGTATGCATCAGGTAGTGAGAAATGTTAGACGAGGTTGATATCAAGAACGGTTGAACGGCTTAGCATCTTAAAATACAGGAGGAACTTTTAAAATGACATATGTACAAATCATTTTATATGATATTTTTTTAATTCGCCTCTGATTTTTACTAGTAAACATGTATTTATATTCAAGTAAAGTTGCACCGTTTATACAGAAGGGGCCCTAATCATAGATTCGCCCCGGGCCTCTAAAATCACAGGACCGGCCCTGTTCATACACTGTTATTTTTGCTTTAATCTCTTCCATTGGTCACTGACTTGTCATGTCTTTTGTCCTGCTGCTCAGCCGAAAGTGACCAAGGAGGGCTTGGATGAACTGGCTGTCCTTAGGAAGAATGCTCCTGTGCCGAGGGAAAACTTAACTAAGGCGACCATTGAGGCAGATGAGAAGGAGAAGGCCTTGACAAGGGTCACGAGGGAAAAAGAGTCCCTGGAGGAGGATATGGCTAATCTGAAGACTGACTCTGCTGCTCTTCTTACTGAAAAAGAGGAGATTCAGAGTAAGTCCATTAAAGCCGAGCTACTCGAACTATTATCCCTTCGATATTGCTGGGGTGAGGAGACAGGACGTTCGACTCTGGTCATGTGAGAGAGAGAGAGAGAGATCCAAACACCGACGGATGGGGCTAGAGCTGTTGTGACAACCCCAGATTAGCTTTAGACAAGTCATAAATCCCTCATTTTGAATGGTCAGATTTGATTTATTATAGGCCTAGACACTTTTTTTTTTTTTTGGATAAGTGCCTAGACACCTGGTTTTGTATGGATCATTCAAATCGAAAGAAAAAATGAATTAGTGAAAACAAGACAATTGGGCCAAGCCCAACCTTCATCGGTACTTTCCACAAATATTAGCCCAAGAAGTTCCCAAAAATTCACGTCCCAGCGGCCAGCGGGAAACTACCCGCGAAACTCAGGAGTCAATACCAGATCGTCAAAAATCCCCCCACGGCGGCGAGCTCTCGCAATGCGGCCTCCGGAGCCCAAGCACCGTGCCGTCGCCGCCGCCGCCTCCTCCTCTTACAGCCAGCACGAGCTCCGCCCGGAGAACCCGCTTCTCCTCCTCCCCTCCTCGCGCGCTGCCAAGCTCTCCCTCGGCTGCCCCCTCCTCGACCGCCTCCTCTCCGGCGGCCTCCCCGCCGCCTCCGTCACCGAGATAGCCGGCGAGTCCGCCTCCGGCAAGACCCAGCTCTGCCTCCAGCTGGCCCTCCTCGCGCCCCAGTCCCCGCTCTCCGCATCCTCCCTTTTCCTCCACTCCGACCTCCCCTTCCCTCTCCGAAGCCTCCGCCGCCTCGCCCCCAAGTCCCGCCCCGACATCCTCGACCACGTCCTCGTCGCCGCCGCCCACTCCCCCGCCGAGCTCCTCTCCCTCCTATCCCGCGCCCAGCGCGTGCTCGCCGACCCGGACCGCTTCCCGCACCGCCTCCCCATCCGCCTCATCCTCCTGGACTCCATCGCCTCCCTCTTCCGCTCCGATTTCGATGCCTCCCCCGCGGACCTCAAGCGTCGGTCCGCGCTCTTCTTCCAGATATCCGCCAAGCTCAAGGAGCTGGCGTACAGGCACCAGTGCGTGGTGGTGGTGACCAACCAGGTGGTGGACGTGGTGGAGGGCGACGCCGGGAACACCGTGGCGTGGTCGTCGGGGCGCCGTGTCAGCCCCGCGCTCGGGATTGCGTGGGCCAACTGCGTCAACATGCGGCTGTTCCTGACGCGGGAGCTGGACGCCGCGGGCGGAAGCGCGAGGAGGCGGATGAAGGTGGCGTTCGCGCCGCACCTGCCTGAACGCTCGTGCGAGTTTGCGATACGGAGGGACGGCGTGTTTGGCATCGAGCCCGCGGAGAGGTAGGAGCTCCTCTCCCTGGTCTCCTGTCATTACAGAAGAAGTGTGACCATAACCTGTTCGATGAAATGTGCCCGTGGGTGGTTGGACTTGACACACAGCATGAGAGCCTAGCCCTTTTACTTAATCATGCAATGGATGGAAAGCCATGTAAATTAGGTTTATTGCAACAAAATTACACAGAATGCAAGTGTGTAGCTTTTCTGGGATTCAGCAAATGTGTTCTGATTAACATGGTGGCTAATTTTAAAAGCTGAAATCAGAAACAGGTTCTATCTTCTTCAATGCTCCTAGACTGAAGCGATGTAGATTACAACTGCAATGAAGTGATTTTTGTGAAATGTTTCAAGGCTTACAATGACCAATTTGATGTGTTTCAACATTATTGGTTTATCTCTTAAATTAAAGCCAATTGCCAGCCTCTAACTTAAATCGTGGGCAACTTGGTGACTTTGTAAAGTGACAATGGCATACTTGATTGATGTATCGAGGGAATGTAGGGCTCACAAAATTTACATGCTCAGAATGCATATATGAGGCTGCATTTGAGGACCCCACCCCACCCCCAAAAAAAACAGATATTATTATTGAATATAATATAGTCTGATAATGTCTAGGACACTTATCTAAATAGCAGTAGGCAACAGTAATTCTAAACAATTCTATTCATTAGAACAACACTACAATTTGCCAGATGCTCTACCCATTATTTCATTTTTTTTTTGTCAATAACACATAACCTGCATCCTAAGGCTCAGTTATCATTTGTGAATTTGTGAATTTCTGAATGAATAGTCATGTATTCCTATCCATATGACTGAAAACTGAACCAATTACTCTTAAAACGGGTTCAATTCAAGATGTTAATGTAAACTGCTCTTATTTTCTGAAAACAGTAGCAGATATATGAAAGGTAGCATCATTGGAGATGACGAAGGTGGATGCCAGCGATGACCACTGGCCTCTTGCAAATATGGGACTCTTAGAAACTTCCCAGGGAACAGTGAAATCAAATTTCCCTTGATTAAAAGGGGGCATGGCTTTCATTCAAACTGACCATAAGTTTCATGAATGCATGGCCCAATAGTACATTGTTATTGCACATGTAATGGTCAAAAAAATTGCAGAATTATATAAAAAAGAAGCTGATCATCATTGCTTTGACCTAACATTCAGTTGAATGTCTCGAAAAGAAAGAAGTTTACGTTCAAAATAGTTTTGTGCATTTAACTGTATAACATTGATGTTTCTGACATCATCTTGTGACTTTATAACTGCTAATGATGTCCCAAAGACAGAGTTCTTTTTATCTCAATAGCACATGACCTACATCCTAAAGTTCAACTGATGTTCTGAATGAATAATCACATGTTCTTTATCCATATGACTAAAAATTGGCCCAAATACTCTGAAAAAAAGAAGTACAGGTCGTCAGTGGAAATTCTGTAGGTGCTTGAGTGCAGTACTCCAGATTACTACAACTAGTAACTGGAGCCATCATCGCAGTCAGATTCTGTCAGCTAATTGCTCTAGTTCTGCATCCGGTGCAAAGGTTTGCTCTTGCAGCCTGCAGGACATTTCTTATATGTAGCGAGTGTCAGAACCAACAATCTTACATAGACCTGAATTGGTGATTTTTTGGCTTCTTTTCATGGTTGGACCCTACTATGCAGCCTTTGGTAAGTTGTGGTTGCATCAATATACTATAGGTAGATTACAGATGTATAGTTAATTTCTATTTGTCCGTCACAGATCCTGAAAGCGATAGCTTTCCAATGTGCTTTCAGCTGGACCTTTCAGGTAAATGTGCATACTTTTTATTGTTCATGTATTTAAATTTTTGGATAGGGCCAATTTTTCCGTATGGAACACGTTTGCTAAAAAATAATAAAGCAAAACTTCGGGGTGATTGGCAGTCGGGAGTTAGTATGGTTGATTGTGGCCCTATAAAGATAATTTGAGATGATGTGGTTCGTGTATGAGTTGATTTATGCATTGCTGGTATCCTCATTTTTTTCCTTTCCTATATCAAATCAGTTAAAATCAGGAACTAGCTGGTCCATATAATGCATGCATATGATCTAGACATATATGATTTGCAAAAAAAAGCCAAGAAGCTTCTGTTTGGAGAAGCGATTGATGCAAACGTCTTACTTCAATCGGACTTTAGGGTTATTTTCTACGCAGGTTGCATAACTTATTCCGATTTTTGTTCTTGTAGCTTTTTAGCTTTCAACAGTAACATGCTTTCTGGTGACTGTTTTGATTATTTGATTAGTCAAGCGGGTCTGTTCCTTCTCAAGCTTATTCCGGCTTAGTAAACATTTACTGCAAAGTTGAGATCATTTGCAAACTTGCCTGGACAACCTGTTCAGGATGACTAAATTCTACCAGTATATTTTTAAGGTGAAGTTCAACTAGAAATTGGTGAGCCTTGCTTTTCTGCTCATTTTCCCAGGACCCACCCAATGCTCCATCCGGTCACCCACTTTATCATTGGGTGGAAATTGCTTAAGAAACAAATGCAAGTGCCAATTTTACATCTGACCTCTTGCATTGCGGTAAAAGAATACTTAAGAGTAATATTTAAGAGTATGGATCTACTGCCTGTATCACGAATGGATTGATTACCAGTACCATGAATATTGTGGGAACATTGCCTTATGGTTCGGAAATGCTTACAATCCTAATTATAATTCTTTAGCATTTTTAAATCGCTATTTCTTTAGTATTGGAATGATAAAAATTGACAATTTCTCAAACATGCGCTGGAGTACGCGTGTCATTTAACTAGGGCCCACCTTATGTTTTTTCATGAAACTTGCTTTTTTTTATTACCATCAGAATCTTATTCATCCAATGGTCCTACCATTCTTCGTACATCTATATAAAGCACCCAGAGCTCTCTGAAACCCTTACTCATCCCCACTTCGCCCTTACCAACCGGTTGCGCCGCCACCTCTTCTAACATCTTCCATTCTTCATGTTCGCCCTTCGCCGTCATCACCTTCCATATTCCTTCACCTTGCCGGCACTCCAACACCTTATGCCGCAAGTCTCTTGGCCCATTACTGCTAGATCTGAAATTCACACCATTGCCAGGGTTGAATGCTAAGGATAGATCGAAACTCAAAATTTTTATCTCACCGACCCCATGCCCCCCCCCCCCCCCCCCTCTTACCGCATGTTGTTGGTCGCTTATTCCTCCAAGATCTGGCACTTACACTTGCTGTGTTCGGCAGCCCTCTCCTGTACAGCTCCCCCTAGGAAACGGGCAGCCGAACGCAACGACTATTCTTTGCTACAAGCCTACAAGTAAGGATTGGGTGAACTCTAGACTCTATCCTTTTTATCAAAGAGGATGAGGGACGATGCACCATACCAAACGGTAAGTTTGAAATTCTTGTGATTAGTTCTTTAAAATTCTAGTTTCTAAATTAGTAATTTTATAAGACGTGACTTGGTTGATAATGTTGGGGCAAAAAGTATTCCCATCAAGTGGGGTACTTGTTTTTTGCTGGGCCAAATAAGCAACGCAGTTTATTGTGCAAGTGCAGTAGTGCTAGTGCCGCTGTCTTCCCTTTTCAGTTTTCACACCGTGCTGGTGACGGCGGACCTGTGGCCCGCCAGATATACCACGCCGACGTGGCTTACATGGAACTCCACGATCTCAAGTCACCAGGTTCCACAGAGTGACTGAATCGGATCCTACAGCCGCAGAAGATCCCTGCGACCTTGACTAGATACAGTGTAGTGTCGACAGTCAGCTGCTCACCTGTGTGGCCGGTCATCCACCAACCACTCTGTCGAACAAGAACACTCACTGATTGGTGGGGCGTCGTTTACGAGGCCCACCTGTCATTATGCTCGGCTCGCCCAGCATCGTCCCTACCGAGACGTGGGCCTTAGATACTCTGACCCACCGGTCAGTGAGCTTCCAATAATGAGCGGCAGTGCACAAAGCCCAATCGGGCAAGAAATATCCTAGTATCATCTGGTCCGGCCATCTTTTCCCATAGCCGCCGCCGTCCGCACAAGCCCCCACCTCGTCGACGCCCACTAGTCAACCTCGCCCACTGACTTCCGGTCCCGCCTTGCGCAGGCTCCACATGTCAAACTCTGGCGCGGCCATGCGTCCACCCTCGTGGGCCCGATTCGTCAGTGAGCGAGAGCCGTGCCGGAGCGGCTCGCGCCCCGTAGGCGAAGCACGGCAAGTAAACAAAACATAAAGCCCAGCTAGCGAGCAAGAGAGCACAAGCACAGCACACCGGCGCTCACCTCCTGCTCCGCCACACTCGCAACAGAGCACGCGCGCGCGCAGATCTCCTGCCGCGCCTCGCCAGCTCGATTCGACCGGTGTTCTGTTCCTCTCCGTCGCCGCCGCCGGCGAATTCGGTTCCGCGGGCTCCGGTTCGGCATCCGTCGCTGGTTTTCGTGTTTTTTCTTTCTTTTTTTGGTGTTTTTTTTTTTGACCCGTTTTTTGTCGTGCGTGGGCGCAGATCTGACGGGGCGGCCGAGGAGGCTAGGGTTAGGGTTCCGGCGCTATGCAGCGGCCGGTGCGGGGCCTGCAGCGGTCGGCCTCGAAGCGCGGGCTTGACCCCACCGGCGGCGGCGACGATGACGACCATGCGGCCAAACGGCCGCGCGTCCCAGCCCTCGCCAGGTGCGTGCGTGTAAATGCTTTCTGATTGTGCTCTGTAATACATTGATACTGCCATAGGGGCATCAAAACTTAGTTGGGTTTGGGATTAGTTAGGGTTTCGGCAGGGTTTGTTGGGCTAGGTCGTTTGCCGCTTCGATTGGGAGAAATTTGAGATCTTTAGTTTAGTTTAATTCGGTTGAAATGGCCGTAGCAGTCAGGTTTTAGGAAGTTAGCCTGATCATAGTGTCGCATGTGAACTGGAACAGAGGAATGGTCCTGTGAGGAAGTGGATTGAGACTTGAGAGGATAATTATGAACCTCAAATGTACGGTGGTCCATACAATATTGATGGCTTTGGTTGGGAGTTCGAAATGTGTACCCCTTTGACTGCCGGGGAGCAGCCCAGTTTTGTCAGAGCACCAGCTAGCAAACAGGTTGTGCTCCCTGCTTGAGTGCCAATGGTACTTTCATTATGCTCTAGAGAGCGGATGTCCCGTTGCTTTTAGAAACATTACTGAAGTTCAATATGAAAATGCATTTCTGCCTTGCTGTTATACAGACCATTTTTCCTAATTTGCTGCTCATTAGTTCATTCTGTATATTCATGTAATATCTTGCTGACGGTGGTCACAGTTGTGTACACAATTAGGGAATGGTAGCATATCGAATGCAGTAATCTTGTGTCAAATGAGGTGCTGATGACTGATAAAAATTAATATTTAAGAATTTAGTACACAGGTTACTGTTCTGTGTTTGGTGCTACTTTGATATTACAAATATATTTCACTTAACAAATGGCTCACGTTTCAGTGTCATCGTGGAAGCTCTCAAGATGGACAGTTTGCAGAAGCTTTGTTCATCGCTTGAGCCCATTCTGCGAAGAGTTGTGAGTCAAATTGCCAGTGGACCTTTTGTTTTAGTTTTACATTGAGCATGTATAGGTCATATTATAGATGGAGATATCTGATACATATATTCTGGTAATAGGTAAGCGAAGAGGTAGAGCGTGCTTTAGCCAAGTTGGGTCCTGCCAGAATTCAGGGAAGGTAAAAAATCATCAACTTATTCATGGCGGCGCTTGGGGATGATTT
The DNA here is from genome assembly GCA_007726485.1 of Eragrostis curvula. Lineage (NCBI taxonomy): Eukaryota > Viridiplantae > Streptophyta > Magnoliopsida > Poales > Poaceae > Eragrostis > Eragrostis curvula. Next base: position 15,766,269 of record CM017439.1, on the reverse strand, counting down.
ATGTTGGGAGTTTGAGATTCATTATTGCACACGTAGTTTGTTCACATTTAAATGTTGAGATATGATATGCATATATTCATTCCAATTAAAACAGATCCTCTCCCAAAAGAATTGAAGGTCCTGATGGTAGAAATCTTCAGCTTCAGTTTAGAAGTCGGTTAGCTCTTCCAATCTTTACTGGTGGAAAAGTAGAAGGTGAACAGGGAGCAGCAATACATGTCGTGTTGTTCGATGCAAACACTGGATGCGTTGTTACTTCAGGACCCGAATCATTTGCAAAACTGGATGTCCTTGTGCTTGAGGGTGATTTTAATAAAGAGGAAGACGAGGATTGGACAGAAGAAGAGTTTGAAAATAACATTGTTAAGGAACGTGAAGGGAAGAGACCTCTTTTGACTGGTGATCTTCAGGTGACTCTTAAAGAAGGTGTTGGAACCATAGGGGAGCTTACCTTCACCGACAACTCCAGCTGGATAAGAAGCAGGAAATTCAGACTTGGACTGAAGGTTGCTCCTGGCTTTTGTGAAGGTATTCGTGTTAGAGAAGCCAAGACAGAAGCTTTCCCTGTTAAGGATCACAGAGGAGAATGTACGTATGCCGCACATTGTTGATTTACTCATATCATTAGATGACGTAATAATTAGTTATTTTGCATAATAAGCATCATGTGTCAAGCATACTGATTTGATGTTTACTAGTGTACAAAAAGCACTACCCACCTGCCCTAAAGGATGATGTTTGGAGGTTGGAGAAGATTGGCAAGGATGGTGCATTCCACAAGAAGTTAAATGCAAGTGGGATCCATACAGTTGAAGATTTCCTCCGGCTTCTTGTCAGGGATCAGCAGAGGTTACGAAGTGTAAGTTCTATGATGCCTGATGCTACTTGTTAGATTGTACGTTATGGCGTTTATATGATTTAACATCCTTGTGTTCTGTGCAGATTCTGGGCAGCGGCATGTCAAATAAGATGTGGGAGAGCCTTGTTGAGCATGCAAAGACTTGTGTCTTAAGTGGGAAGCATTATGTATATTATGCTAGTGACACAAGAAATGTGGGTGCAATATTCAATAACATCTACGAGTTTACTGGTTTGATTGCCGACGACCAGTTCATTTCAGCTGAAAATCTCACAGACAACCAGAAGGTTTGTGTTCTTTTCTTTTATCTATAAATTCAAATGCGATTCCTTAAGTTGATTACCATTATAATCTTTTATAGTTCTGTCAATTGGATATTCTGCGTACTTAATCATTGGAGGATGACAGTGTAGAAACTAAAAATTATCGGGATTCTTTGTTTGAACTGAAACTTTTCAGTTGTTGTACTTACAAATCCCTTTAACTGAATATATGGTGTCGTCAGTACCACGCTAATTTAAGAAAGTTACCAATGAACTTTGTTGTCTTTATTATGTGTCTCAGTTAATTAGCTGGCTGGCAATGGCACTGTAGTTATTACCTGATTCATTGCAAAGTTGAGCCGTGGAATCATAAACATGTTTGAACGGAAGGATTCTTTGTTTGAAGTCAAACTTTTCAGTTGCTATACTTACAAATCCCTTTAACTGAATATGTGGTGTCGTCAGTGCCACGCTAATTTAAGAAAGTTACCAATGAACTTTGTTGTCTTTATTATGTGTCTCAGTTAATTAGCTGGCTGGCAATGGCACTGTGCTTACAACCTGATTCATTGCAAAGTTGTGCCTTGGAATCATAAACATGTTTGAACGTAAGGGGTTACCTTGGGTGTTTTTTTAGGAATTTTACTAAATGCAGAGGATTGTGACCCGATTGCTTTACCCAGAAAGATTCTATCGGATACATTTTGACTTGCTCAACTTAAACTGCAGGTCTATATTGATGCATTGGTAAAGAAAGCATATGAGGATTGGATGCATGTTTTAGAATATGATGGCAAGGCACTCTTGAGCTTTAAGCAGAAAAAGAAATCTGTCACAACCAGAAGTGACACCGCAGCAGCTTCAACAAGTGATCCTACTTCATATGGTTCGTCCAATTCACAGAAACAGTTGTCACTCCCAGCAAAAGCAGGACAACCTTCCACTGTGGGTACTATGAATGAAGGTAACAAGATTTTGAATTTCTCACTATAATGTGTTCGTTTTCTATTATGCTTTATTAGGAGCCACATTTTTTTTACGAGAAAACTAGCTCAGTATCATCTACAGAGGCATAAAATGAAATAACATTTAGTGGACGATGACATATTACGCTAGTGGCAAGTTTCCACATGTCCTTGATACATTAAAGAGATTCCATTTTTTTATTCGTGTGCTATATTGAAATATCACTGAAACCCTTTTTTTTTCGTGTATAGCAGATGGAACTAGAAATGCATATAATGGAACCCAGGCAGCAAGATACACAGCAAATTCTCAGACCATTCCAGCAAACATCAACATGCAATATGACAGGAGTTTGCTATCATCTGAAGGCCAGTTTAGTGGTTCATCCCTTCAGGCTCAAGCTTCAAGAGCCTCCAATATGCTAGCATTGGGACCTCCACAACAACAGCATCAAAGTTTTGAATTCCCAGCACTGGGTCAGTCAATGCAGCCGACAGGCATGAATCCTTTCGATGAATGGTCTCAGCCACAGGAGAACCGTGGTGGGGTTGATGATTACTTGATGGAGGAGATCAGGATGAGGAGCCATGAGATTCTAGAAAATGAAGAAATGCAGCAGATGTTGCGGATCTTGAGTATGGGTGGCGCATCAACCAACCTGACAGAGGACGGCTTCACTTTTCCTTCATATCCGTCCCCTTCCCCGAACATGTCTTTTGAGGATGACCGTACCCGCCCGCCCGGGAAAGCTGTTGTTGGGTGGCTTAAAATCAAGGCTGCTATGCGGTGGGGCATCTTTATCAGGAAGAAAGCAGCCGAGAGAAGAGCTCAGCTTGTTGAGCTGGAGGACTAGCAAGTTTATAAAGTGGGAAGTGTGTGCTTGTCGCCGAGTCTTGTAACAAAGCTTCATTGATGTCTATGGATCCAGATATTCTAAGCTATGCCCCTTGGGGAGGGCATTTTAGGTCCCGAGCCTAGTTACGGATGAACTCATGTTCGTTTTTTATTTTCTGTATAGCTTTCTCAACATTGTCATGCTTTTTGTTTGTTTAGTGTGATGACTAGCTACTCATGGTATGAACCTTAACCTGAACTGTGTACATTTATTTGTTACAGAACTCAAACAGGCATTAAACATGGCGCTTGGCCATCCTTTGTTCTGAGGTTAAAGCGAGATGGCCCTCCTGGACTGCTAACTGTTACGTACTGCTGCTGATATGGATTATTTCTGTTTATTTATTACGTGTAATAACCCGAAAGCAATTTACAATCATAGAAGTGAGATGTGGTTCTACACTGGGAGCGTGCTAGGAGGGAGCTCCATGGAGTGCGATTTTTTTTTTGGGGGGGGGGGGGGGGGGGGGGGGGGGGTATGGCTCCCCTCTTCCGTTTGCTGATGTGGTAATCCAGATTGAACTCTAGTTCACCAATCTTCTCCAAATTTTAGTGATGGAAACTAAGGTTTCTTAACAATACGGTTCTCCAATTTTCATGTCTAGAAATGTGATGAAAATAAGGGGATGCTTACTAGAGCCGTATTTATTTGTCACTTTGGTAGTGCAAGCTGGCCACGCAAGTGTTTCATATGCCAGACCACGCAAGGCCATGCCAAGGAGAATGGAGCTGGCAAGCGTAGGTAAACCAACACGAGCAAGGAAATCCCTGCTATGCAGGTCTTGTAGTTTGCTTGTGTGGCGTCCCCCGGAAAGGAACATCTATACCCTCAAACTGATGCAGGTAAAGGTTAAGGCAGGCAGGATCCAGAGAGCCCAAGAATCGAACACGCACTTACAAAGTCTCCTTGAGCCAAGCATGCCCAGTCACCCAGACAATAACATCATTGTTTATCAACTCACGAGTTAACAACAACATAAAGGGAGAATACAACACCTAGAGCCCCAAGATTTCAGGTACCACATGCATGAACTGAGACAAGAAGAGACAAAAAGGCGAGATAAACAAACGCAGGCCTGACCAAGAGCTGGCACTACGTGTTCTGGGAGACTGGGACCGTGCAGGCAGGGAGAATTTAAATTTAACGAAAAAGCAAATAAAGAGCAGCGAACAAATTGAGAGGGCGGAGACGTCGTAGCTGCGTGGTGAGAAGGGGTGGCCAGGGGAGACGAACCACCTGAGTGCACTGCGTTTTTCCCAAAAGGCCGTCGCTTATAAAATTGCCCGGCGTCACCTCAGCGCTGCTGCGTGGAGGCCTACGCTATGACCGAGTGGTATTTGCTGAGCCAGATGCAGTGCACCCGGCCAGCGCCTCTCTTCCGCGTAACTCACGTTATATAGCCGCCGGACTTGTCAGTTCTTTCTTCTGTCCCCGGCCTGCGGCTGAGGAACTGGCAGATCACCGAGAAAATTGGCGGCGGCGGCGGCGGCGGCTACATGCAAGGTCACCTGAAAAGATGTGGTTCTCGCCTCACCGGCGTCTGGTGAGGTACGATCCGTAACTCTTCTCTTTTGGACTTAGAGCTTCCCCATCGGTGGAGGCAGCAGCTGGCTCTTGCCGGATGCATTTTGCAGGTGGGCAGAGGGGTGTCAGTCACCGTGAGACTCCCTAGCGCTAGCGCTTGCTCAAGCGCTACCGTCACTCTCTCTCTTCCCTTTTCTTCATAAACAAATATTAAAGCTAGCTCTAAGGATGCCGTTGGGGACGCTCTTAACGGACATATGCATGGAGAGATCAGAAATGCATGCGTGCGTGCAAGTGATCGAAATCGTTCCGTCAATGGATAGTGCGTGTGCCTGGGCGTCAGTCACCGTCTGTTTATTCCTTCCTCTGTTAACTTCAATCCATCTGTGCTGAACGATTAAGATTAGAGGCTTTTTATCATCCTTTGGTTTACTCAAATGGATGGTCCATGGTTATTTAAAACTATATGTACACTGGTAGTAAATGGATTAGTATGCCCTCTTTCCACACGAAAGTATTACTCACACGGAAAAAAAAACTACAACACGAAAAGCTAAGTTTATGTAGCCTACGTTAAAATATTTCGATGAACATAGTGCTCTATTTAACAGAACCTGCAATGACTTCGTAGTGGCTTGGAATGCATGATGCTCAAAGGTTAGTTTAAGCCATATATACCCTGCCTCAAAGTACTTTAGAACCTGGGACAGTCTCGAGAAATCATATCCTCCTTTGTCGAATCTGGAGCTTCCAAGTTTTTTTTCTCTCTACAAATACCACCATGACTGCAACTTTAGGAAATTTATGAAGGAATATATTCCGGATACAGAGCTATATGCATGTTTCAACATATAACGTGTGTATTAGGATAAGTCAAACTTTGTATATATTGACCAACGATCACTCAAATGATGCAACGTTTAGTATTACAAATGATGCATGAATGAGTCTGTATTTCACAATCTTTCAATAATAAGATGTCGTTTTCTTAGCAATTTATACCATGGTGTAAAAAATATTTAAATTTTCTAATACCAATCATATAAAAGCAAATACAGGGAATAATACAACCTAGAGCAATAGTGTTTGAGCCTTTTGAACAAGGGACTGGGCCCCATTTAGCATGGTTCAATGTTTAGGATTCAATATCTCTCATATTATGCTTCTCTTATGTGTCAAAACCACTTTGTGAAACTATTCGGCTCATTGGTTGCATTTTGTTTCAAAAGGGAGATAACGGTGGTTAAAATGAGGAGTGAATCTCAGAATGAGTAGAAAAACCTCTTGACCGTTTCTTCTTTGTAGTGTAAAAATGAGAAACATCTATCTCATTTCTGTTCCACTAGCTAAATAAGAAACATATATTGTTACTAAACGGGGCCTAAGATTGAACCGCATTTCGGACAGAGCTAGCGTGTCAATGGTTAGATCCTATAATGGTCTTAGAAAAAGTTACGCCCTATTTAAGTCTAACACTTGTTGATAACGATAGAATTGTTACACCGTAAAATCTAGTTGCTACCTACAATCCAAATATAAATTGTTTTAGCATTTACACTAGCCAGACTTTTAAGCATCAATCCATGTATAAATAATTGCTTACATTGACAATGTAGTATCGATGTTAGTATATTCTTCATAAAAGATGTTTTGAATCTTTTTTATTACATTATTTTTAGAGTTTGTAGTCAACATGTCACCTGAAATGACCTACATTTTAGACCAAGTTATTTAGATTGGTGCCATTACAATTTCACCGGAATGTATTGCAAAAGTACAATGGCCTGCCAGTGGGTCTATCCGAGCTCCAAGGGTACAAAATGGCATATCAATGAATTGCAAAATTATAATGGTACCAGACAGGTTGGGACCTTTGCAATAGTATATTTCGATGCCGTGAAAATTGTTATTGCACCAGTCGAAATAACCCTTTCAGACCAGAGGAAGTTTTGTTCCTGTTCATAAAGCTCGCTCAGTCAAAATTAAGGGTATATATGCAAGATAAACTATGAAGTAATAAAATGCAATTTCAATCATAATTTGAGCTGGAAAGAGAACCGTGGCCAAGAGCTGTATACCACATTGATCTTAAATACATTATTTCACACAAATAAGCAGATCTCACAAATTAAGGACAAGATACGTAACTAATCCCCCTTGTTGATCATCTTGAGCTCAAAAAGCAGCGCCGCCGAAGGACATACAGCAACCAACCGGTCGGAGGGTCAAACCACTGCCGCAGGAGTTCAAGCGGCGGCACGAGAATGGCATCGCCGCCGGGCGGCAGGACGACTCACCTCGACGACCTGCTCAAGTACGACGACCCGAGCACGCCGGGGGGCTTCTGCGCCAAGTACTTCTCCGTGAAGTCGTGCCTCCTGCTCGCCGTCGTCACCGTGCTGCTGCTGGTGCTCCCGCTCATCCTGCCGCCGCTCCCACCGCCGCCGATGCTGCTGCTGCTTGTGCCAGTGGCGATGCTGGCCATGCTGCTGCTACTGGCGCTCACGCCGCCAACCCGCCGACGGAATGAAGCTCTGGACCCGACATCTTACTTGTAGGTTTCAGTTTGGAGCAAGTTCAAGGGCATACATCGTATCGGTGATCAGCAATGCACTTAATTTTGTTTGTATATTATAATTTGCTTGGAAGTCATGTATATAATTTTTCTTTTCACGTTGTCTTAATTAGTTTTCTATTTTCGATTACGGGCATGATGGGGGCGAGACCTACTTCATCCGGCCCAGAGTTGACTGGCGATCGTTTGCTGAGAGTTAAAATATACATTATTGTACAGATTGGTTAGATAATGCCATTTAAAAAATGATTTCATGCATACTTATGTTTTCTGTGAATTAATTGTTCAAGTTGCATCTTGTACAACTGGTGTACAAGATATTTTACATCCTATATGCAACTTGTCGGAGTTCCATTTTCCATCCTAAACTCTAAAACCAATATTTACTATAAAAGAGACAAATTGCCCCCATGATTCTATAGAAAGGTGGTTTTGCTTGGATTTGATGCTGACATGGAGCTGGTTTAAACATCTAATTAAGCATAACAACACCACTTTTTAGATGTATGAAGAGACAGTTCTTGTGGTTAAATAGCGGGGAAGCAACAGCGGAGATGGATGCTACATAGATGACATGCCAGCAGAACCAGGATGGTTTCTGCTGGAGGTGGTAACTAAAATAAACGGTATAAAGGATTCGAGTGTGTTCATTGTCCAATATTTTAGTTAAAGGATTACTTTAGAACCTACGGATAGTTTTTTAGGTATAAAATGAGTTTACCTAATTCATTGTCCAATATTATAAAACAGAACTTCTGTACACGACAATGCTGGCCATGACGCACTGATAACCGTCACAATAGCAAGAGCCAAGAGCTGGAGCAAAACTATTACTCCACTGGAAGTACAAAACGACTACTTCCACTCTACTGTTGGTAACTACACAGTGTTTGTATGCTCTTACATTGAACATGCATGTATTTTGCTGTGGCAGTGCCTTCCATGCAGAGACCACATGATGCTTATTTACATTTGGGGACATCTCAAGATCCAATCAAGAATGATGGCAAGTGGCGTTCCAGAGCCAACACAAGATCTTCTCCCTGGCTCTCCATGTTGGCAGGCCCACCAAGCCGATTAACCGCCTCAACCAGCTCTCCCCTCAACCTTTGAGGCAGTAACTGTCCGCCTGCACTACGGCAGGCGCGATACAGTGGCAAATATGCTATGCCAAGCACTATCGGTGTTGGGAGATCCTGCAGGCACATCGGGGACGTCCCTCCCCTGAGAATCCTCATGATGTTCATAAAATTTTCTTCGCCAGCACTCATCCCTGCGGCAAATGCAGACTTGGACCAATGCTCATTTAGAAAAGCAACTAGGTCTTGAGACATACCAACTGTGCCTTCCATAGCAATTCTATCTGCTGCGTCATATGTTGCAGTAGCATCTCTTAGAAAGTTGGATTTCAGAAGGAAGGCAACACCATCGAGTGACTTTCTGCTCTGGCCCCTTGCAGCTTTCAGAATCTGTTGGCTAAGATCTTCAAGAATGTTCAGGGGGATGCATGCAAGCAAGTACGAGGCAACAACAAAATGACCATTTGAAGCAGCAGTTGTCAGGGCAAAGCACATCTCAATGTCACTAACACCTCGGACGACAAACCAGTGTACAACAGGCAAGCATCCACATTCAGCAGCTTTTATCAGAGGGGCAATGAAAGAGGTAGCATTCCCTTCATCAACCAAGCATTCCATTGTTTCAAACTTGCAGCAATGAGAGGCATACGCCAAAGCAAGTTCAATATCCACAGCCAAGCTGTTCTGATGAGCAATCTGCATAAAGTGGCAAAAGTTCCATGGTTTTCAGATAAACATCAAAGTATTTTATCGGATGTCCCATCAAAGTATTTTAGTACACTACATGATTGAATAAGGAAAGAAAATCAAACAGGAGGAATAACCCATATATTAAAGCTAACGCTTATTACCCATACCCAGAAGACCAAAAGCTCTGACTAATCGCTTACATCTTTTTGGCATAGTTAAATGGAAGTGCAATGTATTTGCCATGGGCAACTCATAACACCAGAGTTCTACAATGTATAATGTCTGGGCTTCTGGCAAATGAGCACAAATTTTAATGGCCACTAACGAATTATTGACCTTGAGTGTGCTTCAGCAAGGTTTAAATGGTAACATTGGTGAATTAACAGAAACGGAAAGAGAGGGATTTGAACCCTCAATAAACAAAAGCCTACATAGCATCGTTCCACTTGCCAAGCGCACAGGATGACCAAACGAGAAAGAGGTGAGACCAACGGTGCAAAAGGGCATCCAAAAATGCTTGGACAACCACTCTTCCCAGCAGTTGTCTAGTTTTGGATGGAAAAGGTGTTTTCTATTGACCATTAACCAGCGGAGTCATCGGTGGGATCTCCTCCTTTCCGAAACCTTCGCATGGACCTTTACTACTTTACAATACTGGGGGACTGCGCATATGGGTACTTTCTGGACTTGTAATAACAGCCACGTTGGAAAGACGGCGGGAAAACAAAACCAATGCCCTAGAGGCTATAGCCAATTAAGCCTCCATTCTAGTTCTTTGTTGTTGGCATCCCCAATGATAAAACAAAAGTTAGTTAAATCGTGATGACCACTGTACCATGTTATCCAGAGGTAACCACAGCAATGTATTGGGAACAGATTTGATCTTTTATGAATAGTTGAGCACAGAAACCCATAATTCTGAACAAATTCCTTCAGGCCGAATTTGAGAATAATTCAATAAAGGTACAAGTTTGCAAGCTCAAACTACACTTATTCTGCAAATCCATTTTTAAGATGAAGAAAAATTAATCATGTTATGATGATGTATAAATAACTACTACTTAAGAGCAAAGAACAGAGAAGGCCCAATATTGAGGATTAGGAATAGACTGCAATACCATACTGGAACAGGACAACAGTCTGTGATTCTTGTGTATTTGGTATATGCTCCTAACGAGCCCACAATAGCAAACAAATGATTTGGACAAGGTACGGGTGGCACCAATTGACGAAAAATTGGTGCAACATCGGTTGAGATGGTTCGGACATGTCCAGCGGAGGCCTCCCGAGGCGCCGGTGCGTAGGGGGGTTTCTAAATCGAGTCGATAATATAAAGAGAGGTAGAGGTCGACCTACCCTGACTTGGGACGAGTTGGTTAAGAGAGACCTGAAGGAGTGGAATATCTTCAGGGAGTTAGCTCTGGATAGAAGCGATTGGAGACTCGCAATCAACGTGCCTGAAACGTGATCCTTTTCTCTTTTTCTGTTTACCACTTACTCCACCTTTTGCCCTGGGTCCATCTCTAGCCTACGCCAACTTGCTTGGGACAAAAGTATCAGTTCCAGTGGCAGTTCGGGATGATATTCCAACTCATCTGAAAGTAAGTTCCCAGTTGCTTGTTGCCAAAAGAAAAACTTTATTTCTGTGCAAAAAAACACTACCACAGGGATGAGCTGTAAACTTTACTATGGCATTAATTGAGATTGTATCTCCTTTCTTAAATTGCATCTAATATAATTTCATGCCAAATTTACTCTAAAGGAACTAATAAAATAATCTAGGACTCTTGGTTAACATTTGGTCATGACTTGTACAACCCAACTGCTTCTAAAACAGCATAACAAAATGCCATTGCCGTGCACATTTAGCATAATATGAAACATAACAGGTCAATCTATGAGTCTATTTTAAGATAAATAAGTGCAACTGAAATTACCTCTAGCAGAATGCGTACAAGCTCAGTACTTCCAAAGCGTGCAGCTTCAATGAAACACTGGTTTACATTGTCAGCGCCTCCTTCCACCAGCAATGATAGAAGACCCTTGATAGATACTGCTGAACTCCCAGAAGACCATCCAGGTTCAAATAAACTTGAGAAGAGTGTAAGAGGGAAGCAGGCCGCATCAAATGCCTCAGTGAAAATTTTGCCAGTGAGATTATCACCAGCTATATCTAAGAAGGCTCTAAATGCTGATAAGTGGAGCTGCACCTCATGGAGAGTGTTCAAATTCCACCTATATTTCTGTGTGTCTTCAGAACAATGATGCATGTGGAAACAATGCAAAGCCCGGTCCATAAACTCTTGCACTTTGACACCTGCCTCAATTTTTAGATGCTCGTCACCAGGACAACCTCGCAGACGATCATTTACCCTAAATTTGGAAACAAAATAAATATCATTACCAATAATGTCTTGAGCAAATTATTGTGGAGGAGCATTATAAGTGAGCCAAAAATCACCTCTCGGCAACGATTTCCTTGTTGTCACCCACAGTAAGCACTTTGCTTTGGCAGGCTGCAATGCAGGACGCAAGCAACGACGTCCTGAGGATCGCCCTAGCAAAATCCTTTGCCCCCGATGCCACGATCTTTGATACTAGACAGTGGAGCCCCTCAAGGTCCTGCTTCGTTCGCAAGAACCATATGGAATCAAGAGCGATTGACAGCCCATAATCTAGCATTGACTGCTTGTCTGCTAGAGCAACAAGTCTCTCAGCAAGGCCCCACTGCCGCGAGAACAGCATAAGCTGCAACGAATGGCCAAAGTTAACCCACCGGGGTTCTTCTAGCCCCCGGCTGTGCACGCACCCATCCGATTCTTTCGTTTCATCATTTTCCTGTCCATGGCTGACGCCGCATCCTTGGTCATTTTTGGGCACAGGGTGGGACGCAGTGTTAGGCATCGGCGTTCAGGTGAACCCCAATTTTTGTTTACTGGAATTTGGATTCAATAGCACAGTGAAGGTAAGGGATCTCCCGAAAAAATTAAATCTTAGAGAGAGAAATGAATCGTTAGGGTTCCTTACCAACGAGACAAAACCTAGGTTGCGATGGCCGATCACCACCTGCAAATCGACCAGTCTGAAGGGGAAAGGCGAGGAGTGTGAGTGTGTTGGGGTGAGGCAGCGGCGGGTGGCTGCCGTTCTTCCGTGGACGGAGGGTGGCGGCCGCCGGTCTTCGTTTTTTTTTTTTTTATAGGCCGCCGGTCTTCGTTGGCAGGAGGCTAGCGGCGACGAAGCGGGCGAGCAAGGGACCGCTCCTGGTGGGCGCGGTGAAGCTTTTTTCCTAATATCTATCTCCGTTTATTTCCGTATTTGCTTTGTTTCTTTTTGTTTTTTTACTCTCCATTAGCATAGATTTAGGTTAGTTTTACATAACATTGCTGTTATATTTTAGTGCAGCTTCTAGAGTGACTTCCTATGTCTCAATCGACGGTGACACAGGAGTTTCTTGTTACGAGTTAGGGTCATCGAAGCTCCCGTTTCCTTTGGCAGGCTTTGAAATACCATACATTGCTAAGATGTGGGTATTGGTGACAATATTGCCAGAAGGGTGTCGGAGTCGGCACCACTGCAGTCCACGGCTAGCAATAGTGCAATACAGTAATTCTTCATTGACATGTGGCAAGTTGTCGAATCCAACGACCTCGATGCGAAACCTTGTCTCCGCTCTTGTGGAACGAGGGTGTGCCGGCTACGAACGCAATGAGACCGTCAATTTTGCAGAGATTGTGTGGGGAAGCTTGGACACAAAAATGATTAGTGTGGCGATGACTACATGACATAATCGAAGGCGGAGGCATCATCGAGGACGACTAAAAGAGGGCGAGGAGGGGGGGGGGGGGGGGGGGTATTGTGGCAATGACAACATGATAGAACCGAAGGCGGAGGTGCCGTCGAGGACGAGAGGCGAGATAGCATACTTATTTGAGAGAGAGAGAGAGAGAGAAGGGGGAAGGGGGGGGGGGGGGGGGGACATGAAGACTAGGTTGGAGGAGCACATTTAGATGATCATCTTGCACCTTTGGATAGAAATTTTTTTAAGTGCGTTTTCAATAGTGCGGTCTTTGTTTCGAGAACTCAGTATGACTTATATTCTATAGTCTGAGATCAACGAAAGCAAGAAAATAGAAAAACGATAACAATTATTTGCTCTGTTTGTTCGTTATTTGTGCATATATGTTGTTGTGAAAATGGTCGAACATATTAAATCGAATGACATATTGTGTGTCAAGCTAACTTTAGATCAACATAGAGCAAAGAATCCAAATGAATTGTTGCTAAATTTTCTATCATATCATGATGACTCAAATTTAACATATATTCACATGTGTGCATACCATATAAAAAAATCAACTAATATGGTAATTAAGTGTGTGGTCACAATGATTCCATGGTTCAATCAATTGTTTGATAGGGTCATCTAATGGATCAAGTTCAATATATCTAGTTGATATCTTATTAGGCAACATGTCACCGTGCATGGAATCAATCTTCATGCTGACTCTGTTACTGGTGACACTTGCTAAGTCATACCAAATAAACCATCACCGACACGAATGCCAGAAATGCTTTATTGGTAATTCTTACGATAAAAGATAATCGGAAAGCGCACGGATAAAATATCCGTTGTAGCATTTCACCTTGGAGTATTTCACCAAGGGAAGATGGCGGTCAAGATCAAACTCATGTTCAGTGATTAAAGATGATAACACTTCACTAATTGTACATACAGGGGTAAGTAACAAGGGGTATAATATGATAGTGTGACACACACAGGAGTTTCCTTCCTCATTGTAGCGGCTCAGGGCAAGACTAGGTAAAGAAAGACAAGCTAAGTATTGCGGCTCCTAATATACATCATCATATAGGCTGCACAACATCCATCTAATGCACATGCAGGAGCTAGGCCTATGACACCCAGGCACACACGGGGAGACCGCCTCCCCGTCGCGGGAGCCACGCGTTGACGACAATTTACGAACTCCTACAGACTCATCTGGACGTGGGGGACAACTATGGATGGACAGGCATGTCACCACCTGCTAGCATCTCCCCTTATTCCACCATTGGACGAACCCGCATCTAACGATGGGATGAACAACCCTAGCACCATGCAAGCGTCACATCCCACTACTCTAAACCGCTCAAGGAATGAATCCCGATCTGAAGCAACCATGAGGGACGTTAGACCGATGTCGTAGCATAGATCAACTAGCATAGACATGTATAGAACAACACACAAACGAATGATGAACAAGTTAGTCATATATGAGCTTCAATCATGGCACGGGATCGGGCCATGATCGGCGAACGACGAACGAACGATGAACGATCATAAGAACACGACGAACTATATGAAGAACGATTGTCCATAAGGTACAAAGTCTTACGTACAAAAGGAGAGGATAGAACTATACCAAATCCCAAGGAAGACTTGGGAGCACTATTACAGCAGCACTACACTAGCCTAGCTCTACCTAAGCCTTCCCCTAGCACCTATGAGTGGAGGAGAGGAATGATCCTTGTGATGTGTGTGTGTTCCAAGAGAGGGAGTACCCTTTGCTTTATAGCCTTCTAATGTCGGTTCCAAGTGGGATGCACCGCCTTAGTTTATTAGGAAATACTTTTTACACCTCCCAGAGGCGGCGGGGGGCGAGATCCCTCTCTGACAGGTCGGCTGACCCCCTCTAGGGGCTGCTAGGCCTCAACTTTGGCCTGGTGGCTCCCCATCTGCTCCCATGTGTTGGATCTTGATGCTAGACCAGAAGATATAAGTCGATTTGCTTGATAGTTTGAGCTTTTATTCTTGTAGGCTTGGCCCGCTCTGCGATGACGATTTGTAACTTGGGTTGTTCAGTCATTTTTGGGATTCATTCTTTCGGATATCTTCGTTAATGCACCTGCACTCATAGATTCTAGGGGACAAAGTGGAACTAGGTTATTTAAACACATATACAAGTAAGAAATGTTTTGTTTCCCATTATTATGTGTGCAAGTTGACGGTCAAATTGGGTAGTTAATGATCGTCAACAATTACTGAGATGCGATTATAATTTAGTTGGTATGACAGGTTAGGTTGAATTAGTTTTATTCTTAAGTATATAAAGGATATGATTTATTATAGATTCTAGTTTTATAATATTGAAAACCATGAGTAGATAGATCGAAGTAATGAAGTTTCCTTCAGTTTATTTTCAAAAACGATAAAAGGGCCCTTCAAAAAGTGGGGATAAAGGTTAAAAAAACTTGTATTGAGATTTTTATTGATATTATTGAATGAATTGAACCGCATCGTGTTGATGATATTTTCAATGTCACAATATAGTGCTACAAAGGATGGCCAAACTAATAGACACACACACAAAAAAAATCAGCGTGCATGTAAGTATCTACAAGTTCATATATATACATATTCACTTAGATTAGTCGAGCAATGCCTTGCTCCACTGCGGAGTCTCTTTGTGCATTTGTCAATTGAATTCCACCACTCCCTTGCAAAGGTGAATTGTCACCTACATTTGTTGATGGCATTCTTTTGCGTCTTCTAGCACTTTCCGCCCAATTGGTGAGGCTTTCTGATATATTTTCATCAAATATGGCTTTTTTGAACGAACTTCCCATCTTCACCAGTTGGGAACACAACAAATTAGTATCAAAACAAAAAAATGAAGTATTTTGAGGATATTAATGGCAACCTACTATGACACAATTCGAATTGCATGCATAGAAAAGATAAAAACACATTAGTATGCGGCTTTATCATTACTCTTTTTATCGTCATATTTGTGCAATATAGGTGTTTTAAGCAAATATTTACTAAAAAGCAAATGAACAACCAAAACACCCATATGTAAAATAGGCCCAACTCGTCAAATAAACTATATCGACTTACTTGAGAGATGATAGCGTAGAGAGGTAGGGTGCTGTAACCGCAAAGGAGTTGGCAAATAACACTGAAAGAACATCAATAGCTTGAGTCCCTTGGTCTCTAAATGTTGGAGACGTTTTGGTTTTGCTAATAAAGAACTATATGATACCTTATTGTAAGCCGAACAATAACATATGTCGATTTTCCTATAATGCATGATTTAAATCCGTATGTTACCTGCGAGGGTAGAGAATGCTGTGGTGAGTTTCTTTTACTTATGCATAAGGCCAAAATTTGTTGGAACTATTGGAGATTATTATATAATATTTTTGACTGAGCTAGCTACATGTATGCGAAACTTAGTTAGAGTTAAAAGTAGCATAACGTAGCTTGCATGCTAGGTGTTGCTTGGATTCACAATGAATGTAATGTTAATCTCATATGAGAATGGTCTATCAAGTATCAAATTTTATCTGAATTCAGCTTTTCTGTTTGAAACCAAATATATCCTAGCTGTGTCGTAATGGTAATGCTTATTGTTCTCACTTACCAGCAACCAAAAGAAAAATGCAATCTCGAATGCATTTTGGAACAAGACGATGTGGATCAACACAAGGACTAATTTTGGTCGGTGGAACCAAAAGAATTCATCTGAAGGGGCGACAACTATATCTCCTTCTACTGCTGTATGCTTCTGGGCAACCTCAACAGCCAACTCCGTAATGATATGCTCCATTTTGCTTCCGACCACAAGTAGCAACTGTAAGGAAAAAAATACATATAAAAGGTTACGATGTCATTGGTGAATGTTTCTATAAAAATGAAAGTGTGCATTATTTTTTTACATAGAAGAGTTTCTAATATTTACATATATTATGTTGATAACAACTAAGTATATTTATATCGACAACACACTACGTTTACTCACAATGAAAGGAATCGTCGATAGCCAAATGTAGACGTACCATCCTATGACAAATACAACAGAAGATTATTGTTAGTCTTTCAAATAAGATATCACTTCAATTAATAAATAATTTGGAAAAACACAAGATAATATAATCAAAGATAAGTATGAAAGTTGCCAATCCACAATTGTTTTGTCTCAGTAATTTTAGTTATATTTGAAGCAATATTCATTATAGAACTGTACCATGAACATTCAGTAGCAAGAATATCATCAGCAAACCCCAAAGATACCAACTGCGGTAAAACAGGTGCCTTAATTAGTGAAACAATCATTGCATTTTAATACTGATATGTACTATATGATTTGTTTAGAAATAAAAATAGTAGCTTCGCACACTTACGTTATACCGACAACTTTCTTAAAATCACCCTCCAAAGCTCTGTTCATATAATCATAAAAGTTGAATTTTGGGTGTCCCTTGCAGTGTTTCTATATAAAAAAGGTAGACATGCAAAATTTAAGTTTCTTTTATAATGACAGTGGAGAAAATGTAAATTGCAGTGTATGTCTTAATACCATGACGAAACCAAGTCTCAAGGTTGTGTAATCCTCCTCAGTGACGGATCCATAGAATTGTTTGAAGAAAGAACGCTGAAGTAAAGGTGAGGTAGTTTTAATCCAATTAGTGTTTAGATCAAAAATCAACATGGCTAAGTTTTAAAATAAAGGAGAAGTAAGATACCAGCCATCCAAATAGCGCCCATCTTTTTCCATGACCTTTAAAGTGATTTTGGATGAATTTAAATTCCTGCACATGTTTGATCATTTGAGGATCTACAGATTTTTTTTTTCCCCAACGGCACATAAATAAAGCATACAGTCAGCACCCTAATAATAAGCAAAACAAAAGTTATGAATACTGGGAAGAATTTGGATCATACCACTATCATTATTTAACTGGATCTTCTCTTCCCAGTGTTTCCAGTTTCTTGTCTAGAAGATAATGAGATAGATATTTAGCAAAGTTTGGTGGTTTGGTGCGGTGTTTTAAGACAAAGCTTGACACGTCTGCATACCTGTGTGATTCCGAGAATAATTGTGATAGCACTGAGAACCACATGTGTGACTGCTAATACGAAAATAAATATGTGTAACTGATGGATAGCTTCGATTGAAAGAATAGGAACTTTTCCCTACAAAAAATGGCAATACTATCATTTTTAATGTTCTAAGTCGATAATATTAAAGTACCTCGGTAACTAAAATTCAAAAGCAAACACGTACCTTCTTCAAGCAGTAATCACTGGAAGCGCCGCCGCCTCCTGCCAGGAGCCGCCTCGTGCTACCCAGCACCCCGGTGAAGACGGTGGCGCTGTAGTGGGAGGTGGTCTTGGCCCCAGCGCTTGACGGTGGCAGCGGGCAGGGAAGGAGGTGGTGCATTACGCTCTCCGGGACGCACATCTTCTGCGTGATGGCGCCCTGCATCACGGTGAGTAGCAGCGATATGAACCCCAGCAGCATCAGCTCTGCACAAACACACACAAGATACTGTTAGAATCGTTAACAAATTATCTGAGAGCAGAGAGGGCGATCCAGATGAACGGTTCCCAACCTTCTTTGACCTTCAGGAGAGCTTCGTATAGCGGCTTCCTACGGCCTTTCGATAGTCTCTGTTCACCGAGAATGGAAATGGTTTATCACACCGGTCGGAGCGATGCATAAAACTCAACCATGAATCCAGGGTGATATGCATACTTCATTTACCAACGTGGTGGAAAAGAGAACAAACGCACCTTGCCAAGGCGGTGAAGCATGCGCTCGAAGAGCAGGGAGATGACGACGATGACAGAGCAAACGGCCGCGACGATCCATGTCGGCGTGTGCTCGAGCGTTATCTCAGGCGCGTCGCCGGCTTTCCCTCCTCCTCCTCCAGCCATGGCCAAAGGCCAACAATCAGCTATTCAGATCCTATCCCCCCCTTAAATGTCAAATAGGGGCACTATTTGAGATGTGAAAGTGGCAAGCATGATGGCACAAAGTTGCATTTACAGGTGAGGTAATAATAATTTATAATTGTCTGACACATTATTGGCTTGGAAAGACGGAATAAGAGACGAAGTCAAACTAGAAGCAAGAACCGAAATATCATGAGACGACCTTGCTATATTTTACTGGGCACACATGACGCCGCATGATGGTTAAGATGCATTTGTTATGAGTTTATTGGTCAACGGTCAACCACAGCTGCCCCCCTAATCCTGTTCTGCAATCTGCGTTGTCACTTGGAACTGAACTTGCTAGTTCATGAAAACTTATTTCCGTTTATCTTCTACGCTTGTCACTATGTCAGGGAGTAGAAGCCTCAGGAAACCGATGCGCTGTGCTGCTCGACGCGACTAGCACGATAGTACGACAGTTGAATCTGATTAGAGAACTTGTAGAGTGTGGGTAATTAATCCTTAAAGAGAAATCCAAGCGTGTTAAGGGAGTCCGCATCACCGCCGTTGCTGTTGCCGATGGAGCTGCTGATGGTCTGGTCGCTGTCCAGGTGCTTCTGGTGAAGAGCATAACGAGCGAGTTTTTCTGTTCTCGTGTCACCGTATCTGACGGGGTAAAGAAAACGGCTCAAAGCTTAACTAATCATCGTCTATATATTGATCGAATCAGCTGTCTCCCAATAAGCTTGTCATATAGTAATCCCTGATTGGCTGGTGTGAGCGGTTAGCGATTCAGCATATAGGATGGCTAGCTGCATCAACGGAATGAAGATTCAGCATGCTTCGCTGCGGCTGTTTTGCAGCAGCTACAGTGTTCGCAGTTATTTCTTCTGCAGCAGCTACAGTGTTCGCAGTTATTTCTTCTGCAGCAGGTACAGTAAAACGGCTGCTTCGCAGCGAAGCGAACAGGCTGTAAAACGCTTTGCTGGGGTTCGATCTGTGCGCGGGGTCAACGAAATGGAAGCACGCCACGGTCCTGCAGTTAGGGGTGGGCACAAAAACCGATACCCAAACACCGAAACCGAAAAAACCGAGACCGAGACCGAAAAAACCGGAATTTTAGTTTTCGGGTACTTATTTGGGTAGTACCCTTGCTAACCGAATTTTATTATTCAATTTCGGATAGTACCCTTGGGTAATCGAACTACTTAAACTACCCAAATTAGTATGATGATGTAGGATTTAGTACATAGACTCAAACCATGGTCACATAACATCTTTTGTTACTCATTCATCATATTCATGTTTCTCCTATCATATAATGGTAACTCATTATCAAGTTGATTGCATAGTGTATTTTAGGTATAATCAAGTTTATTTTATTTTTTCTCTGAAAATTAATGTTAATTTGGGTAGTTTGGGTATAACCGAAGACCGAACCGAAATTTAGGTACCAAAGTTGTCGGGTACCTAAATTTTTGTTGTCATTTCGGATAGCAATTCTAGATAACCGAAAATTAAGAACACCGAAAAAATCGAACCGAAATATCGGGTAAGACGAACGCCCGCCGTTGCCTGCAGTCCTGCTGAGCTATTTGATCAAGTGGGCTCGCGATGACAAGTCCGACAAAGTTAATGCGCAACAATAGCAAGTGGGCTCCTGATGAGAAGGCGTTGTGTGGCTTCCAAATTAAAGATTGCATTGTGGGAGATGTCGAGAAGTAGACCGCGCCGCGCCCGTCAGCGAGTCAAAGTTACCTGGGGAGAGAATGCGTCCGCCAAGGCCTGCAGATTCGTGAGAGGAAACGAGCAACAACCGTTTAGGCTTTGTTGAACAACGTGGGGGGTGGTACATTGGATTTGGCGGGTCGTCGCCGCCGCCGTCGATCAACGCGAACCTATCATAGAGAGTCGGAGACCAGAACCGGAGTGTCGAAGACAATGAAGTGGCTACTGGTGTAAGACTGGACACAAGTAGTAGTACAATTGTGGTCTGTCATTGACATCTAACGATCGATGGAGCTCTGTGGGTGTGACTGCACCGTCACCCACTTCTAACGATTGGCATCACGTCTTCACCGTCGCGTCCTGATGTCTGCAGACGGACCACAAGGCCGCGACACGGCCTCGCTGTACCTGTTCAGGCATCACAATTGCTGTAGCTGATGATGCGATGCTGCAGACGGACCACAAGGTCTTTCTTCCATTTCTAGCTGGACGGGATCCAAATCAAACCAAATGTTAGCAGCTGATGATGCGATGCGCCTCTTTCTTCCATTTCTAGCGGGACGGGATCCAAATCAAACCAAATGTTAGCTACAATATATTTTAGGTCACAATTGGATTTTGGGCCCCAGCTTACTCCGGGCTCAAATGGAGGCAGAACTTGGAATGTATAGTATTCATTCAAAAGAACCAAAGCAGTTATACACTTGGACAGCATTTTTTAAAATTCTACAAAGCAAAATTGCCATACTGGATGGTATTTTCACGATAATCCACACCACGAGCTAAAAATGTTAGCAACCTAAACTATATATGTATCCAGAAGTATATATACATTGTCTATTGACGTGTTCAGCTACATTAGTCTAGCTGTCCCTTGCTCCATCGCTGAGTCCCTACGTGCATTTGTCATTTGAATTCCACCACCCTCTCCACTAGGTGAATCGTCACCTACATTTGTTACTACTGGTGTTCTTTTACGCATCCTTGCATTTTCAGCCCAATTGGTGAGACCTCTCGATATGTTTTCGTCAAACATACCTCTCTTGAACGAGCTTCCCATCTTTAACATTGAGGTAAACAGAAAATTATTAGTATCAAAACAAAGAGTGATTACGCAATCTAAATATAGATATGCATAATGCTCAAAAGAAAAAGATATGCATATAAAGGACAAAAAAGAAATATTAGCATTTTTTTGCGGTATACATATTAGCATTTTGAAGTATTATTTTTGTGGCCTTATTAATGTTTTACTAACCAATTAACTTAAAGTATTCTTAAGCGACTAAGAATCAAATCAACCCTGCCTAAATAATAATAACTAAACCAGCTTTAACTTACTTGAGAGATGATAGCATAGAGAGGTAGGGTGCTGTAACCGCAGAGGAGTTGGCTAATAACACTGAAAGAACATAAATAGCATCAGACTCTTATTCATTAAATATTCAAGGTCGCTTTGCTGATATAAAAAATTCTTTATACAATACCTTATTACGAGTCGAGTAATTACATACGCCCGTTTTCCCATAATGCATGAGCTAAATCCATATGTCAGCTGCAACGGGGGATGGGTTCTAAGGTGAGTATCTTCTTTTAGTGTTGTTAGGCTAAACAAATATCAAGATCTCAAGATTTGGTCAAACTAGCAGAGATTATATGATAGATGTGTAGTGTTCTTACCCACAGCCAAAAGAAAAAGGCAATCTCAAATGCATTTTGGAACAACACGATGTGAATTAATAGGAGGACTAATTTAGGCCGATGGAACCAAAATAATTCATCCGAAGGAGCCACGACTAGATCCCCTTCAATTGCAGTATGCTTCTGGGCAACCTCGAGAGCTAACTCCGTAATTATATGCTCCATTTTACTTCCGACCATAAGTAGCAACTGTAAGGACCAAAACAAAATCAAGTAAGTTATGGTTTCAGCAGTGAAATGGAAAAACATTATTCAAATTTTCGCTATGAAAAGTAACGTTGTGTATCATTTATTCTTGTAGAAGACTTGGATTTGTTAAAAAAAATGTTTGTACACCACATTTTGTTTACTTACAATGAAAGGGACCACCGATAGCCAAATATAGACATACCACCCTATATGGCAAACACAACAAGGACTATTGTTAGTCTTTAAATAGAGTGTCAAAAAAGGCTGCCCCAACTTGCTTGGGATAAAAAGATTTGTTGTTGTTGTTGTTGTTGTTGTTTATTTAAATATAATATCCAATAAACATATAATTAAATAAAAAATAGACAGCACATAAAAGCAAGTTTTAAAGTAGCCATATTGCAACATTGTTTTTGTCTTAGATAATTTTAGTAATATTTGGATAAAAATATTCATTCAGTATAGAAATTGTACCGTGAACATTCAGTAGCAAGAATACCATTAGCAAGCCCCAAAGATACCAACTGTGATAGAAAACAAGAGCCTAAGTTAAACAATCATTACATTTTAGTACTGATAGACTATATGATGAGTTTAGAAAAAAAAACATAGTATATTCTCATGCTTACCTTATACCAACGACCTTTTTAAAATCAGCCTCCAATACTCTGTTCATATAATCGTAAAAATTGAATTTCGGATGCCCCCTGCAGTGTTTCTACAAAAAGTTGACTTGCAAATATAAATTTCTTATACGTACTGACAGAATAGGAAACATGTATATATTAGGGTTTATATGTGACTACCATGATGAAACCAAGTCTCATGGTTGTGTAATCCTCCTCAGTGACTGATCCATAGAATTGTTTGAAGAATGAACGCTGAAGTAGGGATGAATTGGTTTTTATTTCATTAGTGTTCACAGCAAAAGCAACATGAATTGTGTTTTGACGATTTATGATACAAGAGAAGGTATATACCAGCCAACCAAATATCTGCCATCGTTTTCCATGACCTTTAAAGTGGTTTTTGATAAATGTGAATTCTTGCACATGCTTGATCATTTGTGGACCACCACCATCATTTTGTTGGATCTTCTTTTCCCAATGTTTCCAGTTTCTTGTCTAAATGATAACGAACAGAAAATTCAGCACATGTTTGATAAGATATTTTTAATCAAAAGTAAATAAATAAATCATGATGCAATACCTGCGTGATCCCAAGAATAATTGTAGTAGCACTCAGAACCACATGTGTGACTGCCAAGGCGAAGATAAATATGTGTAGCTGATGAATAGCTTCGACGGAAAGAATTGGCACTTTTCCCTGCAGAGAATGGAAATACAATAGCGGTGTGAGAAGACGAATGCACGAAAAATGGAGGAGAATGGTAGGTCACCCATGTTGAAATGACGTTGATCACTATATATAATTCAATTCATTTGACTACCGATGATCATAAATTATTATTTTTTCTCAAAGAAGTACCAAACATGGGCCAAATTAAGTGTCTGTTGAGTGCCGGGAAATCCGACTGGCAGACCAAAGCAAATGTGTAGTGTACGCACCTTCTTCAGGCAGTAGTCACTAGAAGCGCCGGCGCCTCCTGCCAGGAGCCTCCTCGTGCTGCCCAGCACGCCGGTGAAGACGGTGGCGCCGTAGTGCGAGGCGGTCTTGGCGCTGTTGCGCGGGCAGGGCAGCAAGTGATGCATCACGCTCTCCTTGACGCATATCTTCTGCGTGGCGCCCTGGAACACGTTGAGCAGCAGGGATATGAACCCTACCAGCATCAGCTCTGCTCCAACGACACAGGAAGAACGTTAGATTTAGTCTGCGCACTTGCTTTGGGCTCAATTTAGCTCCACACGGGAAAGCAGATGAAAAAAGGATGGTGCCTAACCTTCTTTGACCTTGAGGAGAGCTTCGTACAGGGGCTTCCTGCGGCCTTTCGATAGCTTCTGCTCATCAAGAATTGAAATGGTTGTTAGTGATCACTGATCATTGCATAAAGCTCAATACATTCTCAGCGTGGAGAAAACAAGTAGTGGCTCCCTAGCTAGCCTGCAGGACGTACCTTGCCAAGACGATGGAGCAACCGCTCGAAGAGCAGGGAGATGACAACGATGACGGAGCAGACGGCCGCGACGATCCATGTCGGCGTGTGCTCCAGCGTTATCTGCCCTTCGCCGCCTTTCGCTCCTCCCCCGGCCATGGCAAAATGCTATCTATGATCCTATCCTATTCTCCCTCTTGAATGTCAAAAAGGGTCTACTATTTGTATACAGAGATTTGGTATGCAAACACGACCGATGGCGCACCACAGTTAGCATGCACCTTTGACTACTCCTTAGCGGTCGTGGTTGCTTTACGGAGTCCAACAAAAAACTGGAAATTTCTTGAGACCTTCCTATATTTTACTGGGCATTATGGCACATGATTGGATTGACTATATATCCGCATTTGTGCTTCGATTTGATAAGACCGATGTTTTTGGTCGTTCCATGGTGGCATGGTCCACTGCATACCCGTGTTAAATTGGCAAGTGGGTCTAGGACACAGTGTTCTTCATTCTGCCTCTTCTTTCCAGTGTTCCACACGCATGAGGCACGACTAATCTAGTACGCACGTACTCCCTGAGATATTTTTTCGCCTGTTGGAAAGGTGGTTTTTCATCATGTTATCTTTGTTTTTCCTTTTTCGTGTACGTCAGGGCGCAGAAACCAATGCGCTCTGTTTGTGTGCCCCTTTTTTTTTCGTTAGCGCTGGTAATAAGACAGTTAATTCTGGAAAAAGCAGCCGAGTCAACCCACGTTCGTAGCAAGAGAAAACTACGCGCGTTAAGTAATGGCATGTGTCGCCGTCGCCACGGCGGCCGAGCTGACTAGCAGTGGTGGTCGCTGTGTCCAGGTGCTTCTGGTGAAGTGAAGAGCACACCGAACCAATTCGCTCTGCCTCTGACTAAAGTAGCATGAGAATCGTTCAAGGCTACCGTGTAACGAACCAAATGCCCGTTTACATTCTAATTTTTTTTAGGGTTCCAGGGCATAGTTTAGATTCTAATTGGTTGGTTTAATCGCAAGATATAGAAGAGGTAAACACCTAAAGCATGCACGGCCGCCATTTTCACCAAAAGAAACTGGTTGTTCGAGTTCGATCTGCGAGCTCTTTCCGATGACACGGGCGGTGAGCTCATGACCAAGTGGGCAAATAAATAAATTTCAGCTTTTCCCAACTTTTCCTGAAGATATATGTGTTGACTCTCAACAAGGTGGGAAACCAGGCGCTCGATCCAAGTGGTGGAGAAGGTGGCGTGTGGCTCCCTAAACTTGGAATGTTATGCTGAACTGGTCATCAACCACCGGCCGGCGATGGTGGGGGCCGGGAGAGGAAGGAGGAAGACGATAAGATTGGTTGTTTACGGCGTTAGTCAGCGAGCCAAGGTTCATGCTAGTGAAGGCGAGCCCGGCGAACACCAGCAGGAAACGGTTGTGAGTAACGCGCTACCTGCATGCATGGTCATTGACTGTTTATTGTTAAGGATTAGTCTAGATCGATTGGCGAGGTAGAACAGTTGACTGTTTATTGTTAAGGACTAGTCTAGATCGATTTGGCGAGGTAGATAGAACAGAAGCAGGGTCAGTCTGAACAGGTCCAAGGAGACAAGAGAGAAAGAGAAACGGTGCTGCAGTGACGGCTACGAACGTGGAGGTTGGTGATCGATCGAGAGGCGGCGCCTCGTCGCCGTTGGCAGGAAGAGATCAGATCAGACAAGTGTTCGTTCTAAATTCACCACATGCAGCAGGCCCGGTGGGTGAGCAGATTCCACGCGTGCGTGCTGCGGACGCGGGGAGCGGTCAGCCGGTTGCGCAGACTGCCAGACGGAGCGGAAGCACGCGGCACGGCTGCGTCGTCGTCGATAGCCGCCACGTTCCTCCTGTTCGATCGGGCATCGCAATTGGAATGTTGCGGCTGACGACGGCGACGTATTTGTTGCACTTGTCGCCCATTTTTGGCAGGACACGATCCGAATCACAAGTTCACAACCCCAGCCCACGGATGATGATCTCACCCACTCTCCGGTTGTTATGGGCGGCTGTCAAGGCCCAGTGGGCTACGAGCCCACTCACAAGCAGACCTGATGCGGAGCACGTGTCACGTTCCCGGTGGCGCCACACCTCGGCGCGCGCTGTTCGACCGCGCCGAGCCGATGCGGCCGGCAGCCCGATAGCGAACGCCCGCGCGCCCCGGGCCACAAACACGTCCAGCCCAGCCCGCCGCTGCCATGTGGCTCCGGCGCTCAGCGACGCTCACACATCACGGCCGTCAGACGCTAATTCGATAGCGATCCGGGCGTCCTGTGGCCTCGGAGACGACAAAAGTCTTGTGGGATAAAGGGAGCGACAACGAAAAGGAAGAAAATATAAAACAAATCGAGGATTGGCAGGCAGCGAAGCGGACGAGCCCCAAGTGTATCGCTTCGGGCGCCGTCTCTCTCTCGCACGGAAGAGAGGAGCGCCGGGAAGGGAGGGGGAAAGGAGCGAGCTGCGAGGAGGAAGGAAGGAAGAGAGGGCGGGCGAGATGGAGGTGGGCTTCCTGGGGCTGGGCATCATGGGGAAGGCAATGGCGACCAACCTCCTCAACCACGGCTTCCGCGTCACCGTCTGGAACCGGACCCTCGCCAAGGTAGGTCTCCGGCCGGCCATCGGCCGCCTGCTTGTTTTCAACCCAAATCCACCCTATCCAATCCCCTCCTCCGATTAAACCCGTCGATGCGGTCCTCGCACGCGAACCGCGCGCCATTTCGCTTACCCAATCTCATCGCCCGTCTGTTATTTTCGGCAGTGCCAGGAACTCGTCGCGCTGGGCGCCACCGTCGGGGAGACGCCCGCCTCCGTCGTCGCCAAGTGCAACTACACCATCGCCATGCTCTCCGACCCCGCCGCCGCCCTATCAGTTAAGACGCGATGCATCTGTTTTTTTCTCTCTCTTTCTTTTGTCAGCAGTGTAAAGATGCAAATTTTACTGAATGGTGTGTTCGTCACTCGATCTAGGTCGTCTTCGATAAGAATGGCGTGCTAGAGCAGATTGGGAGCGGGAAAGGCTATGTGGACATGTCCACCGTGGATGCTGCCACTTCTTCCAAGATCAGTGAGGTGACTCCCTCGTTGCTTGTCTGCTGTTAGATTTACAAGTTGTATGCAAAGGTCCATGAGCTGTCGTGCAGTCGTTCGATGACATTTTCTTGCCTGTGCATACTCTCATAAGAACCATCTCGTCTCTTAATGGTAGAAAAATACTCCCTCCGTTTTTAATTATATGACGCCATTGACTTTTTTTTGTTGAACTTTGACCAACAATATATGTGAAAATAATTAGTTGCTTAACGTAAAATGTATATTGTTGGATCAATCAACAAAAACAATTTAAGATTAACTTATACATTTAGTTATTTGCATAAATATTGATGAATAAGACGAATAGTCAAAGTAACAAAAAAAGTCAACGGTGTCATATAATTAAAAACGGAGGGAGTACTTATTTTTATGGCTATGTGTATCGTTGCCACTGAACATTCATGGGGATCAATTTTCGTGCATGGTATATGCTACCAGTTGTGATGACCAGCTGAAAACAATCTGAACAATTGCATCGTGTCTCTCATCATGGATGTGGAAATATGCACCAAGTAGTCTGAACTTGATTCCCCTCGGTCTCTTTGCACAATCTACTAAAATTACAAATCAAATGTGAATAGATACTATGGCCCTTCTTGTATGCGTAGGTACATGTCCTATTAACACACTGCCAAGATTGAAGCGGGACTTAAAACTATCAAATGGCATTCCCACCTCCTGATCATTTTCTAATACTAAGCCATTTAAGATGGCTAATGTGATACATCTAAGTACGTTTACAACTGGTTCTGCATTTTCCGTGGTATCAAGGGAACAAACTGAGGCAAAAGATTAAATAGAAAAATATGAAATACACAATATATGTGTCTCTTAGGTCATCTCTGTAAAACAAGTGCTATACACTCAAATTCTGCTGCGTCTATCTATGAACTTATACCATGAACTTAGAACCATCATATTCTCTTGATTCTCAAAAAATGGACCTCGCCAATTTACAAGAGATCAACTGGCAACGCAAACTGTGAATGTGGCATATGATTTGCTTCCGCTTCTTCCCGTGACGTTGCATTTTTCATCTGTTCTTGACAATTCTTAACTTGGTGTGTTTCGTTAGTGTCATATTCAAAAGATAGTTTGAATGACTTCTTTGTATTGACCCACATTAGACGATAGCAGAGATGAAGTTACTGAAACTGAGATATTGCAACGACATGATGGGCTACAACAATGCCTCCCTTACTTTTATGTCTTCTTTTGATATGCTTATTATAAAGCTTGGCAGTCAAAGCGAATACTAGTCATATATCATGCTTGAAGAACAATATGAGAGTGCCCAAACTACCAAAAGTCCACAAGAAATAAGGGATAGCCATAATCCATCGTATGGAAACTACTGTGAACATATGTTCTTAGTCAATTTATACGTTAATGCTCGTGAAATAAAAGGGGATAGCTCCACGAACACATTGCTTTTGTGCTATTTTTAACTTCTGTATGTCTAATAAAAAAAATATATATACTCCTCTGAATGGCTGAAATATCAAGTAGCTTGTGCATTTTAGCATTGTAGCAAATATATTTCATAGATGTGCGTGTGATGATAATATGATTTCTCCTTCCGATGATGTATGTGTGTGACATTCTTCATGGAGGGAAGTATGCGCATACCTTTTTTTCTTTTTCATGGAAGCTACCCAGTTGTAACCTGGGCTCTCAATTGCAAGCATGTTTGGATATTGTCCATGGCACTAGTGGTACCAGTTATAAAATGTGGTAATCATGTAGCCATGATAGGAACAAATAAGGTGTTCATTTACGTCACCATGTAGGCTAACAACCACGATACCCAGCGTATCATTGTACATACCATGACTAATCGAAGTAGCAGTGGGTCTGTGTTGCATGGATATCCCATCTGTTCAGTTGTGCATAATCTGAGATGAGTTATTCACTAAATATTATTTGTGAACATTAGATCACAACATGTATAGCAGATTTTTTGTTTTATCCCCCTTAGTACCCACATGTCATTGTTTTTCATCCAAATCATATTGATTAGGTTCATTGATAGTTTCAACCAAATTTTATTAAATTGTGTTTTCCCTGGGCAAATTTTTGCAGGCAGTTAGACAAAAGGGCGGGACATTTCTTGAAGCTCCAGTTTCAGGTAGCAAGAAGCCAGCTGAAGATGGTCAGTTGGTCATTCTTGCTGCAGGAGACAAGGTAATTCACAGTTTTGTGATTTTTTGTAATTCTAAGTTAGTTGTCTTCAAATGCTCTCTTATACAACCATGACCACATTCTCTAAAAGGGAATTTTCAGACATATTTTGTTTCACATGTTATTCATTTTAGGATGGTTACTGTTAATATTGATTATTGTTCATATTTTTTCTATAGAAGAGGTAATTCTTAAATTATTTTTTGTAGTACCAATAATTTTTGTCACACCTATTATCGGGTCACCAATTTTGGCATTTGTTTTGCTCATATTGTAACAGATAAATTGAATAATAGTAGCCTATAGTTTATAGAATTGTTCCGCTTAGAAAGGGACATAGCATAAGGCAGAGCCAATCACATGAACTTTAAAGTGCAAGAGATATGGTCGGATATTGTTTTTTTGCTGAATTGGGCATGGATTATGGATCCAAATCTGATGTTTAAGATGGGAAACTCACCACTTTATTATTAAGTATTTACATTTGAATGTCATCCATGAGACACAAATTGGCACTGCCCTGCACAGGGTAACACCACACATGGCACAATAATATTCCTGCATTTTTTTTGCTTGTTCATTGGACCCTCATCCTCTTTTGTAACACTTCAGGCATTGTACGATGATATGGTGCCTGCATTTGATGTGCTAGGGAAAAAGTCGTTCTTTCTGGGAGAGATTGGAAATGGAGCAAAGATGAAGCTGGTGGTAAATATGATCATGGGAAGGTAACTATTTATTAACACAGGAGACAACCGAAATCTAATAACTCCAGCTGCCATATATTGGCCATTGCTTTTTTGTGCTTTCCTTTTCTTTTAACCTTCTTGCTAGTTCTTGTGGGTTTCATCTCTGTCCCGCCCCAACTTGCTCGGGATTGAAAGGCTTTGTTGTTGCTGACTTGCTGTTATTGCCATTTTTTTTATCTGTAATTATGTACAATGTAGTATTATGTCAATGGTAACAGGAATATCAATTGAATACATACCACCGCTGTGTTTGCATTTGGGAGCAGGCGTCCTTTTCTATACTTAATATGAGTAAATTCTGATAGCAGCGCTGTAGAAGTTTTCCTACTGCAAACATATAAAGCCATGCTGTAAAGGCTGTTAGCATATTTAGCAGGCATCAAAATATTTCCTTGTAATGGGATTTATGGATCTTCTCTTAATAATGTTATTATCTTAACGATGTTGTTGCACATTTGGATTCTCAAAACTCTTTCCTTTTGCTAACATATTTTAGCGCCTTTCTACCTTTGGCCTGTAAGTTCATTGACTGCAACTACTATACTCATCAGTGATAGTTGTTCCTTGCTGCAGCATGATGAATTGTTTGTCAGAGGGCCTCTGTTTGGCAGACAAAAGTGGGTTGAGTCCCCAGACCCTTCTTGATGTCCTGGTATGACACTTGGTAATTTCGAGATTGCTGCGAGCCTGTGGCTACACTCTTTCACCATCAAATGGCTGGATCTCAAATATACTTCTGACATAATACAGGACCTTGGTGGAATTGCAAACCCAATGTTCAAGTTGAAGGGGCCTGCAATGATCCAGGGCAGCTACAACCCTGCATTTCCTCTAAAACATCAGCAGAAAGACATGAGGTTGGCTCTTGCTCTGGGAGATGAAAACGCTGTCGCCATGCCGGTCTCAGCAGCTGCGAATGAGGTGTGTCTCTCCCCCCTTTCCGCTTGCTGTACATAGTGAAACATTCGATGAAGTATGTCATATGACAACCATATCGATTGCAGGCATTCAAGAAGGCCAGAAGCCTGGGCCTGGGGGACTCGGATTTTTCGGCGGTCTATGAGGTAGTGAAAGGTGCAGGTGGTTCGGGCCAGGCGTAGTAGTCGATGCTAGAATCATATGGACCCTCTCACCCCATTTCTGTGCGAATTTGCAATGGTATCTTGTACTGTGTCAAATGCACTTTCTTGATGTGTATAATGAGGATTTTGGACCGAACCTTGCAGATGAAATAAATGAAAGATTTGATGCTAGAGCGTGCGAAATTACCAGAAAAATTGGAACTATCTGCCTGCCCACGAATGGGTTATGCCGGATATGCATCAAGCAGTCTGTAAAAAGCGTTAGGTAGAGAAATGACATGTTGCTCCGTGAAGTACCTCTTTTCTCATGGTTCCTTACCTCCCTCCTTTCAGATTTTATCCACTGTTTAGGTTTCTAGGTTTCTGTTTACGACAAAACTCCAGAATTTTTCTGAACGTAATTCGTTGATAACCTGGTTGCTAAGCGTCAAGTCTTTTCATACCTAACTGCACACTTTGGAAAAAGAATTCTCCCACAGCCACGGAAACTGGAAATTGTTCCTGTATTCATGACACTGAGGAAGCATCTATCCTGGGATGTATCATGTATACAACTCTGCCTGCGAGACTTGTCACATGTCCGGTCTTCAAAAGGCCTGGAAAAGCTCCCTGCATTGCCCAGGGAAACCCCGGCAGCACGGCCTAGCCGGAGTCGGTCGTCTCCTACCGACGGCCTGCTCATGAGGTCGTGTACCGGGTGCCACGGGCAAAGCAATTGCTGTCGCCTTGCAATACGTCCTTGAACCTGCACGGCGCGCAGCGGCAGCCATGGATTCGGGGTCAAGTCGTCCTGAGTCAAGGATTCGGCGGCAGTGTCGTCTTGCTCTTGTCATATTTTTCTCCCTTTCTCTGGTTTTGATGGTCCCATTTTCCTCAAGATACGTATCCTAGCCTCAAGATACGTATCCTAGCCATTTGGTGTCGCTCGCTTCCGATCTGATTTCAATTTACGAGGTTCAGAGTTTGCATGTTCAATTTACTACTAGGCCATGTTTGTACTCCAATATCTTTTGCGAAGTTTGTTAGGCCAGTTTCAATGGGTCTTTCATCAATATTAAATAAAGTGCCACATTAACAAAATAGATAACATGGCACATCAATTAAGATGAAAAAGGAAAAGTTCCTTTCATTCTAATGAAAGGAAGTTGGCACGGTTTCATATATATGAAAGCTTATTAAAAGACCCATTGAAAGCAAAAACTTTCATCCTAACATGTTTTGACCAATCTCAATGCAAGAATTTAATATTATGCTTTGTTTATGAAACCGTGAGATGAAATTATGCATTGAGAGAGACCATTTCATTTATCATGTGAAAACTCTAAATCTAATGTGACACATTTAAAAAATGTAAAATAAAAATATTCAGTGAGACTGACCTTAATAGTCCATGCATTGCCGATGAAATTTGTGTTGGATGCTGCCCGTGTGTACGTGCTGCCGTTGGACTTTGGTCCAGCTTGTGAGGACCGATGGACCACGAGTCAAGGTCTAGCGACTTAACAAGTCAAGGTCGTGATCTCTGACATGGGCTTCTTCCTTCGTTGGCTAACGTTTGCAGCGCGGCAAATATATAGAGCCTATTGCAAATCTCGCCACCCTATCTCCCTCCTGCGCCTGCGCGGCTACGCCGGCTAGATGTTCCCCGGTGAAAGTCTGGTGTTTGACGTATAGGGGTCTAAATTTTAGAGAGTTCTAAATTTTAAATAAGCTATATTAAATAAAGTTTAATTATAAAACTAACTACAGAACTCTGGTCTAATTCACGAGACGAATCTAATGAGGGTAATTAAGCAATGATTAGATGATGGTTACTGTAGCATTACTGTAGCATGACTGTAATAAAATATAGATTAATTAGGCTCATTAGATTCGTCTCGTAAAGATGTACCCATCTGTAAAAAGGTTTTGTCATTAAACTTTATTTAATACTAGATTCTTTTTGTTTAGAGGCCTCTAAAATTTAGCGTTAAAAGAAACGAACAGGGCCTAGCAAAGGGAGCGACAAATAACCTAGACGGCTTTGCATAACACTTACTAGGCACGTTGGGGTTTTAGGGTTTAGCTCTTGTCGCAAGTTCACTAGCTCCTCGTGAATTCCGAAGCAGCTGTTTGCGTTGGGCATGTCATACAAAATATCTTCTCTTCAGTTTTCCCCCGCGGCCCCTTCAAGTTGCTGTATATAACGACGCCTCAAGCATGGAATGGACATTGCTTTAGCTCGAACATGGCTCCATTCCAGAGATATTTTAATTTCATTTCTTGTTTGTTTTTGCTCTGCACGACTAAAATACAACTACTTGCAGCATTGTACTCCATATAGAGGAAAAGCTAGCTAGAGAGCAAAAGCTGGCAGTGGCAGCTGAAGGCACGAACTAACGAGGTGCAGCACTGTTGGCATGCACGATGGCTTCTAGAAGCCTTGGGCGTGTTCGTTTCGTTTAGGACTAAAATTTAGGCCAAAGTTCTTGCTATTTAAAGGTATTAAATAAAGTGTAATTATAAAACTTTTTGCAGAAACCTAAGCTATTTTGCGAGACGAATCTAATAAGGGTACTTAAGCTATGATTAGACGATAGTTACTGTAGCATTACTGTATCAAAACATAGCTTAATTAGGCTCGTTAGATTCGTCTCGTAAATTAGCACCCATCTATAAAAAGATTTTGTAATTAAACTTTATTTAATACCATTAAATAACAAGATTCTCTGGACTAAACTTTAAGACTAAAGGAAACGAACAGGCCCTTACTCCTTACCTTGAGGCGAGTGCGAGACAATCGGAGCGATGCCTTTCGGATTATGCTGTCTTTTTTTGAGTTTTTCTTTCCGCCACACACGGCCCTCGTCGCCTTCGCCGCTCCGTGCCTCGTCTCTGTTTTTTTTTTCTTTTTTTTTTTTTGGTGCCGTCCTGCGTGGCGTGGCGGGCGAGCTGATGGATCCAAATGGAGGGAGGGCCCCGGAGAAAAGCGATCGAAATCATAACGTACCTCGACGAGTCGGCCTGTTTTGGCCATTGACTTGGATGTGATATTTGTGTAGTACCTTGCACGGTTGCACCGGCAGTATGTGGCGACTGGCGAGCTGATCGGTTCCCTTCCCGGCGCCGCGCGTGAGAAATATCTCTGCGTTTATTCTGATGCAAAGTGCGAGATGAGGGCATTGCTTAGGTGAAACCGTGAAATCATTGGGGGTGATGTCAAGAGTTTTTTTTTTTTCGTTCAGTAGGGAATGTACGTAGCAGATCTTTTTCATCAGCCTGTGATCTTAACCACTGACAACTTCAGATTGGCATGCATGCATGAACTTTGTGCTACTACTCCCTCCGTTCAACTTTATACTCCCTCCGTTCCAAAATAGATGTCACTGTTGACTTTTAGACATCACGTTTGACTGCTCGTCTTATTCAAATTTTTTATACAAATGTTATTTATTTTTTTACAACTTGTTCTAATATTGAATGTATTTTAATCATGACATATTTGTTTTTATATTTGAATAAATTTTTTGAATAAGACGAACGGTCAAACGTGATGTCTAAAAGTCAACAGTGACATCTAATTTGGAACGGAGGGAGTAAGTTACTTTAGCCTTGTCAAGTTTTCTCAAATTATAAGGCGTTTTTACTTTTCGAGACACCTTTCTCTCTTCCCCATACAACTCTATCTCTGTCTCTTTCCTCCTTGTTTTCTGTGCGTTCACCTTTTTCACTTCTCCTTAATCTCCGTGCCCAAAACCAAAACGACTTATAAAGTTGAACGGAGGGAGTACTATTTTGGAAGGGCGACTTGGAGTTAGCAATTTGTAGAATAGATTAAATGTCTAGAAAACAATTACTGCTCCCTTTGGGTCTTGCTATGGGATAATTAAAGGACGACGACAAGAAATGTAGCCATTGACAAGGCATATTTCTGTAAAATATTATGAGGCTATTACAATAGCCGAATGACCCTGATGCTGCTACCGAAATCACCACACTATTAGACATGTTGCCATTACCAAGACGACAATCTGTCTGCCCTTTATTTGAATAATGTTCGAGGCAGCAATCAAACAATAGCAATACTCCTATTTGGAATGCTCAAGGTTGCATTGCAAGTGATAGTTTTTGGCATGCTCAGGGTAACAACAAGAACATGATACCCTTGAATGAAAGGGAAAGCTAGAACAAGGTGAAAAACATGTGAAAGGGGTCTTAGCCTAATGGTTAAGACATCTAAGTAGTATATTTGAGATCCTGGGTTCGACTCGCCATGGGAGCGTATTTTCTAGGATTTAACGGCTTTGTGCTTTCAACGGTAGGCGACATAGCCGTCGACAGCGAGGCGCCAGTGGTGACTTTGTCAATTTTGAGGATTTGCCGGCTCAGTCTTCGAATATGCTCATAGAGGTAGAGTTTACGTATGTGCGTTTATATGGATGGGTGTGCGTACGTTGTAAATGTCTGAGTTGTACTGTATAATAAAAAAAATAAAAAACATAATATAGCAAGTGAAAAAAAGGAGCGGTAATCGGAGCATGCTTCG
Organism: Eragrostis curvula; assembly: GCA_007726485.1. Lineage (NCBI taxonomy): Eukaryota > Viridiplantae > Streptophyta > Magnoliopsida > Poales > Poaceae > Eragrostis > Eragrostis curvula. Next base: position 15,730,371 of record CM017439.1, on the reverse strand, counting down.
AGAAGCCATTTCTTTTGGCTGGCGGGCCTACCGTCACTGATTTGCTTCTAGAAGGTCACTGTGTATTTCTGTCCTGAACCTGATCCGGCCGGGATGGTGCTTGGCTGCACTCTGCTCGCATCGGCCACCACTCTCATCATGTCATGTGCTGTGCAGATGATCGCCGCGCTGCGTGTTCATCGACAGATATTCTTCTGGAATGAGATCATGAGCTAAGGTGAGCATGATACCATTGCAATCTCGCGTACATATACAGCGCGTGTTCATCATCACACAAGTGTCAAGATTTCTGTTTCTATTTCTCTTTTGGAGGAAGACTGACGGGTTAACTGTTGATAGTTACTAGTCGTTTACTGTCCAATAAGAGGAATATCTTCGCAAGAATTTTACTCTAAATTATCCCTAGCATTTGTAGACGTAGATTGCTTATCCATGGTAAATTGATCTCTCTGAAAAAGCACTGATAAGATCCCTATGCGTCATTTTCATATCATGAAGAGAATCATAGTGCTCGGATCCAATTTGCACGTAGTAGTAAGCAGGATAAGAGCTGGATCCCAAATCGTTTTCTTATCCCTTCTCTCTCTATATATGCATCATCACTGTCGAGGCCAAAAAGAGGGATGCATTTTGTTGATAAGGATCTTTCGATACCAACCAAGTATCGACAGGCCGTTCCAAAACAAAGAAAGTTAAAGATACTTATTATCAAGAGTGAAATGCACCGCAAGTCCTCGAACTTGTCCCGGATTCTTAACTAGGTCCCGGTACTCTCAAATGTTGGTTTTTGGGTCTTCGAACTTGTTTTGGGTTCTCATCTAGGTCCCGGTACTCTCAAGTGTTGGTTTCTAGGTCCTCGAACCTGTCCCGGGTTCTCATCTAGGTCCAAATCATCATCTAGATAAAAAAACATTTTCATATTACCAAAATACAAAAATTGCGAAATCAAAATTTCAAAGTACAAAAAGTATTTTTGAATGTTGAAAATATATTTTATGTCTCTCATGATGCCACACATTTTTCATAAATATATATACATGATGAATGTATTTTTATATGTCAGAAATTACAGAAAACGTATTTCCAATATTCAAAAATGTGTTTTGTTCTTTAAATTTTGTTTTTGCGATTTTTTTGTATTTTCGAAATATGAAATGTGTTTTTTTTTCTAATCGGACGGTGATTTAAACATAGATGACACTTCTTAGCAAGTTTTGGGGTCTAGATGAGAACAGAAGACAAGTTCAATGACCCAAAAACCAACATTGAGAGTACCAGGACCTAGATGAGAAGCCAAGACAAGTTCAAGTACCCAAAAACTAACATTTGAAAGTACGGGGACCTATAAGAGAACCCAAGACAAGTTCGAGGACTTCTGGTGCATTTCACTCTATTATCAACATCGACCGCATTTTTTTCCCAACGAAAGATTTTTCATATAGCATTTTGTTAAACAGAAATGAAGCATTTCTATGACCAATGGTGATGAATCACCTTTCCCCTGAAAATTATAACCGCATGCAAGTGTTGTACCTTCTCATCAGGTGTTTTTCCCCCATAATTCAAAATTCTTATTTAAGACTTGCTCATTTAGCTGTTCACATCAAATGATTGATCGATTTCCTTCTTCACAATTAAACTATCTGCCCTCATATGAGCTATCAAATGCTCACACGCTCACTAATAGTTTTTCTTGCACTAGTCAATTTTAAGAAACAAAAGATACAGACTTCTGCTGATAACATCTCTTTGTTTTTCGTTTCAAAGAGGAAGTGTGCAGCTCATCATGATGCAAACAAAGCATTGCCTATTTCTTTACAGGGTGTGTTTACTTCTTGTGAAGATTACTCGTGACAGGGCAATTAAATTTAAATGCATGGATTTCTAGCTTCCTACTGTTTGTTATTAAGTACTATGAAGCTGAATAACAAGGGTTATTGTTTTTAAGGCGATTACCTTTAATCATGATGATTTTTCCCTATTTTTCCTACCCAGCTTCTGTTGCCGATAGATTGAATATGAATTAAGTGTTTGTAATATGCATAAAAGCACAAACGCGTATGTTATGATCATACAAGTATTATACTCACTTCTTAATTATACTCTGCAATCAAGTAGTACACAATATTTGAAGATAAAATTCCTTTTGGAGTAAGTTTCGTGAAAGTGTAATGAATGTCTCCCCTTGGCGTCCGTGTGGTTGCATTGGAGTAAATTGTGCAGAATTGTATTGATATTGGAGTTAACTTATGGCATTATGAGTGAAATTGGAGTTTTTGTATTGATATTACTCAATAAGTCTAATGTCCAGTGACGGATTTTACCGTGTGTTTGGCAAAATCAAAGAAACTGGGTTGTACCTTCTGTTTGGAAAAACCAAAGGAAATGTGGTTTTATGCAGTTCATTCTTATTGTAGCGAGTCACCGGCTGTACCATCACTTTGGTATTGTTTCAGTTCAGAAACTTACAAAACGTGTTATCAAATCTCTTTGTTGCACCTGGTCTTTTAAGTGAATCAGTCTTTTGAAGTTACCGCTCTGATTTACACTCTAATTCCTTAAAAGATAAATTGTTAAAAGATAGTATTTTTTTTTCTTTTGAGAAAAGGACATTGCAAAATGGGTACCCATCTTCACTAATCACCATCATAGGGTCTTACTCTGTTTGGCTCACATGTCATTCAAATTGAAGTCACGTGAGAGGAACATCTCCATCTGTCATATGCTTCATCAATCTTCTGTTTACCCCAGTCTCATCGGGAAAAATATCGCTAGTCAGTGTGATGAAGCATATAGCTTGTTTGGCTCCGACGACGGGAATATCTAACTCCACAACTATTACCTTCACTTGCTTTTCCCATTAGGCTGTTATTTTGCTGTACAAAAAGGAATTGCCTTTTTACTCAACCAGAGTGTCTAGCAATCATCAAATCCTAAACCAAAGTTTGTCCTCACACTGTCCCTCCCTCTACTTAAACCCCCGAAGACCTTGACACAGGTCACGCACCACACCACATCACTGCAGCATCACAAGGAAACTACAAGCACACACACTGCACTGACAGCACTCTCCATGGGCGCCTTCAAGCCAGAGGAGGTGGCGGCCTTCCAAGCTCCCACCGAGCAAGCACGCTACTGCTGCGCTTCCAAGAACAAGAAGCACGAACGTGACATGGCGGTGGGAGCAGAGGAGGAGGTTGGCGGGGATGACAACAGGGAGCTCATCCCTGGCTTGCCGGACGACGTGGCCATGGAGTGCCTGGCGCGGGTGCCGAGCCGCTCGCACAGGCGCATGCGCCGCGTGTGCCGCGCGTGGCGCGGCGCCGTCGGGTCGGCGGAGTTCCGGCGCCGCCGGCGAGTCGCCGGCGCGGCGGAGGACGTCGTGTTCGTCGTGCAGGCCGGCCCCGCGGGGGGCGGCGGCGACGGCAAGGGCTCGGCGCCGGAGTGCACGCTGGCCGTGGCGAACCTCACCACCGGCGAGTGGCGCCGCGTGGAAGGGGAGGGCGGCGGCGGCACGGCATGGGGCCCCGTGCCGCTGTTCGCGCAGTGCGCGGCGGCCGACGACGGGCGGCACGTCGCCGTGGTCGGGGGCTGGGACCCGGACACGCTCCGCCCGACCCGCGACGTCCGCGTGCTGGACGTCCCCGCCGGCGCGTGGCGCCGCGGCCGGCCGATGCCGGGCGACGCCCGGAGCTTCTTCGGCTGCGCGGGTGGCGGCGACGGCGACGTGTACGTCGCCGGCGGCCACGACGGATCGAAGAACGCGCTCCGCTCCGCGCTCGCGTACAACGTCGCGGCCGACGCGTGGCGCGCGCTGCCGGACATGGCCGAGGAGCGCGACGAGCCGCAGCTCGTGGCCGTCCCCGGCCACCGCGGCGGCGTCCTCGCGGCCAGCGGGTACCCGACCGATGCCCAGGGCGCGTTCAAGAACACCGCCGAGTGCTACTACGCCGCCGCCGGCGGAGACGCCTGGACCAGCGAGGGCGACGACGTGGTGGCCCCCGACGACGGGACGTGCCTGGCGTCCGTGCGCGGGAGCGTGTGGGCCGTCGGCGCCGGGAAGGGCGGCGTGCGCGAGTGGGTCGACGGCGCGTGGAGGGACGTGGCCGACGGGCCGCCCGGCATGAAGGCCTGCGTGAAAGCGGTCGACGTCGGCGACGGTGGCGGCGCCGTGTTCGTGTTCGGCACGGTGGCCGACGCGGCGGAGGGCGGCAGGCACGCCGCGTGGGTGATGGACGCGGGCACGGCGGCGTGGCGGCGAGTGGCCGTGCCGCCGGGGTTCGATGGGTTCGTGTACTCGGCTGCGGCCCTGCGGGTTTAAAGAGCGCTTTTGTTTAGGCGCGCCCTTTCGCTGTTGGGCTTGACGCTCTGACTTTACAAAGCAAAACTCCTTGTGCCTTGTTCCCCTTTCTAATTTGTGTCTTGGATAGCACTATAAATGTTTGTACTGTTTCATCATTTCATAAATTTCTGGACAATGGTCCTTTATCCTGGTCTAATATTCATGTGTGCCACCTTGGGCCTTGGGGTCTACTATGTGGTTGTCAAGGGTGGGTAGTGAGGATGGGATGGGAAAATTGGGGACAGTCCGGGTAAACGAGCCGAGCTCAAAAGAAATGGTGGACAACAAAACTGGGGTTGTCCTTGCATAAAGAAACTGCATAGAGTCCGTGATGATTCAAAATGTAGAGAGATATATTTATATGATGTATAGTACTAGTACATATGATTGGCAGTAGAATTTGGTTTGCAGACTGATACATAAACGTACGATTGTACAATCTGATTCATATATTGCAAACTAATTACAGGTGTGCGAACTTGCACGAGCGGGTTGTGTTAATCCGATGGAGTTGAAAGGCCTAGATTGAACATCAGAACCTTGAGATGAGTGATGAACTCCCCGCCCTCGCTCAGGTGCTTAGCGTGGAGTGGAATCCAGCCGGTGCCACGCGTACCGCCATGTAGCAAAGCATCTCCATCCATATATTCAAGATGATCGCCCACTGATCATCGACCGTCTTTCCTGTCAGCTCCTCGATCGCTAAGCCTGAGCGCGTCAATGAAGACGCTGATAGCTGCGGATGCAGGGCTACGGGGATTATGTTCTCGCATCGCCCAAGAATGCTCCTCCGAGAATGGTATACCTTCGACGAGAGCGTGTTTCTTTGCATACCCTCCTCCCTGATGGCAATGGTTTCCAGACGGTAGCCCGCCATCCATTTCTTAGCATGGTCGAGTAGAATGCGGCCGTCCTTGCCGGACATGAAACCATGCTCTGCACCAAGGTACATGGCATAATTGGATAGCTCTCTGCTCACGGTTATGGACGGAGACCTGTTGGCATGCTCGTCGTCGTGGAAGAAGCATATGTCCGTCGCTACATGCCAAGTAAGGATAGTGGACATGAAGCCGGTATGCTCAAGGTTGCTTTTATCCTTTGTGAGCAGCGCCACCAGCAGATCCCCTCGGGGGGTGTTCATAGATGGTCCGGTTAAACCGGCAAGGAAACCGGCGGCGGACAAAGCTGCGAAGGAACAGTAACCAAGTCAAATGAACAGTAATTCATGGATGAAAATGAACTACCGGTTTGTTAGACGGTTTGGCTTTTGAACAGCCATAATGGCCGGATGATGATGACTGTCTCCGGTGCTCGCACCTCGCCCAATGGTCGGTAAACCTGCTGGAGGGGTCCCACATTTCTTCTTCTCCTGCATCATTTCCTATGCTTTCTGCTGCTGCTGGCGCCACCTCCAAGAGCTTAGAGCAAGCCCAATGGTTGAGCCAATTACTTGTCTTATAACCAAGTAAATAGACAAAACATGCAACTAACTTGTCTCAACAATTGCTATCGGGCTCACATGCAGTCTCACCATCACAACACGCGAGGGTAGCCTCAGTTGGCGACGATGAGCATTCTTTCTCCTGCCTTTTTCTGACAAATCCTGTCATTACTCGGCTATGCGACACCCGTTGGGTTATCAAGCAACTTCTTCAGCTCGGTAGGGATGGCAACATGCGTCGTGTCGCCCTTGATGCCGGCCCGACGCGTGACGCACTCCACGAACGATGCCCGTGCATCATTGATGCAGACATCGATCATGTTGTTGTGCCAGCTTATGCGACCACTGCGGCGTGCCTTGGCTGGATGGACGAGTTTGGCGACGCTGAACAGTTTATCAGTGCAACAATCCTCGTGCTGAGCTTGGAGTACACCCAGTACGAGGAGATGGCAATTAAGATGGAGATAGTCTCGAGGACGACGGCTCCGACAAGCAGTAAGTAGGACACGACATCAGCTCCACTGCTGTGCTGCCTAAAATGGTCAGCTTTGCAGGCAAACAGGCACGAGGACTGTAATAGTGGAGCCCGTCGTAAGGAAGCAGAGGCAGCAGCCGTTGACGACTGGAGTCCTCTATATTATGGTAACGATCTCCGAGCTTGGTGTAGAAGTAGTCGTATGCATACGACATCTCGAGCTCCACAAGCTTGTAGCAATGGTGCACCCTTTGCTCGTTTTTGACTCTATCTCTTGTGCAGAGCTCTTGTCGATTCTAGGCACCCATGGTTTCATTTCCATCAGCAAGCCCAGGCCACCTGGTTAGCCGTCGGTAAGGCAGCAATATCAAATCTTGGTAAGAGCCCCCCCCCCCCCCCCCCCCCCCCCCCATTCATAACCTTTAGAGTATCAAGGAAAGTATAATCGTAGGATAGAGACTTAGCATATATGTAAGGTGGTTTGGCAGCAAACTTGAGTGCTGATGTCCTCCCGGCGTACTTGATGGTGCCGGCGATGAACATAAGCACCATGGGAGCAATGAGTTGCTTGTCAACCTGCCACTGCTTGCCAACCACGTAGGTAGCCAATCTGTAACACCCCAAATTCTTAATTGCACTTAGGCCTTCTTGATTAGTGAAAATCCCTGTTAATTATAAATTTTCATAATTGAACTCGCAAATCAAATCAAAATTTCTTGAATTTTGGTCAAACCTACACTTGAACTAGAACTTCAAATTTGTGTATACAAGTGGACCCAAATAAAAACTTCCTCTACATCCGGGGGCTAAGAGAGGATTTTGGAGAATTTTGGGGTTTTTTCTACAAAAGTTTAAGGGTCCCAATAAATGCTTGTACCTTTGTCAAAAATTGAGTTTGAACGAATTTTAACTCCAAATTTAAGCCGAATCAGAGAAACTTGTAATTAGAAAAGTTGTTCCCCTTGGTGAAATCTACCTAACCTGAATTTTTCAGAATTTGTGAAGCTCGGGAAGATCAAAATTTAATCAAATCATTTCAAACCGACGAAAATCAAGAAAATTCGAAAATGTTACTGTAGCACCCACACGTCTTCCTCTTCTTCGTGCCGTGCTACCGCATGCTGTGGCCGTCGTCACCACAGCAGGCCAGCATCATGTGCGCGGTAGAGGAGCAAACCAGCACACCACCTTGTCCCTATCCTCTCCTCCAGTTTGGTCAAGTCGTCGCTCTCTCTCTCTTTTCTTCCTGTTGCCGGACAAGCCACCATGGCCGCCGCCCAGCCAAGCTCGCGACTAGCCGCTGCTCCACTGCCCCACTGCGCTCGACCTTCACGGCAAAAAGGAGCGCCGCTACCCCCTCTAGCTCCTCCCCATCACCAATTTCAAGCTCCCTCGACGAAACCTGAGATCGACGCGGAATTTCAAAAATGGCCGCCGGGTGAGCGTCATCGACCTCGCCGTCAAATCCTCCCTCTCCGGTGAGCACCACTTCAATTACTCTCGTGGGTAGCTTCCTACCTCTCTTGCGCACTCCCTAAACCCGTTCTTCAATTGAATCCACAGCCGAGGCCGCCGGAAAGAGGAGTTTTCCCCGCTGTCTGTCGTAGTACGCGAGCACTTCAACGATGAAACCTTATTTCGGTGCCTTCTCGTCGACGACAAGCTCCATGCCGCTCTTCTGTAGGACGAGGTGAATCCTACTATGATTTTTCCTCGATTTTTAGTACACTGCACCGCGCCCTGGACCTCGCCGAACTTAAGTTGCCCGCCGCTTTCGCCGCCGACCATCTTCCGGTCAGTCCCCCACCTTCAAAGACTCACCTTTGAGTTCCCTTAGTGGAGAACGTCATGTAGAGCTTTCCCCCGACCCTCCTAATCGACTTTTGGCCTTCCCCGATGAAGTACCGGCGAACTCCGGCCGCTGTCTGTAGGTTGAAGACGACGGTGGCAATTTCGTAAATAGGTTGCAACTTCCTCAGAAAACGAACAAACTTCAAAAATCTATATCTGGAGTTCTGGATATCCCAAAATTGCAAACTAAATTGTTCGGGAATCCTTGAAGTGAGATCTATCTGTTGGTGCAACATAAACATCTGTAGGATGTATAATTAATTTTCTAAAAATCAGAGAAGAAAAACAGAATCTTAATTTTATAACAATAACTACACAGGCACGTGAGCTGATTTTTGGCATGCCTGACCTATGTTAGATCCCTCACCATGTCCCCAAGTCCAATCCATGAAATTCATCATAACCTTTAGTTAATTTCAGTTTCAAGTTTCTAGCAAAATCATTTTTAGTATTTTATTCCTGCACATTTTGGCAACTAATTTTGGATATGTTGCTTTTCATAGGATTATATTACTTAGGAAAAATACAACATTAATTATAGATCTTCCAGAAACCTTTTATGAATTTTCGAAGATGATTCTTTGTACACGCCTAAACATTGCTTAAATCGGAAACGTTATATGTAAAATTTTGAGCACCTAAGTACCTAAATCATGTTAGTAAGTCCGCGAACATGTTATCTTGTTCTTAATAACATCATTGTAATGTATTTATCAAGGAAGTTCCATGAACCTTTACACTAATTTCATGAAGTACACTATATTGACTTCGTTGAGGAACCTGTACCACTAGTTGCCAATATTAAAGCACAGGACATTGTCTTTAAAAATGATGATAATAATAATTAATTTGGTACATACATGTTTCTTATGATAATTATATAGGTTCCTATTAGAAATAGTTTGCATATTCACATAATGGTTGTACATGTAATTGCTTCGAACAACATATATGGATCTCCATCTACTTGTCATATGTAGTTACTAAAATGGTAGTTTGCACACGTTTTACTTTGAATGTTAAATTAATTAGTCCAAGTAAATGAACATATTAGCTATGCATGAGCATCTAGATTCATTTATACTTGGCACTTATCTGTTATAGTAAATTAAGTGGTATCCATGCATCTCATGCCCCTGAGTATAGGTTGTCCAGCATATGCGCACATATAATTCTGACTTAAGTAATTAATTTCCGCATGCCTTCTTAAATGTAGAAAGTAAACTTTTTAACACATAAGAATGTCTCCCTAGGCACTAGGTGCATATAGCCTCTTTTTATATTCAAACCACCCTAGGATTTATTTATATGTAAATCTAGTTTACTTACTCATGTTTCTTTGAAACAACCCCATGCTCCTTAGTACTCAATATAGATTTTTCATAATAGATATGCACGCAATCACCAGTAATAAAACATACATGTAGCATCATTTTCACCATTGGAATTCATAGTAAATAGAGGTTTATACATAATGTCATACTTTACTTTCTTTCGGGAAAACACTATAGGATAAATACTTTGTCTAGGTGAATATGGTCCTTATAAGATCAAGAGCATATCTTAAAACAAGTGAACATCGTAGAGTAAATCCTAATAGGTTCCCTCCGTACTCATAGAGCTCAAATAATATTTCCAGGATGAACCATATCATGTTCCGCTAATCTACATTTCAGTAAATAACATATACTTGGTTAAATCCCAAACTTAATGAGAAAGATGAGTAAGCGCTTATAAACCTTACTTCACTTTCAGAATATTTGTACAAGCCATTGTTATGCAATAAGAGAAAGCAACCAGTGTTTAATGATGAAACTAACTTCCTCTCCCTTTGAAAAGAATGCTTCAAGTGAAATTCGATAAAGCTATAACCTCAACCTCAGACCACACCCCTTGTTGTTAACGGAGTTCAGTTTTATTTTAGTCACGACGAATGCTGCCTTGTTGTTAACTAAATCAAACAGGTCACAGTTCACTCTTTATTCATGCATTCTAAATTTGCATCGCATCACTTTATATTGTCATTTAGGATGCGAAGGTGGAACCGAAGAGATGGGAATCATCGCCGTGGAGAACTTGGTGCTGCTACTAACATGTTGAAATGTGCTAACTTTGCTCAAACCCAAGGCAAGCCCCGGTGCATCTCACCTTGTTTTAAAAGATTTTTCTTTTATCACTATATATGGAGTCATGTTATGTGCATTAGGTATTCAGGAGTTGAATGAAACTTTAGTTGCATGTATCCATATGTATTCCTATGGGTGGGTATATTCAGCCGTTCGTTAGTTTCTGCTATGCTTAATATTGAGTCATCGGTAGAAGTCGAGTGGTGCGGAACACTACTTGCGAGCTATAGGGCTCTTTTTGGGAAAAACTATATTTGTCGGTAGCTCACACATGATGATGATAATTTGAGACCGGACGGGGATGTGTAGGTTGCAGCAAGGCATGGAGGTCTTGTGTGCGGTAGCCCCGTCTATGTCGATTGAGGACCGTTCGTTGTGGCCCCGCTGAGCAAGTTTGAACAGTACCGGATGCATGCTAGGAGAATGGGAACTAGTAAACTTAGTAGCTCGATGCTATATTGTTGGACGTGAACCCACCTCTCTTTTGGTGATGAAGATGGTTATGGTGGAATCTGGGACCGTGTTTGAGGGGAGGGTGCTCGGGCGAACCACGGTTAGACCCGGCGTGGCTATCGCGTGGGGAGACGTGTACTCGGGAGAGGTGTTAAGCGGCCCGACTTTATGGTATCTTGTGAAAGGTTGCCGTGCGTGACTCCCCGTGAGTGTGCGTACGTCGTGTATCCGGGTTTCGCCTGCAGGTGTAAATCGATTCGAATCGCCGTCCCTCGCGGTTATTGAGTACCACTTGTTCACTGCGTCACCTCGTAGTAAGAAGTGAAACATGATGATTATAATTGCTGATTGGTTACTTCAATAAATTGTATTGCAACCATGTATTGATTCGTGTAGGTTGCTAATATTTATGTTATGCAAGAACCCTTTTAATTTGGCTAAAATTTGAAAGAAGGACCAACTTTTAGTGTTACTTTTATGCAAATATTCCTATACCTTTGGTCAGCCCCTGCATGTTAGGAGTCGGTCTTAGAAGACCATTTTGACGGGTAAGTCTTGCTGAGTATTAGTTGCTCAGGGTTTGTTGTTTAATCTTTTTGCAGGAATGTTTTGGCTCAAGAGAATGAGGCACATCTATGGGCTGAATGTGCTTCATTATAGGATTAATGACGTCGTGTTGTATATCGCTTCCGCTACGCTTTTCAAACTCTTTTATGTAATCAAATTCAACCCAAAGTTGTAATAATTAAGATTTCACTTGCACTATATTTTATTTATGCTTATGTGTGTGTACTTTTGGACTCTTGCGTCGTCAAGAGTCACCCGATTAAGATCCTGGTTAGCAAACCCCTCATTAATTTGAGGTGGGGTGCTACAGCTGGCATCAGAGTTAAGTCGGGGTTTGTATCACACTAATAAGCATTATTTTCGAAAACCACGCTTACGGTGAGGTACGAATTAGTGAGCCCATATAAGGATGTTAATAGTTATATTAACAGGTGGCAATGCTCACTTTTACCTTCATGCCTTTAAATTTTGCTTTTATAATTTTGTAACGACGCACTGACGATGAGGTAAGTCTACGAATGGAGGTACGATTGTAATTTGTGTTGCTGTATAGTGTATACTTGTATATAGATGTATATATGTGATGGTTTTCTGCAGGTACGCTAACCACGCAATATAGCACGTGTAGAAAACGACTAATTGTGTTGTGAGAGAACGTATTTGCCACCGAATGTCACGTATGGTCATCTATATTTGGCCAATTTTTCTTTCGTGAGGACGCATAGGACCGACATATTATCATGCAATTGCATTTTTCATTTATGCATGAAAACTTGAGGTAATGAATCCACACAAATTTTGAATCACTGAAAATGACTCTATGTGTGAAGATCATGTTCAGTTATCTAAAATGCCAACAACCTCAGTTCAGTTTTCTTCTTGTCATGTTTCTCAAATCTCCTCCAAATTCAAAATTTTGTTCCCACAAGAATCTGCAACCCAACGCTTAATCAAACTTCAAAACTGCATAACTCTCAAATGACTCAACCAAATTTGGAGTTTGAGCACAATATGGAAAGCTCTCAATGTGAACGTAACTTCACTTTTAGAATCAAGAGCTGGTTCTGCCTCTAACATCTCCAGATATGTCGACCAAGTATGAACCTTTTTGCTATCTGGAATTTTGGAACTGCAGCTGTCTGTCAACTTTGAATGTCCGTATATCCTGTTCTGCTTATCGGTTTGAGGTGAATGAGTACTCGTTGGAAACCTTTTCGAGTTTTCTACAACTTTTCTTTTCATCAGTTTTTTTTGTTTCTGCCCGCAAAAATGTCAGTTTACGTTTCTGTGACTGCTGCCAGATTGGGACAGAATCTGTCCACTTGATGAACTTGGTTGAATTTTATCCGTGAAATTCAGCATTATGCTTTCTTATGCCTCCCTAATGCTTTGGAACCTCTGTACCGCCTCTTGTGTTCTAGTTCAGTCACATGTCAAATCTAACTGGTTGTCATGCTTTTCGAAGTTGCAATTTGTCTTGAATTGTGCCGGTTCGCCCAGGTGCTTCTTGAGCCATAATTGTGATACAAAAGTATGCTTCTTATCTGGTTTGGCAAGAGGATCCGAGTATAACTTGCTTCTGAACGGAGGGTGAATTCTTCGAGTTACGCAACCGGAAGGAAGAATGTTATGCTTGGAGTCTCATATCGGTACGACTAGTCATATCCTCGTCGTTAAGCCTCTCCTCATTGCCCACTTTCTGATCAACAAAGGTTTTTCAAAAAAAAAAAAAAAAAATTTAACCACCGATTGCATTCGCATGTTTACATGAAAAGTTGAGGCTATCAAAAATCCAACCAATTTGAATTCCAAAAAGGGAAGTTGGAGTAAAACACTTGAAAACATGTTAACCTGTTCGTTAACCGTATATCCTGCTACAACTATATCGGCTAGTTATCCAAATCAACCGATCGATAAATCTTTACCGCCGTTATCGATGGAACCAAAATCTGAAATTTCAGCAAAACTCGGTCAACTTTGAAAATCCATATCTCTCTCCTTTCTAATCCAAATGTGGCATTTGAGTACTCTCTGCAAAGTTTCTGAAGTCTGCTATGAGTTTGGTGTTCAAATGTTTTTGAAATTCGACCTGTAAACCTTCCTAAATTTCCAATCTTTGAGTCGATGTCAATTCTGTCCAGAGCAGGAAAATCAGCGCGTCGATCGTCAACTTTCACTGACCATAATTCCTGTTTTGTTGATCGTATGGAGTCATGTAAATATTCGTTGGAAAGCTATTGGAGTCCTCTACAACTTTGTAGTTCACTGAATTTCTTGAATCTGCTCACAGAAGTCCCAATTTTGTTTTTCGTAATGACTGCCAGTCATGGCAGATTTTGTCCGATTGCTAAACTTGATTGATCTTTCACCGGATAGTGCAACTAATTTCTTTTGATACTTTTGCACCATGACCTGGCTGTATATGTTAAATTATTTAACATATCCCCTGCTGGGCATAAAACGCTAACCTTGCCCTTGCGGTCTTCTTGATCTATATACTTGTATCACTCTTATCTTGCTCGGGTAATAAAAATTTGGCAGCATGAACCATATGCATGGCACGATATCATAGTGTGTGTCATTTCATACGTGTGCATTGCGACATTGCACATTTGCATTGCACCATTTCATCTGGGCACACCATCCATATGCATCACGGAAATTGTATCATAACATATGCACCATCCATGTGCAACATGGCATTGCACCATAACATGTGCATCATTATGCACCATCCATATGCAACATAGCATAATGCATCATTATGCAACATACTCGCATATCATGCCATATGCATCATTGCATATGCACCTTCACATGCGTGCATCGCATCATGCAAGTATGCACTGCATCATGAGTTGCATCATGATATTGCACTATCTCAATAGGATGCACATCATGATATGGCATTTTGCACTAAGGAAAAATGATGCATTCATAACTAACCAACGAGCAAGAGTAGGGTGTTCGAATATCCTTGTAGTTGAGACGAATTTTGGTTGCTCATTACTGCCATTACCATTGAGGAGCAATCACTGAACCCAAAATCCTCGTAACTCAAGTTTTTTTCTGGCCACTCGATTTTATACCTCCTTGTACCGTCGACTCCGTATCGTTATCAAGTACCTATGAATTTGGTTCCAATCTTGTTGTTCATCCTGCTGGCATCTACTTGCTTCCGTACCCAATTGGAGTCGCTCGAGATCTTTGTTGCCCGAAACTCTATTCCATTCTTGTTGTGCCAATCCCCCGTCTTTACCCCTAACTCGTCGTAAATCTCGGGACGAGATTTTCTTAAGGGGGGAGGGCTGTAACACCCCAAATTCTTAATTGCACTTAGGCCTTCTTGATTAGTGAAAATCCCTGTTAATTATAAATTTTCATAATTGAACTCGCAAATCAAATCAAAATTTCTTGAATTTTGGTCAAACCTACACTTGAACTAGAACTTCAAATTTGTGTATACAAGTGGACCCAAATAAAAACTTCCTCTACATCCGGGGGCTAAGAGAGGATTTTGGAGAATTTTGGGGTTTTTTCTACAAAAGTTTAAGGGTCCCAATAAATGCTTGTACCTTTGTCAAAAATTGAGTTTGAACGAATTTTAACTCCAAATTTAAGCCGAATCAGAGAAACTTGTAATTAGAAAAGTTGTTCCCCTTGGTGAAATCTACCTAACCTGAATTTTTTAGAATTTGTGAAGCTCGGGAAGATCAAAATTTAATCAAATCATTTCAAACCGACTAAAATCAAGAAAATTCGAAAATGTTACTGTAGCACCCACACGTCTTCCTCTTCTTCGTGCCGTGCTACCGCATGCTGTGGCCGTCGTCACCACAGCAGGCCAGCATCATGTGCGCGGTAGAGGAGCAAACCAGCACACCACCTTGTCCCTATCCTCTCCTCCAGTTTGGTCAAGTCGTCGCTCTCTCTCTCTTTTCTTCCTGTTGCCGGACAAGCCACCATGGCCGCCGCCCAGCCAAGCTCGCGACTAGCCGCTGCTCCACTGCCCCACTGCGCTCGACCTTCACGGCAAAAAGGAGCGCCGCTACCCCCTCTAGCTCCTCCCCATCACCAATTTCAAGCTCCCTCGACGAAACCTGAGATCGACGCGGAATTTCAAAAATGGCCGCCGGGTGAGCGTCATCGACCTCGCCGTCAAATCCTCCCTCTCCGGTGAGCACCACTTCAATTACTCTCGTGGGTAGCTTCCTACCTCTCTTGCGCACTCCCTAAACCCGTTCTTCAATTGAATCCACAGCCGAGGCCGCCGGAAAGAGGAGTTTTCCCCGCTGTCTGTCGTAGTACGCGAGCACTTCAACGATGAAACCTTATTTCGGTGCCTTCTCGTCGACGACAAGCTCCATGCCGCTCTTCTGTAGGACGAGGTGAATCCTACTATGATTTTTCCTCGATTTTTAGTACACTGCACCGCGCCCTGGACCTCGCCGAACTTAAGTTGCCCGCCGCTTTCGCCGCCGACCATCTTCCGGTCAGTCCCCCACCTTCAAAGACTCACCTTTGAGTTCCCTTAGTGGAGAACGTCATGTAGAGCTTTCCCCCGACCCTCCTAATCGACTTTTGGCCTTCCCCGATGAAGTACCGGCGAACTCCGGCCGCTGTCTGTAGGTTGAAGACGACGGTGGCAATTTCGTAAATAGGTTGCAACTTCCTCAGAAAACGAACAAACTTCAAAAATCTATATCTGGAGTTCTGGATATCCCAAAATTGCAAACTAAATTGTTCGGGAATCCTTGAAGTGAGATCTATCTGTTGGTGCAACATAAACATCTGTAGGATGTATAATTAATTTTCTAAAAATCAGAGAAGAAAAACAGAATCTTAATTTTATAACAATAACTACACAGGCACGTGAGCTGATTTTTGGCATGCCTGACCTATGTTAGATCCCTCACCATGTCCCCAAGTCCAATCCATGAAATTCATCATAACCTTTAGTTAATTTCAGTTTCAAGTTTCTAGCAAAATCATTTTTAGTATTTTATTCCTGCACATTTTGGCAACTAATTTTGGATATGTTGCTTTTCATAGGATTATATTACTTAGGAAAAATACAACATTAATTATAGATCTTCCAGAAACCTTTTATGAATTTTCGAAGATGATTCTTTGTACACGCCTAAACATTGCTTAAATCGGAAACGTTATATGTAAAATTTTGAGCACCTAAGTACCTAAATCATGTTAGTAAGTCCGCGAACATGTTATCTTGTTCTTAATAACATCATTGTAATGTATTTATCAAGGAAGTTCCATGAACCTTTACACTAATTTCATGAAGTACACTATATTGACTTCGTTGAGGAACCTGTACCACTAGTTGCCAATATTAAAGCACAGGACATTGTCTTTAAAAATGATGATAATAATAATTAATTTGGTACATACATGTTTCTTATGATAATTATATAGGTTCCTATTAGAAATAGTTTGCATATTCACATAATGGTTGTACATGTAATTGCTTCGAACAACATATATGGATCTCCATCTACTTGTCATATGTAGTTACTAAAATGGTAGTTTGCACACGTTTTACTTTGAATGTTAAATTAATTAGTCCAAGTAAATGAACATATTAGCTATGCATGAGCATCTAGATTCATTTATACTTGGCACTTATCTGTTATAGTAAATTAAGTGGTATCCATGCATCTCATGCCCCTGAGTATAGGTTGTCCAGCATATGCGCACATATAATTCCGACTTAAGTAATTAATTTCCGCATGCCTTCTTAAATGTAGAAAGTAAACTTTTTAACACATAAGAATGTCTCCCTAGGCACTAGGTGCATATAGCCTCTTTTTATATTCAAACCACCCTAGGATTTATTTATATGTAAATCTAGTTTACTTACTCATGTTTCTTTGAAACAACCCCATGCTCCTTAGTACTCAATATAGATTTTTCATAATAGATATGCACGCAATCACCAGTAATAAAACATACATGTAGCATCATTTTCACCATTGGAATTCATAGTAAATAGAGGTTTATACATAATGTCATACTTTACTTTCTTTCGGGAAAACACTATAGGATAAATACTTTGTCTAGGTGAATATGGTCCTTATAAGATCAAGAGCATATCTTAAAACAAGTGAACATCGTAGAGTAAATCCTAATAGGTTCCCTCCGTACTCATAGAGCTCAAATAATATTTCCAGGATGAACCATATCATGTTCCGCTAATCTACATTTCAGTAAATAACATATACTTGGTTAAATCCCAAACTTAATGAGAAAGATGAGTAAGCGCTTATAAACCTTACTTCACTTTCAGAATATTTGTACAAGCCATTGTTATGCAATAAGAGAAAGCAACCAGTGTTTAATGATGAAACTAACTTCCTCTCCCTTTGAAAAGAATGCTTCAAGTGAAATTCGATAAAGCTATAACCTCAACCTCAGACCACACCCCTTGTTGTTAACGGAGTTCAGTTTTATTTTAGTCACGACGAATGCTGCCTTGTTGTTAACTAAATCAAACAGGTCACAGTTCACTCTTTATTCATGCATTCTAAATTTGCATCGCATCACTTTATATTGTCATTTAGGATGCGAAGGTGGAACCGAAGAGATGGGAATCATCGCCGTGGAGAACTTGGTGCTGCTACTAACATGTTGAAATGTGCTAACTTTGCTCAAACCCAAGGCAAGCCCCGGTGCATCTCACCTTGTTTTAAAAGATTTTTCTTTTATCACTATATATGGAGTCATGTTATGTGCATTAGGTATTCAGGAGTTGAATGAAACTTTAGTTGCATGTATCCATATGTATTCCTATGGGTGGGTATATTCAGCCGTTCGTTAGTTTCTGCTATGCTTAATATTGAGTCATCGGTAGAAGTCGAGTGGTGCGGAACACTACTTGCGAGCTATAGGGCTCTTTTTGGGAAAAACTATATTTGTCGGTAGCTCACACATGATGATGATAATTTGAGACCGGACGGGGATGTGTAGGTTGCAGCAAGGCATGGAGGTCTTGTGTGCGGTAGCCCCGTCTATGTCGATTGAGGACCGTTCGTTGTGGCCCCGCTGAGCAAGTTTGAACAGTACCGGATGCATGCTAGGAGAATGGGAACTAGTAAACTTAGTAGCTCGATGCTATATTGTTGGACGTGAACCCACCTCTCTTTTGGTGATGAAGATGGTTATGGTGGAATCTGGGACCGTGTTTGAGGGGAGGGTGCTCGGGCGAACCACGGTTAGACCCGGCGTGGCTATCGCGTGGGGAGACGTGTACTCGGGAGAGGTGTTAAGCGGCCCGACTTTATGGTGTCTTGTGAAAGGTTGCCGTGCGTGACTCCCCGTGAGTGTGCGTACGTCGTGTATCCGGGTTTCGCCTGCAGGTGTAAATCGATTCGAATCGCCGTCCCTCGCGGTTATTGAGTACCACTTGTTCACTGCGTCACCTCGTAGTAAGAAGTGAAACATGATGATTATAATTGCTGATTGGTTACTTCAATAAATTGTATTGCAACCATGTATTGATTCGTGTAGGTTGCTAATATTTATGTTATGCAAGAACCCTTTTAATTTGGCTAAAATTTGAAAGAAGGACCAACTTTTAGTGTTACTTTTATGCAAATATTCCTATACCTTTGGTCAGCCCCTGCATGTTAGGAGTCGGTCTTAGAAGACCATTTTGACGGGTAAGTCTTGCTGAGTATTAGTTGCTCAGGGTTTGTTGTTTAATCTTTTTGCAGGAATGTTTTGGCTCAAGAGAATGAGGCACATCTATGGGCTGAATGTGCTTCATTATAGGATTAATGACGTCGTGTTGTATATCGCTTCCGCTACGCTTTTCAAACTCTTTTATGTAATCAAATTCAACCCAAAGTTGTAATAATTAAGATTTCACTTGCACTATATTTTATTTATGCTTATGTGTGTGTACTTTTGGACTCTTGCGTCGTCAAGAGTCACCCGATTAAGATCCTGGTTAGCAAACCCCTCATTAATTTGAGGTGGGGTGCTACAGCTGGCATCAGAGTTAAGTCGGGGTTTGTATCACACTAATAAGCATTATTTTCGAAAACCACGCTTACGGTGAGGTACGAATTAGTGAGCCCATATAAGGATGTTAATAGTTATATTAACAGGTGGCAATGCTCACTTTTACCTTCATGCCTTTAAATTTTGCTTTTATAATTTTGTAACGACGCACTGACGATGAGGTAAGTCTACGAATGGAGGTACGATTGTAATTTGTGTTGCTGTATAGTGTATACTTGTATATAGATGTATATATGTGATGGTTTTCTGCAGGTACGCTAACCACGCAATATAGCACGTGTAGAAAACGACTAATTGTGTTGTGAGAGAACGTATTTGCCACCGAATGTCACGTATGGTCATCTATATTTGGCCAATTTTTCTTTCGTGAGGACGCATAGGACCGACATATTATCATGCAATTGCATTTTTCATTTATGCATGAAAACTTGAGGTAATGAATCCACACAAATTTTGAATCACTGAAAATGACTCTATGTGTGAAGATCATGTTCAGTTATCTAAAATGCCAACAACCTCAATTCAGTTTTCTTCTTGTCATGTTTCTCAAATCTCCTCCAAATTCAAAATTTTGTTCCCACAAGAATCTGCAACCCAACGCTTAATCAAACTTCAAAACTGCATAACTCTCAAATGACTCAACCAAATTTGGAGTTTGAGCACAATATGGAAAGCTCTCAATGTGAACGTAACTTCACTTTTAGAATCAAGAGCTGGTTCTGCCTCTAACATCTCCAGATATGTCGACCAAGTATGAACCTTTTTGCTATCTGGAATTTTGGAACTGCAGCTGTCTGTCAACTTTGAATGTCCGTATATCCTGTTCTGCTTATCGGTTTGAGGTGAATGAGTACTCGTTGGAAACCTTTTCGAGTTTTCTACAACTTTTCTTTTCATCAGTTTTTTTTGTTTCTGCCCGCAAAAATGTCAGTTTACGTTTCTGTGACTGCTGCCAGATTGGGACAGAATCTGTCCACTTGATGAACTTGGTTGAATTTTATCCGTGAAATTCAGCATTATGCTTTCTTATGCCTCCCTAATGCTTTGGAACCTCTGTACCGCCTCTTGTGTTCTAGTTCAGTCACATGTCAAATCTAACTGGTTGTCATGCTTTTCGAAGTTGCAATTTGTCTTGAATTGTGCCGGTTCGCCCAGGTGCTTCTTGAGCCATAATTGTGATACAAAAGTATGCTTCTTATCTGGTTTGGCAAGAGGATCCGAGTATAACTTGCTTCTGAACGGAGGGTGAATTCTTCGAGTTACGCAACCGGAAGGAAGAATGTTATGCTTGGAGTCTCATATCGGTACGACTAGTCATATCCTCGTCGTTAAGCCTCTCCTCATTGCCCACTTTCTGATCAACAAAGGTTTTTCAAAAAAAAAAAAAAAAAAAATTTAACCACCGATTGCATTCGCATGTTTACATGAAAAGTTGAGGCTATCAAAATCCAACCAATTTGAATTCCAAAAAGGGAAGTTGGAGTAAAACACTTGAAAACATGTTAACCTGTTCGTTAACCGTATATCCTGCTACAACTATATCGGCTAGTTATCCAAATCAACCGATCGATAAATCTTACCGCCGTTATCGATGGAACCAAAATCTGAAATTTCAGCAAAACTCGGTCAACTTTGAAAATCCATATCTCTCTCCTTTCTAATCCAAATGTGGCATTTGAGTACTCTCTGCAAAGTTTCTGAAGTCTGCTATGAGTTTGGTGTTCAAATGTTTTTGAAATTCGACCTGTAAACCTTCCTAAATTTCCAATCTTTGAGTCGATGTCAATTCTGTCCAGAGCAGGAAAATCAGCGCGTCGATCGTCAACTTTCACTGACCATAATTCCTGTTTTGTTGATCGTATGGAGTCATGTAAATATTCGTTGGAAAGCTATTGGAGTCCTCTACACTTTGTAGTTCACTGAATTTCTTGAATCTGCTCACAGAAGTCCCAATTTGTTTTTCGTAATGACTGCAGTCATGGCAGATTTTGTCCGATTGCTAAACTTGATTGATCTTTCACCGGATAGTGCAACTAATTTCTTTGATACTTTTGCACCATGACCTGGCTGTATATGTTAAATTATTTAACATATCCCCTGCTGGGCATAAAACGCTAACCTTGCCCTTGCGGTCTTCTTGATCTATATACTTGTATCACTCTTATCTTGCTCGGGTAATAAAAATTTGGCAGCATGAACCATATGCATGGCACGATATCATAGTGTGTGTCATTTCATACGTGTGCATTGCGACATTGCACATTTGCATTGCACCATTTTCATCTGGGCACACCATCCATATGCATCACGGAAATTGTATCATAACATATGCACCATCCATGTGCAACATGGCATTGCACCATAACATGTGCATCATTATGCACCATCCATATGCAACATAGCATAATGCATCATTATGCAACATACTCGCATATCATGCCATATGCATCATTGCATATGCACCTTCACATGCGTGCATCGCATCATGCAAGTATGCACTGCATCATGAGTTGCATCATGATATTGCACTATCTCAATAGGATGCACATCATGATATGGCATTTTGCACTAAGGAAAAATGATGCATTCATAACTAACCAACGAGCAAGAGTAGGGTGTTCGAATAATCCTTGTAGTTGAGACGAATTTTGGTTGCTCATTACTGCCATTACCATTGAGGAGCAATCACTGAACCCAAAATCCTCGTAACTCAAGTTTTTTTCTGGCCACTCGATTTTATACCTCCTTGTACCGTCGACTCCGTATCGTTATCAAGTACCTATGAATTTGGTTCCAATCTTGTTGTTCATCCTGCTGGCATCTACTTGCTTCCGTACCCAATTGGAGTCGCTCGAGATCTTTGTTGCCCGAAACTCTATTCCATTCTTGTTGTGCCAATCCCCCGTCTTTACCCCTAACTCGTCGTAAATCTCGGGACGAGATTTTCTTAAGGGGGGAGGGCTGTAACACCCCAAATTCTTAATTGCACTTAGGCCTTCTTGATTAGTGAAAATCCCTGTTAATTATAAATTTTCATAATTGAACTCGCAAATCAAATCAAAATTTCTTGAATTTTGGTCAAACCTACACTTGAACTAGAACTTCAAATTTGTGTATACAAGTGGACCCAAATAAAAACTTCCTCTACATCCGGGGGCTAAGAGAGGATTTTGGAGAATTTTGGGGTTTTTTCTACAAAAGTTTAAGGGTCCCAATAAATGCTTGTACCTTTGTCAAAAATTGAGTTTGAACGAATTTTAACTCCAAATTTAAGCCGAATCAGAGAAACTTGTAATTAGAAAAGTTGTTCCCCTTGGTGAAATCTACCTAACCTGAATTTTCAGAATTTGTGAAGCTCGGGAAGATCAAAATTTAATCAAATCATTTCAAACCGACGAAAATCAAGAAAATTCGAAAATGTTACTGTAGCACCCACACGTCTTCCTCTTCTTCGTGCCGTGCTACCGCATGCTGTGGCCGTCGTCACCACAGCAGGCCAGCATCATGTGCGCGGTAGAGGAGCAAACCAGCACACCACCTTGTCCCTATCCTCTCCTCCAGTTTGGTCAAGTCGTCGCTCTCTCTCTCTTTTCTTCCTGTTGCCGGACAAGCCACCATGGCCGCCGCCCAGCCAAGCTCGCGACTAGCCGCTGCTCCACTGCCCCACTGCGCTCGACCTTCACGGCAAAAAGGAGCGCCGCTACCCCCTCTAGCTCCTCCCCATCACCAATTTCAAGCTCCCTCGACGAAACCTGAGATCGACGCGGAATTTCAAAAATGGCCGCCGGGTGAGCGTCATCGACCTCGCCGTCAAATCCTCCCTCTCCGGTGAGCACCACTTCAATTACTCTCGTGGGTAGCTTCCTACCTCTCTTGCGCACTCCCTAAACCCGTTCTTCAATTGAATCCACAGCCGAGGCCGCCGGAAAGAGGAGTTTTCCCCGCTGTCTGTCGTAGTACGCGAGCACTTCAACGATGAAACCTTATTTCGGTGCCTTCTCGTCGACGACAAGCTCCATGCCGCTCTTCTGTAGGACGAGGTGAATCCTACTATGATTTTTCCTCGATTTTTAGTACACTGCACCGCGCCCTGGACCTCGCCGAACTTAAGTTGCCCGCCGCTTTCGCCGCCGACCATCTTCCGGTCAGTCCCCCACCTTCAAAGACTCACCTTTGAGTTCCCTTAGTGGAGAACGTCATGTAGAGCTTTCCCCCGACCCTCCTAATCGACTTTTGGCCTTCCCCGATGAAGTACCGGCGAACTCCGGCCGCTGTCTGTAGGTTGAAGACGACGGTGGCAATTTCGTAAATAGGTTGCAACTTCCTCAGAAAACGAACAAACTTCAAAAATCTATATCTGGAGTTCTGGATATCCCAAAATTGCAAACTAAATTGTTCGGGAATCCTTGAAGTGAGATCTATCTGTTGGTGCAACATAAACATCTGTAGGATGTATAATTAATTTTCTAAAAATCAGAGAAGAAAAACAGAATCTTAATTTTATAACAATAACTACACAGGCACGTGAGCTGATTTTTGGCATGCCTGACCTATGTTAGATCCCTCACCATGTCCCCAAGTCCAATCCATGAAATTCATCATAACCTTTAGTTAATTTCAGTTTCAAGTTTCTAGCAAAATCATTTTTAGTATTTTATTCCTGCACATTTTGGCAACTAATTTTGGATATGTTGCTTTTCATAGGATTATATTACTTAGGAAAAATACAACATTAATTATAGATCTTCCAGAAACCTTTTATGAATTTTCGAAGATGATTCTTTGTACACGCCTAAACATTGCTTAAATCGGAAACGTTATATGTAAAATTTTGAGCACCTAAGTACCTAAATCATGTTAGTAAGTCCGCGAACATGTTATCTTGTTCTTAATAACATCATTGTAATGTATTTATCAAGGAAGTTCCATGAACCTTTACACTAATTTCATGAAGTACACTATATTGACTTCGTTGAGGAACCTGTACCACTAGTTGCCAATATTAAAGCACAGGACATTGTCTTTAAAAATGATGATAATAATAATTAATTTGGTACATACATGTTTCTTATGATAATTATATAGGTTCCTATTAGAAATAGTTTGCATATTCACATAATGGTTGTACATGTAATTGCTTCGAACAACATATATGGATCTCCATCTACTTGTCATATGTAGTTACTAAAATGGTAGTTTGCACACGTTTTACTTTGAATGTTAAATTAATTAGTCCAAGTAAATGAACATATTAGCTATGCATGAGCATCTAGATTCATTTATACTTGGCACTTATCTGTTATAGTAAATTAAGTGGTATCCATGCATCTCATGCCCCTGAGTATAGGTTGTCCAGCATATGCGCACATATAATTCCGACTTAAGTAATTAATTTCCGCATGCCTTCTTAAATGTAGAAAGTAAACTTTTTAACACATAAGAATGTCTCCCTAGGCACTAGGTGCATATAGCCTCTTTTATATTCAAACCACCCTAGGATTTATTTATATGTAAATC
>CM017439.1:15607212-15704559 GCA_007726485.1 Eragrostis curvula | reverse complement strand
TAATCGACTTTTGGCCTTCCCCGATGAGTACCGGCGAACTCCGGCCGCTGTCTGTAGGTTGAAGACGACGGTGGCAATTTCGTAAATAGGTTGCAACTTCCTCAGAAAACGAACAAACTTCAAAAATCTATATCTGGAGTTCTGGATATCCAAAATTGCAAACTAAATTGTTCGGGAATCCTTGAAGTGAGATCTATCTGTTGGTGCAACATAAACATCTGTAGGATGTATAATTAATTTTCTAAAAATCAGAGAAGAAAAACAGAATCTTAATTTTATAACAATAACTACACAGGCACGTGAGCTGATTTTTGGCATGCCTGACCTATGTTAGATCCCTCACCATGTCCCCAAGTCCAATCCATGAAATTCATCATAACCTTTAGTTAATTTCAGTTTCAAGTTTCTAGCAAAATCATTTTTAGTATTTTATTCCTGCACATTTTGGCAACTAATTTTGGATATGTTGCTTTTCATAGGATTATATTACTTAGGAAAAATACAACATTAATTATAGATCTTCCAGAAACCTTTTATGAATTTTCGAAGATGATTCTTTGTACACGCCTAAACATTGCTTAAATCGGAAACGTTATATGTAAAATTTTGAGCACCTAAGTACCTAAATCATGTTAGTAAGTCCGCGAACATGTTATCTTGTTCTTAATAACATCATTGTAATGTATTTATCAAGGAAGTTCCATGAACCTTTACACTAATTTCATGAAGTACACTATATTGACTTCGTTGAGGAACCTGTACCACTAGTTGCCAATATTAAAGCACAGGACATTGTCTTTAAAAATGATGATAATAATAATTAATTTGGTACATACATGTTTCTTATGATAATTATATAGGTTCCTATTAGAAATAGTTTGCATATTCACATAATGGTTGTACATGTAATTGCTTCGAACAACATATATGGATCTCCATCTACTTGTCATATGTAGTTACTAAATGGTAGTTTGCACACGTTTTACTTTGAATGTTAAATTAATTAGTCCAAGTAAATGAATATTAGCTATGCATGAGCATCTAGATTCATTTATACTTGGCACTTATCTGTTATAGTAAATTAAGTGGTATCCATGCATCTCATGCCCCTGAGTATAGGTTGTCCAGCATATGCGCACATATAATTCCGACTTAAGTAATTAATTTCCGCATGCCTTCTTAAATGTAGAAAGTAAACTTTTTAACACATAAGAATGTCTCCCTAGGCACTAGGTGCATATAGCCTCTTTTTATATTCAAACCACCCTAGGATTTATTTATATGTAAATCTAGTTTACTTACTCATGTTTCTTTGAAACAACCCCATGCTCCTTAGTACTCAATATAGATTTTTCATAATAGATATGCACGCAATCACCAGTAATAAAACATACATGTAGCATCATTTTCACCATTGGAATTCATAGTAAATAGAGGTTTATACATAATGTCATACTTTACTTTCTTTCGGGAAAACACTATAGGATAAATACTTTGTCTAGGTGAATATGGTCCTTATAAGATCAAGAGCATATCTTAAAACAAGTGAACATCGTAGAGTAAATCCTAATAGGTTCCCTCCGTACTCATAGAGCTCAAATAATATTTCCAGGATGAACCATATCATGTTCCGCTAATCTACATTTCAGTAAATAACATATACTTGGTTAAATCCCAAACTTAATGAGAAAGATGAGTAAGCGCTTATAAACCTTACTTCACTTTCAGAATATTTGTACAAGCCATTGTTATGCAATAAGAGAAAGCAACCAGTGTTTAATGATGAAACTAACTTCCTCTCCCTTTGAAAAGAATGCTTCAAGTGAAATTCGATAAAGCTATAACCTCAACCTCAGACCACACCCCTTGTTGTTAACGGAGTTCAGTTTTATTTTAGTCACGACGAATGCTGCCTTGTTGTTAACTAAATCAAACAGGTCACAGTTCACTCTTTATTCATGCATTCTAAATTTGCATCGCATCACTTTATATTGTCATTTAGGATGCGAAGGTGGAACCGAAGAGATGGGAATCATCGCCGTGGAGAACTTGGTGCTGCTACTAACATGTTGAAATGTGCTAACTTTGCTCAAACCCAAGGCAAGCCCCGGTGCATCTCACCTTGTTTTAAAAGATTTTCTTTTATCACTATATATGGAGTCATGTTATGTGCATTAGGTATTCAGGAGTTGAATGAAACTTAGTTGCATGTATCCATATGTATTCCTATGGGTGGGTATATTCAGCCGTTCGTTAGTTTCTGCTATGCTTAATATTGAGTCATCGGTAGAAGTCGAGTGGTGCGGAACACTACTTGCGAGCTATAGGGCTCTTTTTGGGAAAAACTATATTTGTCGGTAGCTCACACATGATGATGATAATTTGAGACCGGACGGGGATGTGTAGGTTGCAGCAAGGCATGGAGGTCTTGTGTGCGGTAGCCCCGTCTATGTCGATTGAGGACCGTTCGTTGTGGCCCCGCTGAGCAAGTTTGAACAGTACCGGATGCATGCTAGGAGAATGGGAACTAGTAAACTTAGTAGCTCGATGCTATATTGTTGGACGTGAACCCACCTCTCTTTTGGTGATGAAGATGGTTATGGTGGAATCTGGGACCGTGTTTGAGGGGAGGGTGCTCGGGCGAACCACGGTTAGACCCGGCGTGGCTATCGCGTGGGGAGACGTGTACTCGGGAGAGGTGTTAAGCGGCCCGACTTTATGGTGTCTTGTGAAAGGTTGCCGTGCGTGACTCCCCGTGAGTGTGCGTACGTCGTGTATCCGGGTTTCGCCTGCAGGTGTAAATCGATTCGAATCGCCGTCCCTCGCGGTTATTGAGTACCACTTGTTCACTGCGTCACCTCGTAGTAAGAAGTGAAACATGATGATTATAATTGCTGATTGGTTACTTCAATAAATTGTATTGCAACCATGTATTGATTCGTGTAGGTTGCTAATATTTATGTTATGCAAGAACCCTTTTAATTTGGCTAAAATTTGAAAGAAGGACCAACTTTTAGTGTTACTTTTATGCAAATATTCCTATACCTTTGGTCAGCCCCTGCATGTTAGGAGTCGGTCTTAGAAGACCATTTTGACGGGTAAGTCTTGCTGAGTATTAGTTGCTCAGGGTTTGTTGTTTAATCTTTTTGCAGGAATGTTTTGGCTCAAGAGAATGAGGCACATCTATGGGCTGAATGTGCTTCATTATAGGATTAATGACGTCGTGTTGTATATCGCTTCCGCTACGCTTTTCAAACTCTTTTATGTAATCAAATTCAACCCAAAGTTGTAATAATTAAGATTTCACTTGCACTATATTTTATTTATGCTTATGTGTGTGTACTTTTGGACTCTTGCGTCGTCAAGAGTCACCCGATTAAGATCCTGGTTAGCAAACCCCTCATTAATTTGAGGTGGGGTGCTACAGCTGGCATCAGAGTTAAGTCGGGGTTTGTATCACACTAATAAGCATTATTTTCGAAAACCACGCTTACGGTGAGGTACGAATTAGTGAGCCCATATAAGGATGTTAATAGTTATATTAACAGGTGGCAATGCTCACTTTTACCTTCATGCCTTTAAATTTTGCTTTTATAATTTTGTAACGACGCACTGACGATGAGGTAAGTCTACGAATGGAGGTACGATTGTAATTTGTGTTGCTGTATAGTGTATACTTGTATATAGATGTATATATGTGATGGTTTTCTGCAGGTACGCTAACCACGCAATATAGCACGTGTAGAAAACGACTAATTGTGTTGTGAGAGAACGTATTTGCCACCGAATGTCACGTATGGTCATCTATATTTGGCCAATTTTTCTTTCGTGAGGACGCATAGGACCGACATATTATCATGCAATTGCATTTTTCATTTATGCATGAAAACTTGAGGTAATGAATCCACACAAATTTTGAATCACTGAAAATGACTCTATGTGTGAAGATCATGTTCAGTTATCTAAAATGCCAACAACCTCAGTTCAGTTTTCTTCTTGTCATGTTTCTCAAATCTCCTCCAAATTCAAAATTTTGTTCCCACAAGAATCTGCAACCCAACGCTTAATCAAACTTCAAAACTGCATAACTCTCAAATGACTCAACCAAATTTGGAGTTTGAGCACAATATGGAAAGCTCTCAATGTGAACGTAACTTCACTTTTAGAATCAAGAGCTGGTTCTGCCTCTAACATCTCCAGATATGTCGACCAAGTATGAACCTTTTTGCTATCTGGAATTTTGGAACTGCAGCTGTCTGTCAACTTTGAATGTCCGTATATCCTGTTCTGCTTATCGGTTTGAGGTGAATGAGTACTCGTTGGAAACCTTTTCGAGTTTTCTACAACTTTTCTTTTCATCAGTTTTTTTTGTTTCTGCCCGCAAAAATGTCAGTTTACGTTTCTGTGACTGCTGCCAGATTGGGACAGAATCTGTCCACTTGATGAACTTGGTTGAATTTTATCCGTGAAATTCAGCATTATGCTTTCTTATGCCTCCCTAATGCTTTGGAACCTCTGTACCGCCTCTTGTGTTCTAGTTCAGTCACATGTCAAATCTAACTGGTTGTCATGCTTTTCGAAGTTGCAATTTGTCTTGAATTGTGCCGGTTCGCCCAGGTGCTTCTTGAGCCATAATTGTGATACAAAAGTATGCTTCTTATCTGGTTTGGCAAGAGGATCCGAGTATAACTTGCTTCTGAACGGAGGGTGAATTCTTCGAGTTACGCAACCGGAAGGAAGAATGTTATGCTTGGAGTCTCATATCGGTACGACTAGTCATATCCTCGTCGTTAAGCCTCTCCTCATTGCCCACTTTCTGATCAACAAAGGTTTTTCAAAAAAAAAAAAAAAAAATTTAACCACCGATTGCATTCGCATGTTTACATGAAAAGTTGAGGCTATCAAAAATCCAACCAATTTGAATTCCAAAAAGGGAAGTTGGAGTAAAACACTTGAAAACATGTTAACCTGTTCGTTAACCGTATATCCTGCTACAACTATATCGGCTAGTTATCCAAATCAACCGATCGATAAATCTTTACCGCCGTTATCGATGGAACCAAAATCTGAAATTTCAGCAAAACTCGGTCAACTTTGAAAATCCATATCTCTCTCCTTTCTAATCCAAATGTGGCATTTGAGTACTCTCTGCAAAGTTTCTGAAGTCTGCTATGAGTTTGGTGTTCAAATGTTTTTGAAATTCGACCTGTAAACCTTCCTAAATTTCCAATCTTTGAGTCGATGTCAATTCTGTCCAGAGCAGGAAAATCAGCGCGTCGATCGTCAACTTTCACTGACCATAATTCCTGTTTTGTTGATCGTATGGAGTCATGTAAATATTCGTTGGAAAGCTATTGGAGTCCTCTACAACTTTGTAGTTCACTGAATTTCTTGAATCTGCTCACAGAAGTCCCAATTTTGTTTTTCGTAATGACTGCCAGTCATGGCAGATTTTGTCCGATTGCTAAACTTGATTGATCTTTCACCGGATAGTGCAACTAATTTCTTTTGATACTTTTGCACCATGACCTGGCTGTATATGTTAAATTATTTAACATATCCCCTGCTGGGCATAAAACGCTAACCTTGCCCTTGCGGTCTTCTTGATCTATATACTTGTATCACTCTTATCTTGCTCGGGTAATAAAAATTTGGCAGCATGAACCATATGCATGGCACGATATCATAGTGTGTGTCATTTCATACGTGTGCATTGCGACATTGCACATTTGCATTGCACCATTTCATCTGGGCACACCATCCATATGCATCACGGAAATTGTATCATAACATATGCACCATCCATGTGCAACATGGCATTGCACCATAACATGTGCATCATTATGCACCATCCATATGCAACATAGCATAATGCATCATTATGCAACATACTCGCATATCATGCCATATGCATCATTGCATATGCACCTTCACATGCGTGCATCGCATCATGCAAGTATGCACTGCATCATGAGTTGCATCATGATATTGCACTATCTCAATAGGATGCACATCATGATATGGCATTTTGCACTAAGGAAAAATGATGCATTCATAACTAACCAACGAGCAAGAGTAGGGTGTTCGAATATCCTTGTAGTTGAGACGAATTTTGGTTGCTCATTACTGCCATTACCATTGAGGAGCAATCACTGAACCCAAAATCCTCGTAACTCAAGTTTTTTTCTGGCCACTCGATTTTATACCTCCTTGTACCGTCGACTCCGTATCGTTATCAAGTACCTATGAATTTGGTTCCAATCTTGTTGTTCATCCTGCTGGCATCTACTTGCTTCCGTACCCAATTGGAGTCGCTCGAGATCTTTGTTGCCCGAAACTCTATTCCATTCTTGTTGTGCCAATCCCCCGTCTTTACCCCTAACTCGTCGTAAATCTCGGGACGAGATTTTCTTAAGGGGGGAGGGCTGTAACACCCCAAATTCTTAATTGCACTTAGGCCTTCTTGATTAGTGAAAATCCCTGTTAATTATAAATTTTCATAATTGAACTCGCAAATCAAATCAAAATTTCTTGAATTTTGGTCAAACCTACACTTGAACTAGAACTTCAAATTTGTGTATACAAGTGGACCCAAATAAAAACTTCCTCTACATCCGGGGGCTAAGAGAGGATTTTGGAGAATTTTGGGGTTTTTTCTACAAAAGTTTAAGGGTCCCAATAAATGCTTGTACCTTTGTCAAAAATTGAGTTTGAACGAATTTTAACTCCAAATTTAAGCCGAATCAGAGAAACTTGTAATTAGAAAAGTTGTTCCCCTTGGTGAAATCTACCTAACCTGAATTTTTCAGAATTTGAAGCTCGGGAAGATCAAAATTTAATCAAATCATTTCAAACCGACGAAAATCAAGAAAATTCGAAAATGTTACTGTAGCACCCACACGTCTTCCTCTTCTTCGTGCCGTGCTACCGCATGCTGTGGCCGTCGTCACCACAGCAGGCCAGCATCATGTGCGCGGTAGAGGAGCAAACCAGCACACCACCTTGTCCCTATCCTCTCCTCCAGTTTGGTCAAGTCGTCGCTCTCTCTCTCTTTTCTTCCTGTTGCCGGACAAGCCACCATGGCCGCCGCCCAGCCAAGCTCGCGACTAGCCGCTGCTCCACTGCCCCACTGCGCTCGACCTTCACGGCAAAAAGGA
The DNA here is from genome assembly GCA_007726485.1 of Eragrostis curvula. NCBI lineage: Eukaryota > Viridiplantae > Streptophyta > Magnoliopsida > Poales > Poaceae > Eragrostis > Eragrostis curvula. The sequence continues at coordinate 15,697,402 of CM017439.1, read as the reverse complement.
GCGCCGCTACCCCCTCTAGCTCCTCCCCATCACCAATTTCAAGCTCCCTCGACGAAACCTGAGATCGACGCGGAATTTCAAAAATGGCCGCCGGGTGAGCGTCATCGACCTCGCCGTCAAATCCTCCCTCTCCGGTGAGCACCACTTCAATTACTCTCGTGGGTAGCTTCCTACCTCTCTTGCGCACTCCCTAAACCCGTTCTTCAATTGAATCCACAGCCGAGGCCGCCGGAAAGAGGAGTTTTCCCCGCTGTCTGTCGTAGTACGCGAGCACTTCAACGATGAAACCTTATTTCGGTGCCTTCTCGTCGACGACAAGCTCCATGCCGCTCTTCTGTAGGACGAGGTGAATCCTACTATGATTTTTCCTCGATTTTTAGTACACTGCACCGCGCCCTGGACCTCGCCGAACTTCAGTTGCCCGCCGCTTTCGCCGCCGACCATCTTCCGGTCAGTCCCCCACCTTCAAAGACTCACCTTTGAGTTCCCTTAGTGGAGACGTCATGTAGAGCTTTCCCCCGACCCTCCTAATCGACTTTTGGCCTTCCCCGATGAAGTACCGGCGAACTCCGGCCGCTGTCTGTAGGTTGAAGACGACGGTGGCAATTTCGTAAATAGGTTGCAACTTCCTCAGAAAACGAACAAACTTCAAAAATCTATATCTGGAGTTCTGGATATCCAAAAATTGCAAACTAAATTGTTCGGGAATCCTTGAAGTGAGATCTATCTGTTGGTGCAACATAAACATCTGTAGGATGTATAATTAATTTTCTAAAAATCAGAGAAGAAAAACAGAATCTTAATTTTATAACAATAACTACACAGGCACGTGAGCTGATTTTTGGCATGCCTGACCTATGTTAGATCCCTCACCATGTCCCCAAGTCCAATCCATGAAATTCATCATAACCTTTAGTTAATTTCAGTTTCAAGTTTCTAGCAAAATCATTTTTAGTATTTTATTCCTGCACATTTTGGCAACTAATTTTGGATATGTTGCTTTTCATAGGATTATTACTTAGGAAAAATACAACATTAATTATAGATCTTCCAGAAACCTTTTATGAATTTTCGAAGATGATTCTTTGTACACGCCTAAACATTGCTTAAATCGGAAACGTTATATGTAAAATTTTGAGCACCTAAGTACCTAAATCATGTTAGTAAGTCCGCGAACATGTTATCTTGTTCTTAATAACATCATTGTAATGTATTTATCAAGGAAGTTCCATGAACCTTTACACTAATTTCATGAAGTACACTATATTGACTTCGTTGAGGAACCTGTACCACTAGTTGCCAATATTAAAGCACAGGACATTGTCTTTAAAAATGATGATAATAATAATTAATTTGGTGCATACATGTTTCTTATGATAATTATATAGGTTCCTATTAGAAATAGTTTGCATATTCACATAATGGTTGTACATGTAATTGCTTCGAACAACATATATGGATCTCCATCTACTTGTCATATGTAGTTACTAAAATGGTAGTTTGCACACGTTTTACTTTGAATGTTAAATTAATTAGTCCAAGTAAATGAACATATTAGCTATGCATGAGCATCTAGATTCATTTATACTTGGCACTTATCTGTTATAGTAAATTAAGTGGTATCCATGCATCTCATGCCCCTGAGTATAGGTTGTCCAGCATATGCGCACATATAATTCCGACTTAAGTAATTAATTTCCGCATGCCTTCTTAAATGTAGAAAGTAAACTTTTTAACACATAAGAATGTCTCCCTAGGCACTAGGTGCATATAGCCTCTTTTTATATTCAAACCACCCTAGGATTTATTTATATGTAAATCTAGTTTACTTACTCATGTTTCTTTGAAACAACCCCATGCTCCTTAGTACTCAATATAGATTTTTCATAATAGATATGCACGCAATCACCAGTAATAAACATACATTGTAGCATCATTTTCACCATTGGAATTCATAGTAAATAGAGGTTTATACATAATGTCATACTTTACTTTCTTCGGGAAAACACTATAGGATAAATACTTTGTCTAGGTGAATATGGTCCTTATAAGATCAAGAGCATATCTTAAACAAGTGAACATCGTAGAGTAAATCCTAATAGGTTCCCTCCGTACTCATAGAGCTCAAATAATATTTCCAGGATGAACCATATCATGTTCCGCTAATCTACATTTCAGTAAATAACATATACTTGGTTAAATCCCAAACTTAATGAGAAAGATGAGTAAGCGCTTATAAACCTTACTTCACTTTCAGAATATTGTACAAGCCATTGTTATGCAATAAGAGAAAGCAACCAGTGTTTAATGATGATGAAACTAACTTCCTCTCCCTTTGAAAAGAATGCTTCAAGTGAAATTCGATAAAGCTATAACCTCAACCTCAGACCACACCCCTTGTTGTTAACGGAGTTCAGTTTTATTTTAGTCACGACGATGCTGCCTTGTTGTTAACTAAATCAAACAGGTCACAGTTCACTCTTTATTCATGCATTCTAAATTTGCATCGCATCACTTTATATTGTCATTTAGGATGCGAAGGTGGGAACCGAAGGAGATGGGAATCATCGCCGTGGAGAACTTGGTGCTGCTACTAAATGTTGAAATGTGCTAACTTTGCTCAAACCCAAGGCAAGCCCCGGTGCATCTCACCTTGTTTTAAAAGATTTTTCTTTTATCACTATATATGGAGTCATGTTATGTGCATTAGGTATTCAGGAGGTTGAATGAAACTTAGTTGCATGTATCCATATGTAGTCCTATGGGTGGGTATATTCAGCCGTTTCGTTAGTTTTGCTATGCTTAATATTTGAGTCATCGGTAGAAGTCGAGTGGTGCGAACACTACTTGCGAGCTATAGGCTCTTTTTGGGAAAAACTATATTTGTCGGTAGCTCACACATGATGATGATAATTTGAGAACCGGACGGGGATGTGTAGGTTGCAGCAAGGCATGGAGGTTCTTGTGTGCGGTAGCCCCGTCGATGTCGATTGGAGGACCGTTCGTTGTGGCCCGCTGAGCAAGTTTGAACAGTACCGGATGCATGCTAGGAGAATGGGAACTAGTAAACTTAGTAGCTCGATGCTATATTGTTGGACGTGAACCCACCTCTCTTTGGTGATGAAGATGGTTATGGTGGAATCTGGGACCGTGTTTGAGGGGAGGGTGCTCGGGCGAACCACGGTTAGACCCGGCGTGGCTATCGCGTGGGGAGACGTGTACTCGGGAGAGGTGTTAAGCGGCCCGACTTTATGGTGTCTTGTGAAAGGTTGCCGTGCGTGACTCCCCGTGAGTGTGCGTACGTCGTGTATCCGGGTTTCGCCTGCAGGTAAATCGATTCGAATCGCCGTCCCTCGCGGTTATTGAGTACCACTTGTTCACTGCGTCACCTCGTAGTAAGAAGTGAAACATGATGATTATAATTGCTGATTGGTTACTTCAATAAATTGTATTGCAACCATGTATTGATTCGTGTAGGTTGCTAATATTTATGTTATGCAAGAACCCTTTTAATTTGGCTAAAATTTGAAAGAAGGACCAACTTTTAGTGTTACTTTTATGCAAATATTCCTATACCTTTGGTCAGCCCCTGCATGTTAGGAGTCGGTCTTAGAAGACCATTTTGACGGGTAAGTCTTGCTGAGTATTAGTTGCTCAGGGTTTGTTTGTTTAATCTTTTTGCAGGAATGTTTTGGCTCAAGAGAATGAGGCACATCTATGGGCTGAATGTGCTTCATTATAGGATTAATGACGTCGTGTTGTATATCGCTTTCCGCTACGCTTTTCAAACTCTTTTATGTAATCAAATTCAACCCAAGTTGTAATAATTAAGATTTCACTTGCACTATATTTTATTTATGCTTATGTGTGTGTACTTTTGGACTCTTGCGTCGTCAAGAGTCACCCGATTAAGATCCTGGTTAGCAAACCCCTCATTAATTTGAGGTGGGGTGCTACAGCTGGCATCAGAGTTAAGTCGGGGTTTGTATCACACTAATAAGCATTATTTTCGAAAACCACGCTTACGGTGAGGTACGAATTAGTGAGCCCATATAAGGATGTAATAGTTATATTAACAGGTGGGCAATGCTCACTTTTTACCTTCATGCCTTTAAATTTTGCTTTTATAATTTTGTAACGACGCACTGACGATGAGGTAAGTCTACGAATGGAGGTACGATTGTAATTTGTGTTGCTATAGTGTATACTTGTATATAGATGTATATATGTGATGGTTTTCTGCAGGTACGCTAACCACGCAATATAGCCACGTGTAGAAAACGACTAATTGTGTTTGAGAGAACGTATTTGCCACCGAATGTCACGTATGGTCATCTATATTTGGCCAATTTTTCTTTCGTGAGGACGCATAGGACCGACCATATTATCATGCAATTGCATTTTTTCAATTTATGCATGAAAACTTGAGGTAATGAATCCACACAAATTTTGAATCACTGAAAATGACTCTATGTGTGAAGATCATGTTCAGTTATCTAAAATGCCAACAACCTCAATTCAGTTTTCTTCTTGTCCATGTTTCTCAAATCTCCTCCAAATTCAAAAATTTTGTTCCCCAAGAATCTGCAACCCAACGCTTAATCAAACTTCAAAACTGCATAACTCTCAAATGACTCAACCAAATTTGGAGTTTGAGCACAATATGGAAAGCTCTCAATGTGAACGTAACTTCACTTTTAGAATCAAGAGCTGGTTCTGCCTCTAACATCTCCAGATATGTCGACCAAGTATGAACCTTTTTTGCTATCTGGAATTTTGGAACTGCAGCTGTCTGTCAACTTTGAATGTCCGTATATCCTGTTCTGCTTATCGGTTTGAGGTGAATGAGTACTCGTTGGAAACCTTTTCGAGTTTTCTACAACTTTTCTTTTCATCAGTTTTTTTTGTTTCTGCCCGCAAAAATGTCAGTTTACGTTTCTGTGACTGCTGCCAGATTGGGACAGAATCTGTCCACTTGATGAACTTGGTTGAATTTTATCCGTGAAATTCAGCATTATGCTTTCTTATGCCTCCCTAATGCTTTGGAACCTCTGTACCGCCTCTTGTGTTCTAGTTCAGTCACATGTCAAATCTAACTGGTTGTCATGCTTTTCGAAGTTGCAATTTGTCTTGAATTGTGCCGGTTCGCCCAGGTGCTTCTTGAGCCATAATTGTGATACAAAAGTATGCTTCTTATCTGGTTTGGCAAGAGGATCCGAGTATAACTTGCTTCTGAACGGAGGGTGATTCTTCGAGTTACGCAACCGGAAGGAAGAATGTTATGCTTGGAGTCTCATATCGGTACGACTAGTCATATCCTCGTCGTTAAGCCTCTCCTCATTGCCCACTTTCTGATCAACAAAGGTTTTTCAAAAAAAAAAAAAAAAAAATTAACCACCGATTGCATTCGCATGTTTACATGAAAAGTTGAGGCTATCAAAAATCCAACCAATTTGAATTCCAAAAAGGGAAGTTGGAGTAAAACACTTGAAAACATGTTAACCTGTTCGTTAACCGTATATCCTGCTACAACTATATCGGCTAGTTATCCAATCAACCGATCGATAAATCTTTACCGCCGTTATCGATGGAACCAAAATCTGAAATTTCAGCAAAACTCGGTCAACTTTGAAAATCCATATCTCTCTCCTTTCTAATCCAAATGTGGCATTTGAGTACTCTCTGCAAAGTTTCTGAAGTCTGCTATGAGTTTGGTGTTCAAATGTTTTTGAAATTCGACCTGTAAACCTTCCTAAATTTCCAATCTTTGAGTCGATGTCAATTCTGTCCAGAGCAGGAAATCAGCGCGTCGATCGTCAACTTTCACTGACCATAATTCCTGTTTTGTTGATCGTATGGAGTCATGTAAATATTCGTTGGAAAGCTATTGGAGTCCTCTACAACTTTGTAGTTCACTGAATTTCTTGAATCTGCTCACAGAAGTCCCAATTTGGTTTTTCGTAATGACTGCCAGTCATGGCAGATTTTGTCCGATTGCTAAACTTGATTGATCTTTCACCGGATAGTGCAACTAATTTCTTTTGATACTTTTGCACCATGACCTGGCTGTATATGTTAAATTATTTAACATATCCCCTGCTGGGCATAAAACGCTAACCTTGCCCTTGCGGTCTTCTTGATCTATATACTTGTATCACTCTTATCTTGCTCGGGTAATAAAAATTTGGCAGCATGAACCATATGCATGGCACGATATCATAGTGTGTGTCATTTCATACGTGTGCATTGCGACATTGCACATTTGCATTGCACCATTTCATCTGGGCACACCATCCATATGCATCACGGAAATTGTATCATAACATATGCACCATCCATGTGCAACATGGCATTGCACCATAACATGTGCATCATTATGCACCATCCATATGCAACATAGCATAATGCATCATTATGCAACATACTCGCATATCATGCCATATGCATCATTGCATATGCACCTTCACATGCGTGCATCGCATCATGCAAGTATGCACTGCATCATGAGTTGCATCATGATATTGCACTATCTCAATAGGATGCACATCATGATATGGCATTTTGCACTAAGGAAAAATGATGCATTCATAACTAACCAACGAGCAAGAGTAGGGTGTTCGAATATCCTTGTAGTTGAGACGAATTTTGGTTGCTCATTACTGCCATTACCATTGAGGAGCAATCACTGAACCCAAAATCCTCGTAACTCAAGTTTTTTTCTGGCCACTCGATTTTATACCTCCTTGTACCGTCGACTCCGTATCGTTATCAAGTACCTATGAATTTGGTTCCAATCTTGTTGTTCATCCTGCTGGCATCTACTTGCTTCCGTACCCAATTGGAGTCGCTCGAGATCTTTGTTGCCCGAAACTCTATTCCATTCTTGTTGTGCCAATCCCCCGTCTTTACCCCTAACTCGTCGTAAATCTCGGGACGAGATTTTCTTAAGGGGGGAGGGCTGTAACACCCCAAATTCTTAATTGCACTTAGGCCTTCTTGATTAGTGAAAATCCCTGTTAATTATAAATTTTCATAATTGAACTCGCAAATCAAATCAAAATTTCTTGAATTTTGGTCAAACCTACACTTGAACTAGAACTTCAAATTTGTGTATACAAGTGGACCCAAATAAAAACTTCCTCTACATCCGGGGGCTAAGAGAGGATTTTGGAGAATTTTGGGGTTTTTTCTACAAAAGTTTAAGGGTCCCAATAAATGCTTGTACCTTTGTCAAAAATTGAGTTTGAACGAATTTTAACTCCAAATTTAAGCCGAATCAGAGAAACTTGTAATTAGAAAAGTTGTTCCCCTTGGTGAAATCTACCTAACCTGAATTTTTCAGAATTTGTGAAGCTCGGGAAGATCAAAATTTAATCAAATCATTTCAAACCGACGAAAATCAAGAAAATTCGAAAATGTTACTGTAGCACCCACACGTCTTCCTCTTCTTCGTGCCGTGCTACCGCATGCTGTGGCCGTCGTCACCACAGCAGGCCAGCATCATGTGCGCGGTAGAGGAGCAAACCAGCACACCACCTTGTCCCTATCCTCTCCTCCAGTTTGGTCAAGTCGTCGCTCTCTCTCTCTTTTCTTCCTGTTGCCGGACAAGCCACCATGGCCGCCGCCCAGCCAAGCTCGCGACTAGCCGCTGCTCCACTGCCCCACTGCGCTCGACCTTCACGGCAAAAAGGAGCGCCGCTACCCCCTCTAGCTCCTCCCCATCACCAATTTCAAGCTCCCTCGACGAAACCTGAGATCGACGCGGAATTTCAAAAATGGCCGCCGGGTGAGCGTCATCGACCTCGCCGTCAAATCCTCCCTCTCCGGTGAGCACCACTTCAATTACTCTCGTGGGTAGCTTCCTACCTCTCTTGCGCACTCCCTAAACCCGTTCTTCAATTGAATCCACAGCCGAGGCCGCCGGAAAGAGGAGTTTTCCCCGCTGTCTGTCGTAGTACGCGAGCACTTCAACGATGAAACCTTATTTCGGTGCCTTCTCGTCGACGACAAGCTCCATGCCGCTCTTCTGTAGGACGAGGTGAATCCTACTATGATTTTTCCTCGATTTTTAGTACACTGCACCGCGCCCTGGACCTCGCCGAACTTAAGTTGCCCGCCGCTTTCGCCGCCGACCATCTTCCGGTCAGTCCCCCACCTTCAAAGACTCACCTTTGAGTTCCCTTAGTGGAGAACGTCATGTAGAGCTTTCCCCCGACCCTCCTAATCGACTTTTGGCCTTCCCCGATGAAGTACCGGCGAACTCCGGCCGCTGTCTGTAGGTTGAAGACGACGGTGGCAATTTCGTAAATAGGTTGCAACTTCCTCAGAAAACGAACAAACTTCAAAAATCTATATCTGGAGTTCTGGATATCCCAAAATTGCAAACTAAATTGTTCGGGAATCCTTGAAGTGAGATCTATCTGTTGGTGCAACATAAACATCTGTAGGATGTATAATTAATTTTCTAAAAATCAGAGAAGAAAAACAGAATCTTAATTTTATAACAATAACTACACAGGCACGTGAGCTGATTTTTGGCATGCCTGACCTATGTTAGATCCCTCACCATGTCCCCAAGTCCAATCCATGAAATTCATCATAACCTTTAGTTAATTTCAGTTTCAAGTTTCTAGCAAAATCATTTTTAGTATTTTATTCCTGCACATTTTGGCAACTAATTTTGGATATGTTGCTTTTCATAGGATTATATTACTTAGGAAAAATACAACATTAATTATAGATCTTCCAGAAACCTTTTATGAATTTTCGAAGATGATTCTTTGTACACGCCTAAACATTGCTTAAATCGGAAACGTTATATGTAAAATTTTGAGCACCTAAGTACCTAAATCATGTTAGTAAGTCCGCGAACATGTTATCTTGTTCTTAATAACATCATTGTAATGTATTTATCAAGGAAGTTCCATGAACCTTTACACTAATTTCATGAAGTACACTATATTGACTTCGTTGAGGAACCTGTACCACTAGTTGCCAATATTAAAGCACAGGACATTGTCTTTAAAAATGATGATAATAATAATTAATTTGGTACATACATGTTTCTTATGATAATTATATAGGTTCCTATTAGAAATAGTTTGCATATTCACATAATGGTTGTACATGTAATTGCTTCGAACAACATATATGGATCTCCATCTACTTGTCATATGTAGTTACTAAAATGGTAGTTTGCACACGTTTTACTTTGAATGTTAAATTAATTAGTCCAAGTAAATGAACATATTAGCTATGCATGAGCATCTAGATTCATTTATACTTGGCACTTATCTGTTATAGTAAATTAAGTGGTATCCATGCATCTCATGCCCCTGAGTATAGGTTGTCCAGCATATGCGCACATATAATTCCGACTTAAGTAATTAATTTCCGCATGCCTTCTTAAATGTAGAAAGTAAACTTTTTAACACATAAGAATGTCTCCCTAGGCACTAGGTGCATATAGCCTCTTTTTATATTCAAACCACCCTAGGATTTATTTATATGTAAATCTAGTTTACTTACTCATGTTTCTTTGAAACAACCCCATGCTCCTTAGTACTCAATATAGATTTTTCATAATAGATATGCACGCAATCACCAGTAATAAAACATACATGTAGCATCATTTTCACCATTGGAATTCATAGTAAATAGAGGTTTATACATAATGTCATACTTTACTTTCTTTCGGGAAAACACTATAGGATAAATACTTTGTCTAGGTGAATATGGTCCTTATAAGATCAAGAGCATATCTTAAAACAAGTGAACATCGTAGAGTAAATCCTAATAGGTTCCCTCCGTACTCATAGAGCTCAAATAATATTTCCAGGATGAACCATATCATGTTCCGCTAATCTACATTTCAGTAAATAACATATACTTGGTTAAATCCCAAACTTAATGAGAAAGATGAGTAAGCGCTTATAAACCTTACTTCACTTTCAGAATATTTGTACAAGCCATTGTTATGCAATAAGAGAAAGCAACCAGTGTTTAATGATGAAACTAACTTCCTCTCCCTTTGAAAAGAATGCTTCAAGTGAAATTCGATAAAGCTATAACCTCAACCTCAGACCACACCCCTTGTTGTTAACGGAGTTCAGTTTTATTTTAGTCACGACGAATGCTGCCTTGTTGTTAACTAAATCAAACAGGTCACAGTTCACTCTTTATTCATGCATTCTAAATTTGCATCGCATCACTTTATATTGTCATTTAGGATGCGAAGGTGGAACCGAAGAGATGGGAATCATCGCCGTGGAGAACTTGGTGCTGCTACTAACATGTTGAAATGTGCTAACTTTGCTCAAACCCAAGGCAAGCCCCGGTGCATCTCACCTTGTTTTAAAAGATTTTTCTTTTATCACTATATATGGAGTCATGTTATGTGCATTAGGTATTCAGGAGTTGAATGAAACTTTAGTTGCATGTATCCATATGTATTCCTATGGGTGGGTATATTCAGCCGTTCGTTAGTTTCTGCTATGCTTAATATTGAGTCATCGGTAGAAGTCGAGTGGTGCGGAACACTACTTGCGAGCTATAGGGCTCTTTTTGGGAAAAACTATATTTGTCGGTAGCTCACACATGATGATGATAATTTGAGACCGGACGGGGATGTGTAGGTTGCAGCAAGGCATGGAGGTCTTGTGTGCGGTAGCCCCGTCTATGTCGATTGAGGACCGTTCGTTGTGGCCCCGCTGAGCAAGTTTGAACAGTACCGGATGCATGCTAGGAGAATGGGAACTAGTAAACTTAGTAGCTCGATGCTATATTGTTGGACGTGAACCCACCTCTCTTTTGGTGATGAAGATGGTTATGGTGGAATCTGGGACCGTGTTTGAGGGGAGGGTGCTCGGGCGAACCACGGTTAGACCCGGCGTGGCTATCGCGTGGGGAGACGTGTACTCGGGAGAGGTGTTAAGCGGCCCGACTTTATGGTGTCTTGTGAAAGGTTGCCGTGCGTGACTCCCCGTGAGTGTGCGTACGTCGTGTATCCGGGTTTCGCCTGCAGGTGTAAATCGATTCGAATCGCCGTCCCTCGCGGTTATTGAGTACCACTTGTTCACTGCGTCACCTCGTAGTAAGAAGTGAAACATGATGATTATAATTGCTGATTGGTTACTTCAATAAATTGTATTGCAACCATGTATTGATTCGTGTAGGTTGCTAATATTTATGTTATGCAAGAACCCTTTTAATTTGGCTAAAATTTGAAAGAAGGACCAACTTTTAGTGTTACTTTTATGCAAATATTCCTATACCTTTGGTCAGCCCCTGCATGTTAGGAGTCGGTCTTAGAAGACCATTTTGACGGGTAAGTCTTGCTGAGTATTAGTTGCTCAGGGTTTGTTGTTTAATCTTTTTGCAGGAATGTTTTGGCTCAAGAGAATGAGGCACATCTATGGGCTGAATGTGCTTCATTATAGGATTAATGACGTCGTGTTGTATATCGCTTCCGCTACGCTTTTCAAACTCTTTTATGTAATCAAATTCAACCCAAAGTTGTAATAATTAAGATTTCACTTGCACTATATTTTATTTATGCTTATGTGTGTGTACTTTTGGACTCTTGCGTCGTCAAGAGTCACCCGATTAAGATCCTGGTTAGCAAACCCCTCATTAATTTGAGGTGGGGTGCTACACAATCCCACCTGGGTGTCTAGGCTCAGGAGGTGGCGCTTCGACAGTGTGTTGTCCTCCATGGAGAAGGCCGTGATCGTCTCCTGCCCGCCAAGGTGCAGGAGCATGAAAGGCGCCCAGAAGAGCGTAAGCCCGTGCCGGGGACCGTTGATGTGGAGCGTCAGGTGGCCAATGTTGGCCCAGCTCTCTCTTTTCTCACTATGGAACACATACAGAAGGCTCTTCGGGGAAGATGAACAGTAGTAGGAACACAAGAGAATTTTCTCTCCGCTGCACACCAGCGCACACACAAGCACTTTTCACCACTCAACACAAACTGATTACACACGGTTAAATAGCCACGCACTGTCGTGGCCGTCACTCACCCACCTCCGCGCCGTACGGCCGCACAACTCGGCCTAGACTCCCGCGGCTCCACTAGTCTCTCCTACATGCAAGCCACAATCACCTGCATGCAGAGCACTGCCTAACTAACGCATGCATGGATGAGGTTGCCGATCCACTCTTCACGCCACGGCTCCAAGCTCCACTTGACTCGGCCACATCTCCAAGTCTCGTGCAACTGCAAGGACTCCTTCCGGCATGCATCACTTGCATCCAGATCGTGCCATGTCTCTGATCAAGCTAACTCTCTCATGCACCTACTGACATGCTCACAACACACACGTACACTACTGAATACAACTCAACCCGACACTAACGCAAGAATATGTAAAATACAAGATTAGGCCTAACAATCTCCTCCTAATCTTGTTGGGATTATTATGCACCTTCGACAGGCTTCAGAACAGCGCCGCTTCATCATCTGACTCTGCAACAGCAAGCTGTGCCATTGCCATGGTCGTCTTCCTCGGCTCATCGCACTCAACAGCCAAGTGTCCAAGCCCACCACACCTGCGGCACTCTATCTTCGACTTGTCGAACTTGCCGCGATACTTTTTCTTCTCACCATTGCCGCTGCTGGAAACCATCACCGCTCTTCTTCTCTTCAGCGACTTTGGCCTCCCACTCGGCACGCGTGAGCCTCGACTCGGCGTGGGCGACCAGCAGCTGTGGCCCTCCTTCCTTGTCACGTCGGCGCCCCTTTGACGACTCCTCAAATGCCCGCAGGCGCCCGATTGCCTCCAGCAAGGTCATGGTCGTCATGTCTCCCCATTGCTCGATGGTGCCAACAATCTGAAGAAACTTGTCAGGGACAGCACTGAACAACTTCTCCACCACGTCCCTGTCCTTCAACTTGGCTCCAAGAGAACGCATCTCCCCCACAATTGTGGTGAGCTTCTGAGATAATTCTGCAATAGACTCAGAATCCTCCAAGTACATGCGATCGAATTGCCTCTTCAATGCTTGTACACGCGCCTTCTTCACTCGATCTTCTCCGACATTCATCTCCTCTATGGCCTCCCAAGCTTCCTTTGCCGTCTCCTTGTCCGCAATGGCCATCATCACGGCATCGGGCACTGCCTGAGAGATGGCAGCGAGCGCTTCATTGTCCTTCTCTTCACCTACAGGATCTTCACTCACGATCGCCACCCACACGCCAAGATGACGGAGGATGATCTTCATCTTCACAGCCCAAACACCATAGTTGGTGTCGCTCAGCATTGGGTAATGCATCGCAACAACTCTCGCCGCCGGCCGCGCCGCCGCCGTTGCAGCACCGTCGCCGGCAGCGTCCTTGCCGGCAGCACCCTTGCCGGTGCCACCTCCCCCATCGCCGGCAGCCATGATCTTCAGCTTGTCACGAACGAAAGGCTCTGAATACCAAATGTTGGCCCATCTCTCTCTTTTCTCACTATGGAACACACACAGAAGGCTCTTCGGGGAAGATGAACAGTAGTAGAAACACAAGAGAATTTTCTCTCCGCTGCACACCAGCGCACACACAAGCACTTTTCACCACTCAACACAAACTGATTACACACGGTTAAATAGCCACGCACTGCCGTGGCCGTCACTCACCCACCTCCGCGCCGTACGGCCGCACAACTCGGCCTAGACTCCCGCGGCTCCACTAGTCTCTCCTACATGCAAGCCACAATCACCTGCATGCAGAGCACTGCCTAACTAACGCATGCATGGATGAGGTTGCCGATCCACTCTTCACGCCACGGCTCCAAGCTCCACTTGACTCGGCCACATCTCCAAGTCTCGTGCACCTGCAAGACTGCCCTTGTGATTGTCACTTCATACCTCTAGCAGATCGAGCCATCACACCTCATTTTATCTGCACTTTACGGATGGTGATTCCACAATTATAAACTTCTATTCTATTGGTGATATAAGCTTTTTCTGCTAGACTGCGGTGCGGGTTTAGAGCTATTCTTTAGGTGCGCGCTCTTGCACTTGAGCTTGACCGCTTGAAGTTCTGACTTTACAAAACGCAACTTCTTTTTGTCTTCTTTTTCCAATTCGAGTCCGAGAGCACTATCCAAGCTATCTTAAACCAAGCTATCTTAAACTAAGCTAGTATAGCCTTGCATAGGATCCTATTCAAACTATCTCAAACCAGGCTAAATCAATGTGAAAACAAAAAAACAGGCATATATTTGATTGGCTGCATAGATAACTTTTAGCTATTGCAAGCTTGTGTTTGGTTGGCTGGATGAATAAAATCACTTTGCATTTGATATGGTAAGTGTAAATTTCTTTCACCTCCCTCTCCTTCTCTCCTGTTATCTTCATCCGCAATAATTTATTTCTTGTAACTCAAAATATGTTTTTAACATTTTGCTTTGAGTTAATAAATAGCATTACAATTGTTTACAGGAAAACACCATTTTTTTTATTTTTCTAGAAGAAAGAGACACCTACCTTATCTTTTCCCACATCATATGCAAGCTCATAAAAGAAATCTGACGCAAGTAAAAATGCACACGGCCAACTCATTGCCCTCTCTCTCTCTATCTTGGGTCCTGTTCGCACTGCTGCCGTGAAGGCTTTCCTTCTCTCATTCCTCATTTTTCTCTCTTAAAATTCCTCTAGCCCCTTCCAAATCCAGTCACGATTTCATCGAATCTGCGTTGGAAGTGAGCAGATCAGGTTCTTCAAGAACAAAAGCAGTCAAGATCTCATCATCTCCCCATTTTCTTCTCAACAAGCTGTTGCATCTTGCCGCCATTGAAGCCCATGGAGCTTGAGTTCGCAGCTAGCTCCAAGCCCATGGAGAACTTTGCTATTTTGCTAAACTGTAGGTTTCGATAGAATGCCCATCTAAAATTAAGCTTCGATAAAATGTACACGAAACCACTGCGCACACACCGGTGTTATACCCATATATCATTTTTTAGATAAAATTACCTTTGTCCTTCTTCTTCCTCCGGCGTCTCCTCTCATTTTTCCCCATCCCGCCTCCATCCCACCACCGTCTCCATTGCAGCACTCTGGTCTTCCACCTCATCTTGCTACGATTTAATAGATACAGCAGCAGGAGGAGACAAGCATGTGAGCACGCAGCGCGCCGCTCAGGCAAGCAAGCATGCAGGCAGCTATGCACACAAGCAAGCACGCAACGCATGCAGGCAGCTACGCACGCAAGCAAGCAAGCTAGGAGCCGGCGACCTACGCATGCACTCAAGCAAGCTACGCCACGCTCGTGGGGGGCAACAGCGAGGTCGAGGAGCAGGGCAGAGCGAGCTCGAGGAGTCTGGGCGGACTTCAATCTACGGCCGCACGGAGGCGGCGACCTCGTCCTGGGCCGTGGTGAGCGCGTGCGAGGAAGCCACGATCTCGGCCGTGAGTGGTGAGATCAGCGGCAGCCTCGTCCTGGGATGCGGCTAGCGCTCACGCGGACTGCGGCGGGCAGACCAACGCGGGGCAGCGGCAGACAGTGGAGGTGACGGTGGGATTGAGATAAAATGAGAGGAGCTGCCGGAGGAAGAAGAAAGATAAGGGCAATTTCGTCTAAAAAATAGTACGTGGGCATAAGAGCTGTGTGTGCAATGGTTTTATGAGCATTCTATCTAAACCTAATTTCAGATGGGCATTCTACCGAAGCCCATAGTTTATATGGGTAAAATAGCAAAATTCTGGAAGAACTCACGTTCGCAGCTATCTCAATTCCAATTCGAATTTCTTCATCTCCCTCATTAGCCACCGTTGTTCACGTTGGATGTCATCGCTCGCCGCGGCAGCCATGGCACACAAGGAGTTCAACCACACGGCAGCGCCAATGGAGCTCGTCATAACAGGGGCTCAATTCGTTGAGACAAAAACTCAATTCGCACCACAGGGCGATAAATTCGTGGTGGTAAGAGCTTCAACCAGAGAGGAAAAGCTTTATTCTCATAAAAGAACTCTTGATTCTGTCAAGGAAGAGCCTCATTGCGGCGAAGGAAATGGTGGTTGGGCCATGGCCTTGGTCTGCTCCTCGGCGAGGGTGAGACAACAGAACACGTCGGAGAGGGCGATGGTGGAGCCGTGCTCGACCATGACGATGCGGCAGCCAAAGTCGTCGTGGCAGAAGGAGGGCGGCGCCGTCGCCGAGGATGAGAGCGGGCGGCGCCCATGGAGGAGTGGTGAGGCAGGGAGGTGAGGGGAATCATTCACGGGTGCACGACAGGCCTTGTGCAAGGCGCAGGCTTTGCGGAAACGGCAGATTCCGGCGTTTTCAGCTAGCCAGGCTAACTGGTCTCTTTTGCACAGCTAGAGCATGTTGCTTTAGAGCAAGTTCAATGGTTGAGACAAGCATTTGTCTTACAGCCAAGCAAATAGATAACATATACCACCAACTTGTCTCAACAATGCTACCGGCCCCACGTGCATTCTCACCATCACATCACGCGATCGTTGCTTCAGCTAGCGACAAGAGGCCTTCTCTCTCTTGCTTTTTGCCTGCAAATTCTGACAAAAGCTGACATTGCTTGTCTTACCGACACCCATTGGGCTTGCTCTTATGATGCAGGCAACTAAACATCACAAAAAGCAAAGATTCTGCATATGATAAGCTAGACCTTAGCCACCCAGCCAAACAGTCCCTATATGATTGCATTGTCTCATTGCATAACCTTTATGGATAGTCCTTGTTTGGTCATGAGTCATGGCCAAATATTTGACATGGTAAAAAGTGGACACAGACCAAACATGTCCTATGTGGCCGTGAAGGGCGCGCAGTGAGGGCCGCCCGGGTGGAAATTTGAGCCTAAAATGGACGGGGGGCTATCACGCTTGCCTGTGCGAGCTGGCGAGCGAGTCTCGCGCACCTCCCGCGGCGCCGTGTACTTTCCCGTCCGTGCGGCTCCGGCGTTCACGAATTTCTTCATGGGCCGAGGCGCAGACAAAAGGCCCATTCGTTTCTTTTTGCTTCAACATGTCATGCTTTTTGTTTATTTTTCACACGAATGAATTTCTCTGTTTCCTGTTTTTCAATGCTGATACTAAGACTTGATGAAGTATGTGAAACTGATAAAATACCTTCTCGCACGTAAGATATAGCAAGGCTTCCATGTGATGAGCTTTGACTAGATGAAGCATGTGAGTTGATAAATACCTTCTGGAAATAATAAATGAAAACATATGGAACATATATATAGGCTAACAGGTGAAACAAATCTAAATACTTACTGGAATAAATAATTTTTTCATATGGAACACAAGGATTAACTATGTGGAACAAATTGATATAAATACTGGAACAAGTTCTCATATGGAACATATGGACTAACCAGGTGGAACAAATCTATATGCCTACTGGAACAAATATTTTTCTCATGTACAACATATGGATTAACTACGTGGAACAAATCGATATGAATACTGAAACAAATAGTTCTTATGTAAATACAGGGACTAACTAGGTAGAACAAATCTATATGACTACAGGAACAAATAGTTTTTTATATGGAACACAATGATTATAAATACTGGAACAAATCGTTCTCATGTGGAACACGAAGATTAACTACGTAGAACAAATCTATATTCTTACTGGACAAATATTTTCTCATGTCGAACACCGGGATTAAGAGGAGGAGGTGCCATGCCTAGTTGATTAAAAAAAAAGGAAAAAAAAGTCCGATCAGAAAAAATCGCAACAAAACGCGTGGGGGCGCTACGATGACGTGGGTGCTCACGTGAGTCCATGCAAAACGCCGATGAGGTGTGCGAGAGTTGTCCGGGCCTCGGTACGCAAGCCCGATGATTGCCGAAAATGGAACGGGTTTATGCATTTTTTGTCTAATTTTCAATTGTCGAGGAAAAATCTTGAAACAGGTATGATACCTGCACATATCAGCCTGATGTGACGTACTCCCACCGTTTTTAATTATATGACGCCGTTGATTTTTTTGTTAAACTTTAACCAACAATATATATGAAAATAATTAATTGTTTAACGTGAAATGTATATTGTTAGATCTACCATCAATAGTACTTTAAGATTAACTTATACATTTAGCTGTTTGCACAAATATTTATGAATAAGACAAATGGTCAAGGTAGCGAAAAAAATCAACGGTGTCATATAATTAAAAACGGAGGGAATACCCTTTTTTTTACCTGAATCATGGAAATAGACAATTTGAGGGGCGGGTGGCAATTTGGTTTAATTTCAATTGTCGGGTGAGAGCGTGCCTGTGGTTTATGCATTTTTTTTTCTAATTTCAATTACCGGGGGAGTAAATTGAGCCATTTTTTTGTTCAAGATGTTAAAGAACAAAGTAAATTATTCAGGGCTGTACAATAGACTTTCGTTTCCCAATTACGGGCCTCTAACCAACATATGCATGCATGGGCCCAAATCTTCAGTTGAACCGATGCTACATGAAAAGCCAATTTGAAGAAAACAATAAATCATTATTTGTATAGTCTTTGAACAAGAGAATTATTTGCATTTTGCACCGGAAGTTCAGTGCTTTATTGTTACAGCTCAAGGAAACATGACAAGCATTTTGTACAAAGTAATAAATGAGCCATGCCCAGCTCCATACTATATTCAAATGGTCAATATACAAGGGGAGCAGTTGCAGCTGGTGCGCTGCAGTTACTAGGCAGAAGAAGGGGCGTCTGGCTGCTTATCAGGGAGCGCTGCTTGGAATGCAGGGTGTGCCATGTACTCGGCATTGAGCCTGGCAAGAGTGGGGTAATTTGACTACAGTAAAGCAGCACATCTCATTAGTTTTTATTAAGACAACAGACATAATGATATGTATATCTATAACAACAAGAGGGCCAGTACCATGTCAATTTTAGTGCGACTCAGCGCGGAGAAAATCTGGGGCGCTAGGAATATGTCTGCCTGAATATGAAGAAAAGTACATTAGATACTCAAATGAACTGACACCTGATCTATACTGTTAATAGCGATGTTGCATAATCCTACAAGAAATACAGGGTTCTTCAATGAACTAGTTGGACAAGTACTAAAAGCAATTCGGACTGCACATGTACACCATGTGTAGTAGGTTCTAAAATCATCATGGGGCATAGAAGACAGTTCTAGCCGTTAATAATATAAAGTCACAGCCTTATTCGTTTTGAGTTAATAACCCACACCATGTACGTTTGAGCAAGAATAAACAAATTTACATCAAACTTTCAAACACCATATAAACTTTTGGCTGCTGTAGGTGAAGAGGGAAAAAGAGCTGCTGAAGATTTTTCATTTTTTTCAGTATGCTCATTTTCATTGTGCGACACCTACTTCAGATCATTATGATAACACTTTACGCTCAAACTATTGCAGTGAAAAATCTGTTACACCGGGAAACAACCCAATCTAAAAAAAATGTGACGATTAAGGGAAGCAAACATACCAATTGGACTTCATCTCCTGTTGCATACTTTCCCACACAATCTTTTATCAGGTTCTCAAGAGCTAAACCATTGGGCAAAGTGAGTACATTTAGAAAGGATCAAAACAATAAGACTGCTAAGCGATAGAAGTTTCATAAGTGAGCTAAAAGAATTGTAAGTGACCTTCTATAATGATCATGCAACACAACAGTTTCGCAATCTGAGCAACATTACTTGATGCAAAGTTTGCGTGATGGAAGCAAACGCAACAAAAGTAGAGTTATTCCAATCAGTAATGAATGGTTATGTCTGCGAAGACAACCTGTGAAACCTCTCTCGATTTGTTGTTGTATCCATGCAAGGCTCTCCTCTGCACCAACCTTCTCCTCAATGAACCTCTGCATAAAATAAGAATCACAGCAACTAATGTACCTGTACAGCAACTTTCAATCTTTAAATGAACCGTGCAGTGTATCTGAGTTTACAAGTTGCCTCGATATGACAATCTTCAGCAAGAAAATTGCATAATTGCAAAATGCAAATGGGTATCCTGCTCTATCCTTTATAGATCTCAGGTGTGCTGAGTGATAACATTTCTACATGTAGAACCTCATATGGCGAGATATACATTTACTTACCGCAACTGTAATATTCTGGTGAGGTTGAATACCAGAACCTACAATATTTGCGATCTGCCACAGAAACATAGAAAAAGCATGCATTAGTCATGGTGTGCTATGAACCCTAATAACAGCCTTGCCATGTGGCAAACCTGAGAGACATGCACATGCACGCATGGATTCAACCTGCAACAACTCCAACTAAAATTGTTTTATTTGAGCTTCATCTCTACTATTTGTCCTCTTTATCCCTTAGTTAAGTTGTTTGATGAGTCCTTATCTACTCCATACATGCCAAGCAAACGATAAATGAAATTAAAGTACGTGATGGCACAAAACTAGCACTCCTGTGACCTACAAAACACAATTTCATTTATTACTGTCTTTCTTTTGCATGGATTGTCCAATGCCATCAAAGTGGGTGGTAATGGTACCATCCGAATCATTGACATGTGGCTCAAACCCATACACTGGCCCATAATGAATGATGTTTTACTAATTTAATTTGTATTTGTGTCGGGATAATGGATGTTTACTTTTTTGTCCTTTCTGTCATACTACTAATGTAATTGTAGTGACCGGGCTTCGTAAGATAAATTTGAGAATGACAGGGATGCATTTGGTTTGAAATCTAAAAGATCCATCTCTTCCCAAAGGTGCAAAACACCCAAAAATGCAACTAATAAACCAATTGCATAACATTCCAGTCTGGCTTTTTGCTGCAATTGTCTTAAATACCAAACAAAGAATACTTTCAGCTGCCAATTACAGTTCCCCACCGATTTCACTTATAAATACAATGGATTATGATGATTAGAAAATGTGGTTACCATCATGAACAAAGGGATGCAGAACCTAAAGTTACCTGGTGATTCAGAGCCTTCTTTTTAAGGTCTTGAGGTAAAAGAGGAGGATCGGTGTACTTGTCCTCCAAATACTGCAACGGCACAACATAACAAGTGACTCAAACATTACCCAATTTTTGTGACGACAAACAAGAATATCACAATACTTGCCAATACTATCGCGTAAGAGTCACCGATCACTGCATCACCATCGACCAACGCGGGGACAAACTTCATAGGATTAAGCTTCACGAATTCTGCACACAAAGATTAATCTAATGTATCTCCAAACAAAACAAGAGCCCTTTCATCATATAGCTAAACGCAACCTGTTTTTTTGACACAAACCACTAGAGCACTTAAATAGTGCCACATATTTCTATCCGAAACGGGGAGAAACAATAAGCATGGCCATGACCACCCTAAGCAAGTAGTAAATCAACAACAGCAATCGCACGAGCTAGTCCAACTACCACGGTGGCAGTCAAGTCAGTTACCCACCTGGATCAGACTGCTCGCCCTTGAGGAGGTTGACCGCCTTGTACTCGTAGTCCACGCCTGCAGAGACACAAAATCCGCGCAAGCATCGAAATCAAACCCAAGGCCAGACTAATTAATTCACGAAACGAAGAGGGAGGACTGAGGATTCGGCCGGAGGGGGGGGGGGGGGGGGGGGGGGGGGGGGGGAGGTGGGTGGTGGCGAGGCGGTAGCGGCAGTCGGTGACCGCAGTATCGCGAACCTTTGATGTTGAGGGCGATGCGGGCGCGGTGGGAGCATGAGCTGCGCCAGTACGAGTACAGCCTCGGCAGCGCCCCCGCCGGCGTCGCCTCCGCCTCCGCCATTTGCAGCCACGGACAGACGCTGACGAGCACTGGAAGTCTGGGACTCTGGAAGGGACGCAAGCGAAGTGGAGCACGGAATGAACTGGGCTCGTACAGACAGATACGAATCACCAGTGCCCAGGTCCATATGGCCGCGTCTGCCAAGGAGTCGGTCGGCCTTCTGGCAACTGGGCCACCACAAAACGGGCCCTCCAACCAGCGCATCCGCTGCGGTCCAAAAGCCGAGCCCACGTTTCGGGCCCACGCCCATCCATTCCATGGAAGCGAGAAGTGAGAACATTTCAACTGAACCCCTCGATGTTTCGGCTTTTGTCAATCTACCCCCTCCGCAAAACGGCTCTCGCTTTCTCTAATCCTCTCCTGCTCCCTTTCACCACTACCAGCCCACCATCACCACACTCCGCGTCCCCTGCCCCAAACCCTAGCGCCGGCGATGGACGGCGACGGAGTCGGCGGCGCGGCGGCCGTGCACCACCACGCGCGCTCCCCCGAGGACGTATTCCGCGACTTTCGCGCGCGCCGCGCCGGCATCGTCAAGGCGCTCACCACAGGTCAGCTAGCCTCGCGCTCCCTTGTAGCTTCCTCCGCCTCTTGCCTTCTTCCTGGTTTCGTGGATGGTTTCGCTGACGAATACTCGTTTCCCGTGATGTTTCTGTGGTGTGCGCAGATGTGGAGAAGTTCTACCAGCAGTGCGACCCCGGTGAGGCTCCCGGCTTGCTCTTTTTTTTTTCCTCCTTTTTTGCAGCTTGTTCCGTTAAGAGAAGCCGTACTTTTCACTCTGGGTCGATCCTATATCTGGTTATGGAGCTCGATCCGGTTGCCGGGCTTCGTGGGATACTAAGCTCCACCAGTAAGCTCGATTTAGCCATAATCCATGTCAGCTCCAGTGTGCGGTTGGGACGTGTGTCCGGTGACTGGTTGGTGGATGGTCCTGGGGTTACCCGATCCAAAACCCGAGCCTGGTATTTTGTTTGGATTGAGTCATCGGATTGTTTCTTCCGTTGCAACCTGGTCCACTGTATCGAACATAGCAAGTCATATTCCTTGCCAAATCATTCCACCAAAAGCAACTCATGGCACCCTCCCGAGTGGTGTTTACTCGGATGGACTGATCTCCTGACATGACACGCTGTTAAAGAAACCTGGGTCAATTCTAGTCCATCAGTTAAATGAGTGTTTGGGATTCGTCAACTGAAGCGCAATAGATGTTACTCTTCGCTGCACATATGGACATCTGGAACTTATAAAGCGTCAATTTTGCGCTGCTTGCATGTGTAACGCTTAGGAGGGGCCGTTACAAATTCTATACTTTATCTAAGAGAGGAATATCTGAGGGAAGTGTCGGTTGCGCCGTAATTTGGCTCAGCCTAGTGTCTGCCAGTATATTGAGGATAAATTTTTGTCGTCTTGTGTTACTTAGTTATCACTATGAGCATGTTTGTCGGATAGATGCTGGTTAAAGCTAATGCTAAGCAACCACAATTGCTGTAGTCTGGTCGAAACATAAAAGTTAACAAATGAAACTAATGCTGTTTACCAAATACGACGAGCGGGAGTTGCATCACCTTGTTTCCCCAAGTGGCTCTATTGTAAAGTGGAAAAAAGGATTGTATATGAGCAGAAGGCAGGTGAAAATTGTAGGAATGAATAAAGACAGATAAATAATATGCAGGATTGGCGATAGTACTAACATTGTCATTATCCTTAATTAATGCTGATATATATTCAAGTGAAACAATTATGAGTTAATCGTCTTCTAGTCATCTTTTCAGCGGCCACGCTAAACTGAACTAACATTGAGAATAGCATCAGGTTCGCTACTGTGCTGATGTTCAGTGGTACCAGAAATAAAACATCAGCTTCTATTTCCTTTTTTTGTGTTGTTGTATAATGATGTCTCTCTTTTACCAGAGAAAGAGAACCTGTGCCTTTATGGGTTACCGAATGAGACCTGGGAGGTCACGCTTCCAGCTGAGGAAGTACCTCCTGAACTTCCGGAACCAGCACTGGGGATAAACTTTGCTCGTGATGGAATGGTCGAAAAAGATTGGTTGTCTTTGGTTGCGGTTCATAGTGATGCATGGCTATTGTCTGTTGCGTTCTACTTTGGAGCTCGCTTTGGATTCGATAAGGAGGCCAGGTATGCTTTTTGATTTCCTTGAAAATATTTCTTTCCTAACACGTGGTTCTTGATCATGCTTTTTGGGACTGCACTATGAAAATGTTAATGCTACAGATCACTCTGAATACAGATATACTTTCATAATTTATTTTGCTCTTTTTCTGCAAAACCAAACATTGTTCTTGATGTAATAGAAGCATGTCAAGTGTAGAAGAATTTGTCTTGCTGACATTCTATGGTGGTGGTTTGGTTGTGGTAGCGGGTGTGAGGAGCCACTAGCAAGAGGGTTGTGTCACTGTCTGGGTAGATGGGGAGTCTGTTTCCGCAGGATGTGGAGCACCAGTTGCTGTAGTGGAGACTTGAGAGGGATCAATGAGCTTTGTATACGGGAAATTGAGGTGTGGTCTATATAGGAGAAGTAGGGAACGAGAGAGTTGAGAGCTAGTTAGTAGTCTTTAAGTCTGTGGTCAATGGAGAGCTCGCAGCCATTATGTTGCCAGTGATTAATTTTTCATTAATTTCTCTAGTTATCTGCCTCTCGTTTGCCCACCTGGATTGAAATAATGGCAGCCGTAGCCCCTCCCTCTTTGTGAAATTTGGTGGTTTTGGAAATTTGTTATTTGTAGCCATTATTGTGCATTGATGTGGGAGATTCAACATGTGAAATCTGTATACCGATTTACCTAGTCTTTTCATTAAAATGGTATTAGTGTGACATTTTTATTATTCTGTTAAAGATTCAGATCTATTTTGTGATATAGAATTCTTTTGAGCTTGTAACTGTTATCTTACTTTTATGCAAATAATATTAGGCAGTTATTGGAGAACAAGTTATGCTAATCCACAGGTGGCATATGAATTTCAGGAGAAGGCTCTTTACCATGATTAATAATCTGCCCACTGTTTATGAAGTTGTGACAGGGGTTGCTAAGAAGCAGACAAAAGCTCCCAATGGCAGTAGCAAAAGCAACAAATCAAATTCTAAAGTAAGTTTTCTTGTTGTCTCTAGAGCAAGTATGTATGTAGTAGTATGTGACATGCACAGATGCACTGCACCCTGCTTGTGTTGCTGATACAACCCCTGTCTCACTTCTCTGACCTTCTCTTGCAGCCATCAAAACAGAACAATTCTAATAGTAAGCCTGCAAAGCCAACTCACCCTAAAGATGAGGAAGACAGTGGCCGGGAGGACGCAGGGGATGAGGACCAAGCTTACCTGTGTGGCTCTTGTGGGGAGAGCTACGCAAACGGTGAATTTTGGATCTGCTGCGACATCTGCGAGAAGTGGTTCCATGGCAAGTGCGTCCGCATCACGCCTGCAAAGGCGGAGCACATCAAGCAGTACAAGTGCCCCAGCTGCAGCAGCAAGAGGAGCCGTGAATGACACCGTGGAAACGCTCCGGGTTGACGTATCTAGAATTATTAGGAATGGTGAAGCGGTGTAGAACCGCTTCACCCGTTTAGCAGACCAGTGCGCTGGTCGTTGTACTAGTCTCATCATGTGTTGTTGTAATGGACATGGTAGCTAGTGGTGATGTTGCATTAGCAGGCTAACTGCTGTCATCGTAGTGTGGGATGAACTGCTAGAGTGTGTTGGAAACACTTGTGTTCAGTAATTATAAGTGCTGGGTTCGTATGTGTGATAATTGGCTCCAATTTGTCACCTGAGACTGTTATTCTGGCGATGCTATTGAGCTGATAATGATGATAGGCATCCAAGCTGAGACCAGCTTAACCATTAGCAGGTTTTAAACCAGGACTTGCATTGTGAACTGTTAGTGTTATGGTTGCCCCTCGTGGATGCATATTGGTTTTATTGAGTAGTTTGAAACTAAGATTCTAGCAAGATCTTTAATCTTCTTCAGTGTGCTGAAGCTACTTGTGGGGATAAAAGAACACTTGACGTTTCCTACATCTCATAATGTGAGACACAACACAACTTTGACTTATACACAACTTTGATTTATACAACGCGAGTATATTACATCAGTCTATAAACTTTTATATCTGAGCATTCCTGGGGCATAAACTTCTGGAGCTTAGACACTTCGCCACGCACACTTAAAGCACAACGAGGTCGTACATTCGGGAAGAAAAATGCTGTTGAAAGTTGAAACATGTAGCTAAATTACTGACGGAAATAATTTGATACAAATTAAAGATGAACTACACCAGCAGAACCAGCCAAAAACAGTTAAATTATCCAAATGTTTCAGTTAAAAGTATATTGACTGAGTTTGGATAACTTCTAACAGAGGCATAAGTTACCAGCTGCCTACTTGAACGGGCCTGTGAAAGGTGAAAGATGTATGGAGAACAACTTTGTCCAGGAAAACTGTGAAGCTAAGCTACAGAGCATATATGGGAAGGTACGGAGAACATACAACTGTAACAGAAGTATGCACAAATCATCACACTTGAGTTGAACGGATGCAAAGCAAGCATCTCAGCGCTTGCTCTATTGTAAGCAAAGGTACCATTCGATTTCACCACGGCACAAGTAACATGCATATTCACTTGAAGTAATGGCTCTCTTCCTCAATCAAACTCTTATCTAAAACTCCTCGAGAACACAAGTTGTGTAGTAGTTCTTTTGCCTCATCTAAAAAACCCTCATAAGCAAGACCCTCAAGAAGAGTCATGTAGGTTGATTCATCAGGCATACACCCATTGGAAACCATATGTGCAAAGCAATCAATAGCAACGTCCGTTCTCCAATTTTTACAAATAGCAAGTAGTATTGCATTATAGCTTATAGTGTCGGGTGATAAACCCATATCCTGCACTCTGCAGAGCATTCTGATTGCCCCATAAGTCCCATCTTCTCTAGACAGTCCATAAGCTAAAGATTGGTATGTAGTTTTGTCTGGATAAAGACCCTTAGATACCATGACTTGCAACATATCAAGAGCTTCCTCTATTTTGCCAGCCTTGGCAATATTGGAAATTACTGTATTATAAGTATGCATATCCGGAGTACAGCCATTTGCCACTCCACTCAACAGATCGAGGGCTGCTTGAGTATTTCCACCCTTCAAAAGCGCATCAACCACTATACTATAGGTAGTTGAGTTGGGCATGCAACCTTTCTCAGCCATTATCCGCAAAACTTCAATTGCTTGCAAAAGCAATCCTTTCTGGCACAGAGAAGTGATTATTGTATTGAATGTCACTTCGTCTGGGGGACAACTCATGTGGATCATATTGGCCATGAGCTGCTCAGCATCCTTCCACCGATCAACACTACACAAGCCCTTCAACACAGTGTTATAGGTAACTATATCAGGACTGCACCCATAGGACTGCATATTCCTGAATAATTTCATGGCATCATCAATCAATTTTATGTTGCACAAACCATCGAGAATGCAATTATATGTGACGATATCTGGGATGCATCCATGCTCTGACATTTGTTCAGTAACTTTGATTGCGCGATCAACCAACCCTTTCTGACATAGAGATGATATTATTGTGTTGAATGTCACTTCATTAGGTGGACAATTGTTGCGGAACATCTCAGCCAAGAGGGATTCAACATCCTCCCACCGTGCAGCGATACACAAACCCTTCAGGATGGTAGTATAGGTTACTCTATCAGGCTTGCAGCCATAGGATCGCAGTCTGTTCAACAATTCAACAGCTTCATCAACATGCTTTTCATTGCACAAACCATCAATAATACTGGTGTAAGTGACAATGTCTGGAACGCATCCATGCTCTGACATTTGATCAACAACTCTTACTGCAAGATCGACGAGCCCTTTCTGACACAGAGAAGTGACTATTGTGTTGAACGTCACTTCATCTGGTGCACACTTGTTTCTGGCCATCGTGACCAAGAGCTCCTCAGCCTCCTTCCACCGCTCAGAGGTGCAGTAACTTTTCAGCAGCGGTGTGTATGTCACGGCATCAGGTTTGCATCCATGGGACGGCAAGCTGCTCAATACCTTGCAAGCTTCATCAACATCGCCCTCATTGCACATGGCATTGATAAGGACGTTGTAAGTGACGATGTCTGGTTCGCATCCCTTGGCGGGCATCTCGTTGAGGAGCGCCATGCCCTGCCTGTAGCCGCTCTCCTTGCAGGTGGTGTCAAGGAGGATGCTGTAGGTGACGACGCTCGGCGAGCACCCACGGTGGAGCATATCGTCGAACACCGCGAGGGCCTCGGGGACGCGCCCGCGGACGCAGAGCGCGCGGATGAGCGGGTTGAACGTGAACGTGTCCGGCGCGAACGGCATGGCGTCGATGAGCCGGCGCGCGTCCTCGATCCTACCGGCGCGGCAGTACCCGTTGACCATGGTGTTGTAGGTGACTATGGTGGCGGAGGGCCCGAGCGCCGCGAGCACGCGCTCCGCGTCGCCGATGCGGCCGCCGGAGCAGAGCCGCTTGATGAGGATGTTGCAGGGAACGACTGCGGGGCACGTCTCGCCGCGGGAGATGGAGTCGACGAGGCCGAGCGCTTCGTCGATCTCCCCGCGCTGGACGAGGCCGCGCAGGCGCCTGTTCGCTCCCCTGCCGCTCGGCTGCCTCCTCCACTTGCCATCCTCCGCGTGGAGGTGGTCGGCAGTAGCTTGCCGGCGTGTGGACCTGGGTTTCGGAGTTGAGAGGAAACGAGTGTTGGGTGGAGCTGGAAGCGCGGGCTTCGGGAGCAGCGGCGCCGACGAGGTCGACATCGCCATGAGATAGAGCTGAGCACAGCCGCATAGCAGTACAGCAGAGAGTCTGGGCCGTGCAAGCCCAGGTCGCAGCGAGTTGGGCCGTTTATATCACCTGGGCTGGTTGTTGTGCGCGTGGCTGTCCCTCCGTCGAGCAACTGCAGGGAGAAGACTGGTGACTGGGGAGGGGAGAGAGAGAGAGAGAGAAGAGAGCGGCGGAGTCGGAGGCGATGGCGAGCGGAGGGAAGGGGCTGAACGCGACGGGGGAGTTCTTCCGGCGGCGGGACGAGTGGAGGAGGCACCCGATGGTGGGGAACCAGCTGCGCCACGCCACCCCAGGGCTCGGCATCGCCATCGTCGCCTTCGGGATCTACCTCGTCGGCGAGGCCGCCTACAACCGCATCTACCGCCCCTCCGGTGACCACCACCACTAGATTGCCGGACGGGATCCGTGCATCCGAGGTAAGCCCCGCCGTGCCCCCTGTTTCTGCTAGCGCTATGAGCTTGTTTACTTAGGTTTGGATTTAATCCATTTTGGTGGCTGTAGGGTTTGATATGATTTGTTCATACAGATCTGTGTTTTTAGATTGCGTTTGTAGTGTGCCAGTCGAAGCGTATGATTAATTTGCACTCTGGGAATGCATAATCGTTTGGATTGGACCCAATAAGCATCCTCGTGCATTGCTGTTAAAGTCCTAACAAAAGTTTACCATCAAATCATTTACCCGTGCACTGCTCTATATGTGCATAGTGATTCTGTTGTACCAATCCTTTACGAAATGACCTCCTATTTCAGGAGGAAATGCGGTTTGGGGGTTTATATGTTTATGATTTGACAAAAGGTGGATTCAAATGCCAAACCATTGGTGCACACTTTTCTTCTAGGAGCTTCTCTCAACTAGAAATGATGTGTGCCACTTCAAGTCCCTGGTGCCGTCCGTACTAGAGATTTAAATTCAACCGCATGGGAACCTATCATGACAGACAGCTCAATGTAATAAGCAATGGATTAATTTTCCTTTTATTTAAGCTAAAGTGTCGATAGTTAGAGCCTCTAACTGTAATCGGTAAACCTTTTCATGAAACTTCAGCTAGGTTTAGGATATAGATTTGCTTAGCCCCTATTTCGGGTTTCTGTTTATTCTAAACAAATCCATTAGACCAAGCAGCATTCCTTGAACTGCCTGAAGCCCTTATGACATTGGCAATCCATACGAACAAACTGAAATCGATAGCATCTTGAACTCGAACGAAACAAGCAGAACAATGTTCTTGTTATGATGTTTGCAGAAATATTGCCAGCATCTGCTTCTAGAGGTTCAGTACTTTGAGTTGTAATGTGGACTTGTTGTCAATTCAATCCAGCATAAATTTAAGTCCGTCTCAATTCGTATTGTGTAGATTTGATACTTTCCTAGTTACATATGAACAATTCAGATAAATATACATTTTGTGGAATAATCACCATGTAGATTGGTAGTAATTCGTACTTATATAGTACTAGTGTGTTAGCTCGATTTTATTACAGCCCTATCAGAATCATGTGTTGGTCTAGTGACATTTGAGAAAGTATAATGTCTGTTAATCAAGGCGTAATACTTCTCAAATCTCAATCAGAGTTCAGTTCACCTGTTAAGAAATTAGTGCAAGGGCTTTGATCATAGAATTTGTCAGTTTTTGAAGGATTGAACCTCATGCCATTGTTCTTAGGAAAATAAATATTGGCTCAAACCATACTGCATTTGTCCCCACTGAGAAGGCCAATGCCTCCAAACTGTGTGTTATGAACTCCTTCCATATTACATAATCTATTTCTACATTTTTTTCTCATTTCTGAGTTTCCAAAGGGGTTTCCTTTCTATTTTGTGATTGATTTGGTGGTACTGTTGTTTTGCAGGCAAAGTAGCTGGAACAAACGTTACCAAGCACTGCTGTTGTTGATCTTTTTTCCAGTTTGAGCTCATAAGGTCAGCATGACCATCTTGTAATTTGCAAGTTGTAACCAGGGAAAGATGCCCGCTGGTCCAAGTACTACTCTTGAGACCCTGCGCTCATACTTGGCATTTGGAAATGACTATGTTCTTGTAATATTCAGGTCATGTGAACCTTTAGTGTGGCATATTTGATTTCGAAGTGTTTGTCTTAACTCCTATAAACCTCCTGTGTCACTTATAAATTTGATAGTTCATATCTGAAAATTATCTCCGCTGAGCTGTTCGTTGGTGATTGTTGACGGGCAATAACATGGCCAGTTTTGCTGCAAATTATACTCCCTCCGTTTTCTCGTTTTCTTTTTGTTGACGTTAGGACAGCAGGATTAGTGCAAATTTACACTAGTTTTCGGCTGTCCTAATGGAGGGAGTAGATTTTTGGGCAGTGTGGTACAGCTTAGCTGCATCTCACATAAGTTGAACAAAAGGACATACTAAATATCAGTACGTTACTGTCGACAAAAGTTAGCGTCCGCAATATGTTAATTGCTGTTAACTACTGCGGAAGGAGTACAATTCATCAGATCCCCTCTACTTTCCAAGAACTGTGCTGTTCTGAGGTTGGCCGCAGCGAGTAGTCGTCTCCTCTGAACCGTCGTCCTCCGTTCCCGCCCATTCTACGCCCACCTTCCTTGTTGGTGTTCCTAGGATTCTCCTGTAACCGTCTTGAGGCGCCGTTGTCACCTTTCCTGAATGTCCCACCCAATTTATCTTCCCTGCCTCCATTGCTGCTGCTAGCTCGGTTCATTCTCCTTGGCTTCCATGTTGGCGCCTCCAAGTCTTCAGCGAAGCCACTGCCAAACTTATGTCTTCCATTGCCATTGTTGGCGCTTCCGTGCCCATCACCATTGTTGGCCCTCGTGTGTCTCCCTGGCGCCTCCCCGTCATTGTTCTTACCATTGTACTTCGGTTTCAATCTTCCTCTAAAATTCCCTCTTCCATTCAACTTATTTTGCTTATTTTGGGCTCCCCATTTTGGTTCCAACTGACTACCCCGTGCACTGTCAGAATTAAACCCCTCGTCGACCCAATCTTCTCTAGGCACATTCCTCCTCTCGGCACCATTCCTTGTGTCATATTTGTTCCTTGTTCTCCATTTCGGCTCAGAACCACTTCGGATCATCTCAGAGTCGGAGATGGAACCAGAAGCTGCTCGATCCCTCTCGCTGGTGCCACTGCTTGCTGCCGTGTTCAAGGCATTCCATCTCCGGCCGGCGTGGTTCCTTGCACCCCTGCTTCTTTGCTGCCATCTTTGTTCAAGATGGCCCTGCTGTGCTCCTTCTGCGTCTGAGAAAGAAGAATCACCACTCCAACCTCTGTCATCGTCTCTACCTACAGCCATGGAGTTAGCAGCTTCCAATCTCACCACAGCATTCCTTCCGCTTCTGCTAACCACTGCTTTGCGTTCGCGCCAAGAACCGAAATCTCCTGTGCCCTCCGATTCATAAGTAACAGCATCGTCGTCGTCATCCGAACTCCAGTCAGCCGCAATGCTGTCACCACCATCGTCCAAGGCATGCAACGGCTCCCAGGTTCCATCCCTTTCTTCCATGAATTCAACCGCAGGGGCGCGATCGTCATCGCCGTATGCTTCATGCTCATCAGCATTCTCACGAACACCTTGTGCGCCGTCTCCGAGTGCGAGCAGAACGTCGGCAGCGTTCGCGCGAGGAACCGGCGCGCCGGCCTCACCCAGCGCGCCGCGCAGCGCGTAGGGCTGGAGGCTGTGGACGGCGTTCTTGGGGAAGAACCGCGCCGAGGACGCGCCGGTGGCGGGGGACTCGAAGACCCGGGGTCCGTCGCGGTCGTTCCAGAGGTCGACGCCCCCCGGGCGGTGGAAGCGGTCGGCGAGCGCTTTGAGCTGGTCGTCGGCCGCGACGGAGAGCAGGTTGGGCGCGGCGTCGGCGGCGGCGCCGGCGGAGGAGTCGGAGTCCCAGGGGCGCTCCAGGGGCGCGACGGCGTCGCGGAGCTCGGCGCGCTTGCGCATCTCGAAGAGCTGGCGCTCGCGGGCGAGCCGCGCCTTGAGGAGCTGCCGGGCCTTCTTGGCCTGCATGCGCTTCCACTGCCACTTGGACACGCCGCCGGGGAACGTGCGCGGCCCGCCGCCCATGCGGATGACGAGGTCGCCGCGGCGGAGGGTGCGGCCGCAGGCGCCGCCAGGAGGGAGGAAGTGGGCGGGGAGGAGGAAGTGTTGGGACGATAGGGAGTGGAGGGAGGAGAGCGGCGGCGCCGGGATCAGCATGGCGGCCGCCGGGCGAGGCATCGCCATGAGCGGCGTCGGGTTCTGTGTGGTCTCCGGGAGTGGATTGCTCTCGGTCTATCCAGGAAACTGGATACGGGTACCGTTCGCTTTTCGCTGGCCCGCGACCGTTCGATCGCTCGAGCGTGAATGAACGCCACCAGGAAGGTCCAGGACCGTATACACCACGGCTATTCTTCTGAATGTATTTGGCAGAAAATAGAATGGGACATTGTCTGTAAGAATTTCAGATTTGTCAAAAAAAAGTCTAATAAATTAACTAAAATGAATTCAAAAGTTTTCAATCCAAATATGACTTGTAGCAAGTACAGGTTTCACTTCCGCCACTAGGGAATTTTTCATTGATAATGGATCACCAGCCAATAAGAATAGTATAATTTTATTCAAGTAGTAGATGTGTGTATCAACATGACTTGTCTTGGACCAGTATGGTCCATCCAAATAAAGGAGTTTAGATGAATAATAAAAGCATTGCAGCGATCAACATCTACTCATTGACCCCTGGAGTAAGGAAAAAATCCTTTTACAAGAGAATGTTATCTTCTCTTTTTCCCAGATTGTACGTGTCCCATTTGTAATTTTCTACAAATTACAGTGATGTCGAGAATGTGATTTCGATGCTCTTTTAGAACAATCCATGCAGAAAACTGTCGAAATGGTTACGAAGATTCAGAGCCGCCTATCCACCAAAAGAATGCACAGTACAAAGAGATTCTAGACCGAAATAAATAACAAAAATCAAGGTAATTAACACGAATCTCAAGGCACCGGGGTCCCAAAATCCAACAGTGCAGCAATCTCGCAGTCTCTCGTCTTATTCGATCCCAAAAGATTCCGAAATCCCCGTAAAAAAAACCCCGAAATTCGCTACCCACACCCAACAAAAATCCCCACGCACGTCACTCGCTCTCTAGGCTCTCTCCCAGGTCCCAATCCGCACCCACCACCACCATCACCATGTCCGGCCTTCTCCGGTGGAGGCGCCTCGCCGGCGCCGCCACGCGCGCCGCCTCCACCCTCACCGCGGCTGAGTGCTCCCCGGCCGCCGTCGCCCCGCTGTCTCCGCCTCACCGGCTCCTCCAGGAGCGGCGCAAGTGGGAGGGCAGCTCATCGTCCTCATCGGGGGGCAGCTCCTCCTCCTCCACCGACGAGCCCGAGCCGCGCCGCATCCGCGCGGAGGCCCACTGCCCGCGCTGCTCCAAGCACATGGACATCCTCTTCTCGCACCGCACCCCGCCCCCCGCGGCGCCGGCCGGCGCCGGCGGGTACCAGGCGCTCAACCTCTGCCCCAACTGCCGCACCGCCTACTTCTTCCGCCCCCACGTCCTCGCGCCTCTCCAGGGCACCTTCGTCGAGATCGGCCGCGTCCGGGCCGACCTCCTCGACCCGACCGCGAGGGCCAGGGACCCTTCCTTCTGGGAGGCCATCCGGGCGAGCTCCTCTTCGCGCGATGACGGGGACGGCAGCGGCGTCGCTGTGCACGTGCCGCCCGGCCCGCCGTTCCATCCGAACCTTAACGTCGTTCGCGTCGCCGGTGGAGGCGGCGGGGGAGGTGGTGCTGGAGGCAGTGGTGAGGAGGGAGCGGGGAAGGAGGGATGGGGTGGTTCTAACCTGGGGAAGGATCTGCCCACGCCTAAGGAGATTTGTAAAGGCCTCGACAAGTATGTGATCGGGCAGGACAGAGCCAAGAAGGTGAAGTACTCTGTGCTCGTTTTGGTCTCTATATGCATGTCCGTGGGCTCATTTGGTTGTTTTGTGTTTAAAATGGAGTCCTAGTTCGGCCTTTTGGTCAGTGGGTGCGAAATACGAAGTTCTCAACATATTTACTTCTTCGCTTAGTGGCTTCACAGCTGAAATTTTGATCATTCATGTTTTCGTAGAGGCGAATTATGAGCAAAACATAGAGTTATACTTGCTCATTATGACGTCGTACAAAAGCTTTGGAGGCTTTGCTATTGTGGAACAAATTAAGTTTTGGTTCGCTTGAATAAGATGGACTAAAGTGATATTCTGAGAGCTTCAATGTTAATTCATTTGTGGATACTACCTGTTTGTAATTGTCGGTTGTGAGAGACCGGCTGGCTGCGTTGGCCAGCAGGACGCACAACGAGAGCAATATGAAAGTTTTGACCTATTGAACAGTACCTTGATGTATCAACTTTAATGATCAGTGTTATAAAGGAAACACTTCTTCATTTATACTTTTATTTTAGAAGCTTGTTCAACGAAACGAGAGCATTCTGTAGCTCCGATGATCCAAGCTCCCCACCCAACCATCTGAATTCTGGTTTAGAGTCCTACTACTACCTCCGTATTTCTTATGTTGACGTAAATATTTGTTGTTTCCAATTAGGTAAAAAAAAAATATGAATGGTTCTGGTTTGAACTGAATTGTTTGGTGATGTATTTTTTGTCTGACAGCTGTAGTATGCTTGCTATTGCTGGTTTTTACAAGGGAACTCCATTTTGATTCTGAAATAATGATGAAGAATCAGATTTATTGTCCAGTTGTTTCAATTTAGAGGACAGTTCTAATTTCAGTTTCTTCACAGTTGTCAATTGATATATATTAGCCATCAATAGTTGTTTGCATAAATATATATTCATTCCAGTTCCCATAACAGTTATGGGTACTCAACAGTAACATTTGTGTGGACTCTTAAACCTGCAGGTGTTATCTGTTGCAGTGTATAACCATTATAAACGGATATACCATCAATCTTTACAAAAGGGGTCAGTTTCACTTAACCACTTTCAATTCCTCTTTTTTTTCACAAAACATTTAAGGATGTTCATTCCTGGACCCATAGAAATAGGATTCACACATGTCTTTCAGTGACTAATTATGTGGTATATAAGCTAAAAATATTAGGTCTGGAGCAGATTTGGGTGCTTTTGATGGTGAAGCTGATGATGATGACAATGTGGAACTAGAGAAAAGCAATGTACTGTTAATGGGGCCTACGGGCTCAGGTAAAACATTTGCAACCATTTATTAGAGTAATAACTGAGTTTGATGAGTTATCTCTTCTCCTATATTGAATGATCTAAAATATCGTGAAAGGAAAGGGCACTTCAGCAATATTGTAATTTGTGATCAATTCCTTTTTTTTTCACAGGTAAAACTTTACTTGCGAAGACATTGGCTCGTTTTGTGAATGTTCCATTTGTGATTGCTGATGCAACGACACTAACCCAGGCAAGTATTGACTAACTTTTGCATTCCTGAGAATATCAGCAATGCATAATGTTTAATCACACAATAGACATCATTTTATGTACAATATTTAGCATCCATCAAAGATATTATGTAGGCTATGTCAGCAAGAAGTATAATTTAACGAATTCTTCATTCATGTAATTATATTAGTGTACCATAGGTATCACGTCTATTCTTATTAAACATTGAGCGTTTGCATGTATAATGCTAGTTCAATAATTAGAAATATATGAGCTAAAACGATCAAACTCAAATATCTAGTGTCTCTTACTGAAACATTGAACTTAATAATCAAGGAGATGGATCATACATTGCTTTTGCTACTGCATGCATAATCTTTTTGAGTTTCCTTCCTGTCCGCTTTGTTTCAGCACTAGGATTAAATTTAGGGAAAATTAACAACTTCCTGCAGGCAGGGTATGTAGGAGAGGATGTAGAATCTATATTATACAAGTTACTCACGGTATGCTTTTTGACTCTTATACATATGAAACAAGTTTTAACTGCAAACCTGCAATTTGCCTCAACACCTTGGCATGAGGGTAAGCATTGGATGTTCTGTTTTGACATTTTAGGTGGCAGATTTTAATGTGCAAGCAGCACAGCAGGGGATGGTGTACATAGATGAAGTTGATAAGATCACAAAGAAGGTATGGCACATCTTTGTCTTGGATTTTCCACCTCATTGTGGACACTAATCAGTTTGTGATCAAACATGTAGGCTGAGAGTCTCAACATTAGTAGAGACGTATCAGGTGAAGGCGTTCAGCAGGCGTTGCTGAAAATGCTGGAAGGAACAGTAAGTCATGTATTAACCTCCCAGTGGCCCTATTAGGTCATGTGTTCTTGGTAGTGGCGTTCTGAGTTGCAATTTGGGTTAGTATTCTGCATGTTCCTGGGAAGTATGAGTAAAGCAATCACATGTCTGGATTATTGCATAATGTATGTATAATATCCTTGTCAAAAGAAACAACATAGTAACAAATAATATGTGCTTATGTGTACCTTGTACGCCTAATATGGATTGTCCTTAAGCAAGGGACCAAATAATCTGTAGTTATGTCAATTCTTTCTTCTTAATTGTCCTTAAGTCTTCATAACCTTGAGATCATAGGATAAATCCTAGAGAAATCAACAAATAGGCCCACCTAACCATCTATAATGTAGCTTGTACGTTGTAGGACCCAATTTTTTACTGTTAACCACAAGATACAGCCATACAGGTGCTCTACAATTTGAACTATGCTAACTGTTAGCCTTTCTGGGAAATGGGTACATTTTAATTTTCTATTAAGGCCAAGGAAAAGTTTGTTACTTGTTTCCTATCCCTCTATCGATTCATTTATTTCGTTTTATAACTGTGACATGCTTAGATAGTCAATGTCCCTGAGAAAGGAGCAAGGAAGCATCCACGTGGTGATAACATACAGGTATGTGCATATATGTTTTTGCACCTTTCTTTGCCTGAATGGCACCCCCAAAGAGAAAAATATGGTGGAGATACGGTTGTTTCCATTTAATTGAGGTGCTTTATTTCATGATGTGACTGCATTGAGAAGATTAAGAGTAAGTATTCTAA
Organism: Eragrostis curvula; assembly: GCA_007726485.1. Taxonomy (NCBI): domain Eukaryota; kingdom Viridiplantae; phylum Streptophyta; class Magnoliopsida; order Poales; family Poaceae; genus Eragrostis; species Eragrostis curvula. The sequence goes on along the minus strand of CM017439.1, from coordinate 15,659,878 downwards.
TTTGTCTTCGACCACTGCTTTCAATGCTGTAAATAAGTTTGGCATAGAATGTTACTGACCAGTTTTAGCACACCTACAGGGGTGTGTATGACTCAATATCGTAGAATTTTATTTATGCTCCTTGGTCTAAGCGTATGATGGACTTTAACGTCTATAGAAGCAGCAGGAGTAGGCCACATTGTTGTGATGACATAGCTGATACTTTAATGAATTTCGTATGCGAGCTGCTTTATTTAGAAATATGCCAAATTTTTTATTTGCACTGCAAATGTTGGGCTTAAAGTAAAATGTTCACAGCCAAGTGAATCTTTACCTTGCTTTTTAGTTATCATCTCTTTTTTTTTTTTTTGGGAACTGTTTTAGTTATCATCTCTTAAGAATTAAAACATTGGTGATTCCAATGTTATAACAGTCTTTGCGTCCATGCAGATAGATACAAAGGATATTCTTTTTATTTGTGGTGGTGCTTTTGTTGATTTGGAGAAAACCATATCAGAGAGGTACTACAACTAACTATTTGGAATCTACTGGCTCTGGTGTCTTATCTCAGTCTTCATCTAATGTGTTTCCACTTCTTCTGTTTTTCAATGAAAAAATAGACGGCAAGATTCTTCTATTGGTTTTGGGGCACCTGTACGTGCAAACATGAGGGCTGGTGGCATTTCAAGTGCGCAAGTGACATCATCCTTGTTGGAATCAGTGAGTAGCGGCTGCCAATAGTTTGACAACTTTCTGTCAGAGTTTCTGCTGTGAAGCTTAAAGGGATTCCAATGTTTCTCCTTTCTCAGGTCGAGAGTGGTGATTTAATAGCTTATGGACTTATCCCGGAATTTATTGGGCGTTTTCCTATCCTTGTTAGCTTGGCAGCTCTAAATGAGGACCAGCTTGTCCAGGTACTATTGTTAATACTGCAGGATTTGTTTATTTATGTTCGTCTTAACATCATATTCTGATCTACTCATGCTCCCTTATCTGCAAAAGCATGCCCGTGTTTTAATGTGACTTCTATATAATTTCTTATGGTGCACTTATAGCCTGATACACAACTATATCCTTCTAGGTTCTGACGGAGCCAAAGAATGCACTGGGTAAACAATTCAGGAAATTGTTTAGCATGAATAACGTGAGTATATGTACCCCTAGAAAATGTGAAGTAAGATCTCTCCTGTGCTCAGCTCAGCTCCATGTTGGATTTCAGGTGAAGCTTCATTTCACGGATGGTGCACTTAGAATAATTGCCAAGAAGGCAATGTCCAAAAATACGGGTGCACGGGGTTTAAGAACCATCCTTGAGAATATTCTCATGGATTCCATGTATGAGGTACGTCACATGATGACTTCATTCTCGACTTTTTATTGATCTGACATGTTAACTCTATGGTGCGTGCATATCTCTTTTTCTTTTTCAAAAGATTAGCCTCTTCCTTACAGATTCCAGATGCAAAGTCTGGGGAGAAGCGAATTGATGCAGTTGTTGTAGACGAAGAAGCAGTAGGATCAGTTGATCAACCTGGCTGCGGAGCTAAGATCCTTTATGGTGATGGTGCATTGGATCGGTATCTCTCCCAATCGAAGGTAAGGAGTGCTAAATCCTGCAAATGTGGATTATTTGCTCTGATGTTTGCAGACCATTATCTGCCTTATTGTTACCTTTAGAGCTGCCAAAATAATAGTTATCTGAAAATGTGACAGGCATTGGGAGATGGAGCAGGAAGCGAAGTGGATGGAGAAGCTGAGAGAGCCATAGGAATGTGATTCTTGGTTCTGACAGCCCTAATGTAACCTGTAAAATCTAATCCCAGTTGTATCAGTGTAAGTATTAGCCTTGTAAATGAAAAAGAATGTGCAGCGCCCATTTGCTATTTCAAGCCCCAACAAACTGCTCAGCCGCTCTCACGGCTTGCATAATTTGCAGCAGGATTTGGAAGAGTATAGTCGAGCAGGTTCAGTATCTATTATTTGTCGTACAGAGACAGTCATAAACTATGTAATGTTCATGGATTGTAATAGCTGCTGGTTGTTAAATTCAGACAATGTAATGCAAGGGGTGGAATTGGGGCATGAAATGCACAATGGTTTGTATGCAATGATAAATGTTTTCTCAGCGTTGCTGTAGTTGCAGACTTGATCACGATTTTATTTAGCGCCAACAACAACAACAAAGAAGATAACCAGCCAACCACATGGATCCGAACAAAGGCATAGAGTACTGGAAAATACGTCATCTTAACAAGAAAAAAAAAAATCATCAGGTTCGATGAACAAGATGCGCTTCATATTACCACAAAATGTTTACACTACCTTTGACAGTCAAACTCCGCAAAAGCAAAACCCTGCCGTTGTACAGCTATCACAATGCTGTTCCTCTGAATCCACAGTGCTTTGCATTTCTCACAGGGAAAACCAAAGCCAAAAGGAAATGCCATAAATGTATGAACTAAGTGATGGAAAGGGAGAACAGAGAAAAGATTAACACGATCTTCTAGCATAAAATGCACAACTCGATTCACAGTGATTACAAGAGCTTCGTGGGGAGGCGAGATGACTCCATCCTCATCTGTCAAAAGTACACACTAGATCACCAGTATCTACTCCCTCAACAATGATCGGTAGACAAGGATAGTTGCTCTAGAACTCAGTGTCAAAGCAAGATGTCATCACTCTCGAAACAACCGACCTTGCAAAAGGTATGTAGCTAAGGCTGTACCTGCAGGCACCGACAACTGAAACTTCAGTCCCCATGCTCAGGCAACACTACATTTATGTTGGTGTCTTCTTTACAGATCTAAACATGTTTGCGGACTATGTGATGTGTGAAGCAACAATTCTTCAGCAAGATACAATCAATACCTTGCTGGGTGATGTCTAGCTGGAAATGTTCATTAATAGTACTTATGGTGGCAAGAAAGTTATAACAGTTATTCAAGGAACAAATGTGGCTGGGTTGGAAGTATGCAGGGCAAACACAATTCTCACTGAAGTAATAAACTTACCATACAAGAGCCCCAAATTCCAAAATGATGGCAAGCAGAGTCAACAGCTTGCTGTGAACCTATTGTGCAGAAAAGAGTGATTACTTGATTATACAATTTGCACTGACAAAATATTGTAACATAAGCCTGTTACTTGGGTTAGGATTATAATTTCACTTACATAGAGAGCGCAGAAAAGAGCAATTATTATGCTTGCAATGTATAAGGCAGTGGCATATATTCTCACAGAATCAAGCATCATATCAAGCTGCCTTCTGGGACCTATAAGAAATGCTGTACTGCCAAACAAATGATCCCAGCATTAGTTGACATGATGTAAACCAGAGGAACACAAAATAAATAAACAAATAACTGAGAAAGGCATCCAGCACATGATGCAACATATACACATATAAGCATATAACGGAAATTGTGTTGTCATGGAAAGGTAGTTAGCAGGATAACTTCTAGCACCAAGAAAAATCACGAAATTTTAGGTCCACCAAGAAAAGATACACGGCATCTTCTGAGAGGGATAGGATGAGTAAAGGAATGTATTGATTTTGCATCGATATGCAAAAGTAAAAAATGCAACGTTATTTTGCAAACTAAACATCTTGCAGACATTACTGGTATCAAAGGATAATTACATATACAAATATATTGTGGTAGAGGCAAAGCTGATGATATGCTAGAGAATTCTAGGATCCCAAATTAGTTCGTTGATATTCACGGACATATGGATGCAGTATCTTAACTTTAACATATAGCTTGTCCATAAACCAAGTTTTACTGACATCACCGTTATCTAAAGAAGAAACAAATATATTCTAAAAAGGGCGCAGATACATGTATAAACAGGAATTTTGACAACAAGAGGAACAGACCTTCCAAGGGCCATCAAATTGCCAAGGGTGAATGTCACTCCAAACTTTACTGGATGGAAGAAAACAAACATCGACTGCAGTGACAGACATGAAAGTTTCAACTGATTAATAGGGTTATTTTAGCAGGGGAGGAAAGGTAACTTCAACAAACTAGTAGGTAGAAACAAAGGCATAACATCAAGTACAGTCATGAACAAAAGTGCAAGACGAAATGTATTGTGCACTCCCTTTGCTCTCCAGATACTGGATTACCATGATTAATTATATTGCGTGGTACAAGGGTGAGGACTCGACTGTTGCACGTTACCAAGGATGCTACGCTGCTTCAACAATCAAGCTAATATGTCCACCTATTTTCTAAGGAGATTAACATCATGGGAGGCTAGGAAACTTCTTTCTCTAAAAAAAAAGAAAGATTAATTATCGCAGGAACATGTTACAAATTCAAGTAACTGCTTGACCTGACCTGTTAAGTGCATTGTTGTGTCGTTTTGCAAAGATGACAACTAGAACTAATCATTTACAGTTTTGTGGCAACTAAGATCAAAGGACAACAAGTTCATAACGTGTACTGAAAGCATCCGACATCAGAAGCAATATACAAACAGGAAAAGGTAATCACATGAAGTTGTATACTACCAAACAGAGGTGAAGCGCGAGCATAGGGCAGGTGATAAGGCAGCTAGGCAGATGAAAATGAACTCACCAAGAAGGTGCACGTCAACCCGGCAGCCAGGCAAATCGCGAAACCGTACAGCCTCTGCACACAAGAGGTCAAGACATGGTTAGACAGCGCGACAGCATTGTTCGAGCGCTTTTTACCACAACTCATCCCGCGATCCCTCGCCGGTTCCCGCGAAGGCAGGAGCTGCCTCGCGAGATCAGCGGCCAGATCTGGGTAGGTTCAAGGATCGCCGCTTCGGATCCGAGGAGCGAGCTCAGAGAGGAAGGAGGGAGGGACGGGATGAACACTTGCCTGGGTGGTGTTGAGGGTGCAGTTGCGGTTGATGTCGTCGAAGAAGGACTGCTCCTCCGGCGGCAGCGCGGACTCCTCGTCCACCTCCATGCCCACCAGCATCTTGGCCCGCTCCAGCGCTCCCCGCATCGTGTCCATGGCCTCGCCCTGCTACTAACTCACAGCCCGCACCGGGCGCAGTGCAGAGAGCTCGCCGCCGGCGAGGAATAGTCGGAGGATCCCGGCGAAGAGACGAGAGATCGGCGCCGTGCCAAGTGGAGACTGGTCGCGACAGGCGAATTTCCCTTCTCGGATTGTCGAAGGAGTAGCAGATCAGTCGGGGCCGGTGGTACCTGCTCCTCGCTCGAAGATTTGCTGGTAGAAGAAACATGGGCCGTGCCGCGCTAGAACTGTGGGCTCAACAGAGCGGATGAGCTCTAATGGGCTAGGGGAAGCGGTTTGGTCCGCGAGACTCGAAAGTTTTTGTCTTAAAACAAAGTTTTGGCATTTCGATAAAGTTGGCTCCTTCCATTTTCTCAAAAAAAAAAAGTCTTGGACTTGCCATTGATGCCAGATTTTATGTTTTGCTATTGTTATATTTAATTTTTCTATTTTGTTTATAGGAATATCTAAAGTGTGGCCAAAAGAAAGGAGCACTTTTTTTTTTGCGAATAGAAATGAGTACATTTTTGTGTGGATGTGTTCCTCTCACCTAAATTTTCTATGAAGTAAACTTTCATGCTATTTTTTGCGAAAAATACTCTCTTTGGTGATGAGTTGTTATGTCCGACCACAAATTTGTCGCTGCGGTGAAACATCCATTCTCCAAGAAATGAAATCAAAACCATGTGACGCCAGTTTTTTTTTACATGTGAAGTGACACTTCAATTTTTTTTAACAATGAAGTTTGATGGAAAGCTTGAGCAAGAAAGCATGAAGGCCTACCTAAAATAACTCTAGATATAAAGGAATAACAAATAATTTTGCCTCTCGGGAGAGGGGGGGGGCACTATTTTTTGAAGGAATTTAATATTAAATGGTGCAAAATAGGTGCTAGTAAGGAGAATTGAAATAGATACCTTATACATAAGAAGGAATTCACTTACCACTAGACTAAGACTACTAGTTGTACATATAAACACTAAAAATATATATTTGATAAAACTTAATCGTGCCGTGCCGTGCCGCCCGCCGTGCCCACCCCTCGGCCCGATGGTGCGTGCCGGGCCAGCCCGGCCCGTAATTCGATCATGCCGTGCCGGGTTTGTGTCGGGCCAAATAATGCGTGCTTCGTGCCCATCCAATTAATCCGGCCCATTTGGCCATCACTACGCACCTCCTCCGCGTCATTCGATTCGATCGTCTTTTTTGTTGTTATCCCTCTCGGAGTCTTGGTCATTTGCGTCGCCGCCGTCCGCTCGCCGCCAAGGTTTGCAAAATCGACGATTTTCGGTCGAAAATCGCGATTATCGGACTAATCAGTCCGGTCCGATATCCCGATTTTGAAATTTAAATTTTGAATTTTTTTGAAAATTTGAAAATTTTTGAAACAAAAAATATGTAAATAAACTAGAGTACATTTGGAGCAGACTGGTGGAAGAAATACACGAATTTGAATTCGTTTGATGGGTCAAAAAAATGACGGAACGTTTATGGGCAAAAAAAAAAAGGAAAAAAAAAGAGAAAACAACCTTATCCACGGACGTCACCCTCCCATGACCACATCTCGCGGCCCCTGCGCCTCCTCCACGGTCCCCCACCCCTGCGCGGCTGCGCCCCCCGACCCGCCGCCGTCGGCCCGCATCCGGTCGCCGGAGGCGCCCTTCGCCGCCAAGCCGCCTCGATTCCCGACTCAACCGACGAAATCGACTGGTTTGCCGAGCATTCTGCTCGGTAACTGGGGTCGTCTCCACGGTTTGCAGGGGCGACACGTCCCCGAGGTGAGGTCGCCTTGGCTTTTTTTTTCCTGTTTTTTTCAATGTAGCATGATTGGCTGATGGTTTGATTGAAGAAAAAAAGGGGATTGCAATCAATTCCAACATTTTTAGTCTCCTTTTCGTAAATTTTCCTTCCAGCCTCGATTTTCAGAAAAACCGGTCGATTATCGAGCAAACCGGTCGATTTCTGGGTTTTTGAATTCAAAAATTCAAATTTGACACTTTGCTTGATTTTCGGTCGAAAATCGTGAAAATCGGCCAAACCGACCATCTCGACGGCCTCCGGTTGGAGCGGCTCCAACGATAAGGTAAACCTTGCTCGCCGCACAACGCCCGTCAATGCCGACATCCCCTGCCACTGGCCGCGAAGGCAGCAAGGTGCGAGCTTCTGAAAGGTGTGCATGATGCATCGTGTACTCCTGTTCCTATCTCCAATTGTATTACGATTAGGGCAAGGATTAATTAATTGTTGGTGGTGCCATGTGTATATGTTTTCTATTTATTTCAATCTTAGCATGAATACGGTAACGATAATTTTTTACGAGCTTACATGATGGTTTATATTGAAAAGGAATGGCAGCAAAGGATCAGTTCAGATGATATTGTCAACTCTTATGATCTAGCTGGTCCTCGCAGAGCTGAATTCAAGATAAGACAAAGCAACTGTTGCATTGGCGGCTATATCCTATCTTCTTTTATCTTCTATGTTGAAGGTAATTAGCAGACCGCATTTATTTCTACCATCGAATTGAACATTATCATATTTACCCATTTTTTGAAGAATCTATTACATTTATCACTACACTTTCAATCGATATATGTACATGTATACAGGTGCGGTCGAAATATACGTATATTTGGGTCATCGTGTCAATTTTTTTCCTAAGGGCTTCGATATATGTACATTTATCACTGAACCTTTTTTTTTTTTTTTGTTGAGATCACTCCGTCTGAACTGTTGATCTCACTACGCGGAGAGTAGGAAACGTTTGGCGCCTCTTTTGATGGACCTCAAGTTGGGCTCAGCACGACCCGGCCCAGCTGTCAGCTGCGTAGCACACACACTGGCAGTCTGGCACAGCCGCGGCTGCCGGCGGCGGCTCCAAACCCGAGCAAAAACCCTAGCGCCGCGCCGCACACACCCGACCAAAACCAAACCCATCCCTCTCCCGCGCCTCCGCCTATATAAACACGCGCCGGAAGCAGAGCAAACTCTGAGAACCTGCCCCTGAAACAGAGACGCCGTAGCCACTCTCCGCTCCAGGCCGCCTCCACTTCGAGAGGTCGGAACAATGCAGCGCGCTCCCGTCACCGCATTGCTCTCGCTCAGGTGCCCACCCGTCTCCGATCCCTCTATCTTCTCTGCGCTCTGATTTTCATTTTCAGTGTGCCCTGTTTCTGCATCTGTTTTGCTGATGCTCTGTTTCTTGAATCCCTGTGTGGCAGCCGGAGAGGCTACTCCGCCGCCGCAGCAGCCGGAGCGGAAGTGCAGCAGCACGCGCCGGCGGCAATGATGGCTAGAGTCTCCGGCGTGGAGGGCGGTAAGAACATGGTGACGTCGGCCAAACAAATCTCCTGGATGAGGCACCCCGAGACCGGGTGCTGGGTCCCCGAAGACCGGTTCACCGACGTCGATGCCGCCGAGCTCCGCGCGCGTGTGCTCGGCAGGAAGAACTAGGAGAGACAAACGATTTGTGGCTCGATCAGCCTGTGTGCGTTCGCGCTCGTGATTGATGTACCGGTTCTTCCACCTGATGATTGAGAATTGAAGGTGGAAACCGATAGAATTAACATTTATTTTGTTGGAATTCTGTATTGTTTTGGTCCCAAAACTTGCTTGTTACGAAAGCTTTGTTGTTGTTGGTATACCTGCTCTTCAAATTCAAGATCTGGGGACGCTGACGTCTATGGTTGTCTCATTGAGATCCGCAAACCCATCTGAATTTGTTGAATCGGTGAAATGCAAATGATGGAGGGCGCATATGAGCAGAACCACGTCAAAACCGAATCAGAGATGCACGAGCCATCAGGCCGTTCAAAGCAATTCACTAGGGAGGAATTAATCATACGTTCTTGAGATTCAAATGTAAGCTAGATCCAGACTCCATGCTACAAAGTTCAAAACAAAATTCTAAAACGTGGTTATAAACCGTTAGGCATCTAAACTCGTGATGGCTATTATTTTCGCCTCAGATCCTGCAGCCGCTCAAGCTGTGGACTTCATCTCCTTTGCGATGCTGAAAGGATTCATCACGACCGGCACTTTCTTCACGTCGCCCTTGCCGCCATTCTCTGGTGGCACTGCCATGGATGACGTCCCCTTCTGGTCCGATATCGCCGATGCCAGCGCGATTGGCATGAGGCACAGGCCCTTGCTCTGCAGGTACTGCATCGCCGTCGTCATGTTATTCTCCATCAGCTGCACCACCTCCTGCTCGAACGCCTCGCCGTCACGGAGCTCCGACTGCTCGAGCATGTCGCCACCAGCCTTCCTGCTCCCTGATTTGGGGGACAGGAGGAGCCCAGAGCTCTGCGTTAACAGTACAAGTTACAGCAAAAACGTCAGCTGATCAGCAATGGTGGTATCATCCGCAACAAAAGGTGAAGCTTAGATGATCTTCAGGCACCATGAATTCTGGCATGCATAATTTACCTCAGTCTGAGATTCTGTCAGAAGTGGAACGACGGCTTCGGTCGCGCCGAGCCTGCTCATGCTAAGAACCTTCAATCACAGCAATGTCATTAGCAGATCAGTGATGGTAAATTCTGCAGCATGAAACAGGGGGATGGTGGTGTTGAGCAAACCTTCACTTGTAACTGGAGGAATTTGACGTAATCGATGATCTCATCGAGCATGGACGCCTTGTCAGTCTGTGCAGAAGAAATGCAGGTTCAGAAACGAGTATACACTGAAGTTCATTGTGTTGGTATGGCCATTGGTTTTATACTTCGGATTAGTACAGCAATGGAGTACCTTGTTGGAGTTTGGAACAAGCTCCTGTAAATTCTTCATCCTGTCAGATATCTTCTCCCTTCTGAGCTGCAATAGACAATCACATGGTTGACAGTCCGTTAGGGAACATCGTGTTCTGAATGATCTGATAAAATTCAGAAAGAAAAAACAAATCTGGCCTACCCTCTCTGCAATGCTGTGTGGATCAGTTGCCTGGCCTCGGCGAGCTCTAATGCGAGGCTTTGGAGCTCCACTCCCAGCACTAGCATTGCCATTTGGCACTTCAGATTGAGTGACGAACGTCGCCGTCAATCCATTTATGCCACTGCTGACTTCATTGGACTGTACTCACAAAAAAATTATTGTTCCTAGCATCAGTTAGAAAACAGTTTGGCTGCAAACTTACAAACAAATACTACCTACGTTCGCGAATTCATGTCGTTTCCGACAAGGGAAATGCACTAAAAATGAGCTAGACTGCTGTGTCCGAACGACATGAATTAAAAAACGGAGGGAGTAGCAATCAACAGACACCATAACGACACAAACCTGTTTTGGACTAAGTGCTGCTCCTGTTGCATTGAACGATGAAAGCTGCCCAGAAACCAGCGAGGAGAGGTTCAGGTGATGCAGGCCGCTGAATTCCTGCAGCGTCGCAATCAGGTTAGGTAAACAAAAGCATCATGGTACAATCTCAATCAGTGTACGTCAGCTAACTGGTACTATGCAGCTTTATTTGGGTGGTTCTTGCCGGCATTTCTCATCTAGTACTAGGCTTCTGTTACATACAAAAAATGTCCGAGAAAAAAGTACGTGCGCGCGCGCACACACACACTAGAAATTAGGCATCTCATTCTGACCTTCTGGTTGATCTGCAGATTATCAAAGTTCGTATTCAGTTTCTGTCCAGGAGCGAAAGAGAGCATCTTTCCAGTGTTACACTTGACATCATCCTGCAAGCACACAACATGCAAAATTACCATCACAAGTTAGGACATGCTGCAACTAAAATTCAGGTTTATGCTTCTGGTCACTTACATGTACCTGCAGTGGTGCTGAAGTCACATTGCCTAGCTGCGGATACTTCTTTCCATCTGGGGTACATTCGTCATGCAGAAGATCACCATTGCCAACCGCACCGAAACCGAAGCTCCGCGATGTTTCCTCCCCGACCAATGAAGAAATCTGCAAAAACGCTGAGGACCATGCAGATGACGCCGGCACCTGCTGCTCACCCAAGAGAAACTGAGGCAGGCCGGACTGCTCACTGCCACTGCTGTCGTTGGAACTGCAAAACACGGAGGCGCTGTCGGCAAGCGACATTGCAGACGGCGTGCTCAGAACCGAGCCCAGCGTGCCAGCCATCGGAGCACGCTCCACGCCCTGCAGCAGCTCTTGCAAGAACTGCTCGTGCAGCTCCAGTGGTGAGACGGTCTCTTTCGCGCTGTTGTTCAGGAGCGCCGGCGAGGAGCCGTTCTGGAGGTGGAATTCTATTTCTGCAAGAGAAGGTGCCGCACTGTCGGACCAAGACGAGCCTGCGAAGACGAGGTCCTGAGGCCACGCCGGCGCCGGAGTGAAGGGGTCGAAACCGCCCATTTCGCTCGGTCACTTGCGTGATCTCCTTGTCGTACTTCAGCTAGATTGGTGCCTGAAAAAACACGGTCGTGAGGCAGAGCTGGAAGGTTTAGAGAAATTCAGAGGTTCGCAACTGGATAACTAGCGGATGGGAGAAAGACAAATCGGGCAGATAGCAGGAACTTCAGGACTTTGTAATAAATGGATGAAAGCAGGGTTGACTATATTTGAAACTTGCGATCCATAACACGATGTGTAGAAAATCTGATTGTCATTACATCTCTGTAATAAAGTATTCCGCTAGTCAACCGGCGATCCAGGTTAAAGAAAAGCTGGGAGAAAATTTCTCATTTTCGTCAAGTTGTCTGACAAGTGCATTTACAAGCGCATCGTCCCCTGCACTCGGGAGGAATCTCAAAGATTCCAAGAGCAGCCCGTTGCGAAATTCTCTAACTTATAAAACCGTTTGCATCCGATTAAATGACGCATAAAGAACTGGATCGGGTGCAAATGACGACGTCGGCAGATAAGAACAGTGTAGACCACAACGAAGTGTGACTGCAATTCTTTTCCGTTAGCCTTGAACTATATTATATTGCTGTAAGAACATAAAGGGGATTAAACTAGTAGGAGTAAAGAATGCATATCACTCCGGCAGCACGTCTCCAATTCATTATTCATCGGAGTCCCAAGATTCACCTCGAGTTTCAAACAGATTAAAAGACATTCTAATCACTACATCCTTATCAAGAACAGGGACGAACAACGAACTAATCGATAATCAACCCTACTCGGTTTTTCGGGGAAAAAAATATCATGCCTACTTCCAAATATAAACGCTTTCAGTTTCAGCAATGCAAATCAAAGCAGTAATCCTACCGGAAAAGAAAGTCCGGTGTAATAAGAAACCGAAACGGGCGCAGTCACTGACTCACTCAATTATGTGGGGGAGGGAGAAGCCGAGAAAACAGAGTTGAGGGCAGAAAACCAGGCAAGATGACTCGAACCAGTCAAGACTATCCTGTCAACAGCAGATCACGCAAGAACAACGCACCAAACTCGCCATCTCAACTACGCGGACACGAGAATATAAGGCGACGTCGCGCGACGCAATTCGGCAAGAAACTACGAACCTGCGGACCAGGGAGGCGCAATTCGGCAGGAGCAGGCCGTGAGATCGGCGGCGGCGGAGTGGGAAGGAGAGGAGGAGGAGGGGAGCTCACCTTCTTGTTGACTGGGTCGACGACGAGAGGAAACTGGGAATGAGTAGCAACTGCTTCCGCTCCCGCTCCTCCGCTTTCTCCTCCGCTCTCTCGCCAGTCGAGGAGGACTGCTTCTCTTCGCTCGGTGTGTTTGTTTGTGCGTGTGTCGTCGCAACTTTGCGTGACAAGTGTTGACTGCGGAAGCGGGCGGGTGGTTATATACTCGTCCAGCCCAAGTTGGCCTTCTAGTAATTCTACTTCGAGCACCTGATGGGACATGACGAGATGTGTACCAATAGTTACTGCTCGGTAACAGTTTTTTAAGGCCAGTCTCAACGCGCCTTTCATTGATATTTATTAGGTGACACATTAGCAAAATAAATAACATGGTAATGTATTTAATATAAAACAAGAGAGAAGCCTTTCATTAAGATGTAAGGGTAGTGACACTATTTCCAAGTCAATAAAAGGAGAATGAAAGGTGTATTGAGACTCTTTTTCCTTTCATATGCAAAAAAAGTGAATCCCCATTGGTACACCTATGCAACAATTTAATGTCTCATTCAGTTTATGAAACTGTGAAATGAAAGTGCATTTTTCAGTGCACTTTTTCATTCTCCTTTCATCAACTAAAAAGTTGATGTGTCATACTTAAAAAAAATGAAATGAAAGACACCACTGAGAATGGCCTAATCCTTTATTGCTTATAGTTATAATGAGAGGATATAATTAGGTCATCATTGTTTGTTTCAGACTAATAGTCTAATACAGTCATTTTAATTATCCACTGCAGTAAGTACAACTGTTATGGATCTTGTACTGTTACACGCAGCCGAGGTGAAGTTTTGTACTGCCTGCCACAACGTGCGATGCAAATTTGAACCCCTGTTTCTCTTACATGAACAGCCTGCCATTACATATTGCTTCATTCAGACAAATATATTTCACGGGCTTATTATCGAATGCTAAGTTGAAGAAACATCCGTAACTTTTGATGCATGAGTACAAATACTTCCTCTTGTGTCGTACATTATACTTTCTGGTCACAAGGGGTCCGATAATACTATGATATTGCCCCCCTTGATATTTTTTGATGAAAATTGTTCCTTCAGAGACCCCACATCCTTTTCCCAGTATCCCTCGTAAGATTTTTCTCGCGCATAGCTGTCGCCCAAGGAGATATAGATTCTATACGGACGATTCGATGAGCGACGGTGATTCTCGCACGGAGACACCAAAAGGTAGAGAAGCATATGGCGAGAGAGAAAAATGAGATAAATACTCACAGTGAAATCGATCAGCCAGTATGCAAGTGACAACAATATCCAGCACAGATTTACTGATGCTGACCGGCCAGTAGTACAGCTCAGTAACACTGCACGTCGATCGATTAGGTGAAAGAAGGTTTGGTCCAGGAGCAACGGATTTAGCCGAAAGCTTTATCCAAAGAGTTGCCTACGCAGTAGATTCGAGCTTACTTAAGGATGCCATAATTAACTCAGATAGATGGGAGCATCATTTTATACTAGCAGTGACATGTGGTAATTTAAAATGGGCGCTGCAGAGCTCGAGAAAAAGAAGAGGCGTGTTGCACTTGCAGGAGGTAGGCTGCGCTGCTCTGCAGGCGCCCGTCCTGATCCCAAAAACGATTTTATTCTAGGGCGGAGCAGTCAGTCTCTCGGCTCCCGGGACGGATCGACGATTGCAACGGCTTTGCTCTCTCTGCATGCGACGTTTTTAATCCCGGGGCCGGGTCGTTGTCGCCGCGGCTCCCGCTTTGCGCCCGCCCGCGCGCTCGCACGCTGGAAAAGAAAAAAGAGAAGGGAAACGAACGAAAACGATGGCGAGAGTTGGGGATTGACCGAACTGCCCCTGGCTTGTAACCGTTGTGCTTGACGCGATCACGGCCCCTGGCTCGGTCAATGCCATAGGGGATTGACGACCATTTGCTCCAAAAAGAGGATTTCCCGTTATCGACGGTACGTACAGTAAACCGTAACTCCACTCCAGTGGTTGGATATGCCATAGGGGGGTTAGTACCGTAAATTTAGCACTGGAGACAGGCGTGCTCCAACCTAAACCCCCGGTTTAGGCGGAGCTAATCCCGGGTTACCACTCACTCATCCAAGGCTTTCAATCATCATCCGTCCCTCATCACCTGACGAGACGTTCTCCGATCCCCTTCGCTTTACGACCGAGTTGCGTGATTACGATGAGCTCCGGGCCAATTATGATAAGCTGCTCGCATGCACGCGTGACGTCCGCATCGACCGGCCGCCGCCGGTGCAACTCCGTCCAGATCCTCGTCCCGGTGACAGAGACGGCCCCTGCTTTTCTCCAACCTCCATCCATCACCGTCCGCGACTTCGAACACGTACACGGCCTGACCATCGGATCGGATGGCCACAGGGTAGCGCGTACCCAGGGGCGCCGCGGCGGATCAGCGTCCCAAAGATTTTGAGCGACCGGCGATGACGTCCTCGCGGCTGCGCAGATGAGGAACGGGCGGAGTCGCATGACGTCGGCGGCGGGCGTGCGCGCGTGGCTGGGCACACGCGGACCTCACTCACTCCCGCGCCTTTTTGGGATCTGCTTCCAGATCATGTGAAATCAGCCGCTCCTTTAGTTCTTTTTAGCAGACAGAAAGAAAGGCAAGGAGAAAGATTTGCAGGACGGACGTGGGCGAGGGACCAGGTTACGGCATGCGTCTTGGCTTTGCTCAACAAAAGCTCGGCATTCGGCAGGCATGACCAAGACCATCCATGTCCCCAATTCGCTGTGCTGAGGCCCAAATCGCCGCATATGTATGCTCAAGAAGATTGGAACCTGGACGTGTAATACTCCTAGCACACAGGGAAGAGAGGGTTTAGCAGCGAACAACTAAAAAATATGTAAGAATCTTTAGAAGAGAAATTTAAACAAATTACTATATTTTGTGATGGGCATCGAAATAAAAATTAAGAAAACATCATTCGGTCCAAGCATATATTATAAATGATAATTTTCTCAGCAATGAGGGACGGAGGGAGTATTATAAATGATAATTTTCTCAGCAATGAGATCTGACAAAGTTTATGTGAAATTTTTTAATCAAGGTGAACGTTAGATCTGTTACAGTTTAAAGTCACACAAGAACGGTGTGACCCAGAAAGTTTACACCATGGCATCGAAGCGGTATAGTGGGCATACTATGTTTTATGCGATCACAAGATTGAAATAGATGTGCTGTTTATTCGTCCTATAGCCGAGCAGAACCAACCCAAAAAAATAATGGATGGTCCCATTATGCAGAGTGTTAAAGTGTTTGTGGTGTAAAGAGCTTCTTACTGAAGCAAAGACGACAGTGCTAAATAAATAGTGAATGTTACAAAAATACTAGGTCATGTCATATAAAAAATGATTAGAATTATTGACTGTCAACATAGAATCCAATAAAAATATATATAAATTGAGTGAATATGAGGGTAATCCTTGTATCCTAATGCAATATTATGGTGTTATATAATGCTCGATTTCAAAAGGTATTGTTTCCTAATTCATTATAACCGCATGCCACAAAAGTACAATGCACAATTTCAATGTAAGCTCTAGGTCCCGTTTTCACCCCTAGTAAGCTCAACATGCATGTGTAATAATGATTGTACTAGTAAGGATAACTCCTACTATTTGGCCCAGTGTTCGGAACCGCTAGCTGCAACAACGCTATTTGCTACAGCACTGAGAGTAGGAAACAGCAGTTGCTGCAGCCACAACCAAAGAAAAATCTCTTCCGAACAAAACAAATGTCTCCCATGCATATTTCTTCCACCCTATCATATGCATGAGTGCACCTACCGTATGTGTAGTTAGGGGCATGTGCCCCACCTAATTTTGATTTATTTTTGCACCAAATTATCTACTTAGTTCCTAGCTTGCACTACAAAAAATCAAATATATGTGCTTAGAAAATATTTGACAGGCAATGGGAAAAAAAATGCTTTGAAGGGAAATGCCTCGCTTTATAGTACTCTGTTTGCTTGTTTCTTTGGGATTGTGAAGTTGGACGCATTCTCTTTCATGTATCATATCAGCGAGGGACGCCATGGTGGAGGAGGTGGTTCATAGTGATACTTTTATATGACGAAGCGAAATTAAGGTACTAACTGCATTTTGTGTTTAATATATCATAAGTTCACGCTTTAATCAATCGGGGACGTAGCTCATATGGTAGAGCGCTCGCTTCGCATGCGAGAGGCACGGGGTTCGATTCCCCGCGTCTCCATCAAATTTTGATCTTTTAAACTGCACACTTTTCTGGTGATAATTTTTCTGGTTGGTCTCTGCTTTATATCCTATTTTCCCTAGTTCTTTTCTTCTAAGTTTATCACAGTGTAGCAGAAAGTTATACAGAAAAAGTACCAAAGATATAAAAAAAAGGTACCAAAGGATGAAGGTTTTGTAGCCACTCTTCTATCCTACTGCTAATTTTTACTGAGGTTTACCTGATGGTTTCTTGTTCCTTGATCTTAAACAAAGGCCACCTCCAATGTCTTTTGTGCATAAAAAATATCGTTTTGTAAATCAGCACCTCTGGTTAATTTAGGATTGCATTTTTATTTTGACCGTGTATGTCATATAGGTGCTAACAAGCTACTATTAACACTTTGACTGTTTAATAACTTTTTAAATACTTAGTTACGTAAAATAAACATATGATTAATAGATGTGATGTAGATAGTATTTTAGTAACATAATATATTTATGAGAGTTTAGTTATGCATTAATGAAAAAATAATGATCAAAGTTGGAACAGTAAAATCAACACTGACAGATATTGAAAAACGGAGGAAGTCTCCGTGACCACCGACCAGAGTCAGTTGCTCTTTTGCTCTGGAGGACCCTGGTTGAAACTTGATCCACTCATCCACATGGTGCACTCAAAGCCTACTCAAGTCCTACCGCTGAAGAGAATTCTTGCATTGACGATATGCCTGAAGACACAAACGGGCTGATCATGCCACCACGGCTCAGCTGCTCGAGCAACTGTGACGGCACGATTGATTGGGACGCTGGGTTTCAGCAGCCTGTGTTGATTAAATTTCACAATACGAACCTTGCTCGTGGCCTCGCGCCGTCTGTACTACACACGTTTCGGAATCCGAGTTTGTCCTGATTTTCGCAATCCGAGTGAACAACGGTCTGTCATGACTCGCGAGGCGCGCGTGTGCGAACAATTCCGACTCGACATCCGTTTCCGAGTGCTTCATTGTAATGCAGGTGGTTGCGTCGATCATCCGCGAGCAACAGCGCGCCGTACGTCGCAGGCATCGCCCCTTAAATAAGCGCGGCATCCGGCCACCACTGCGTCGATCGGAGCCCTAAACCAAGGTGCCTGATCGATTAATAGCCACCACCATCGTCGCGCTCCATACGCAGACCTCCTCTTCCTCGACGAGAGCGAGCTCCTTGCTTGCTTCTCGCGTCGGCGAACCATGATGTGCACCGCCGCTCCTTCCGCCCTTCCGGCTGGCCTCGATGGCAGAGCCGCGCTGTCGATGTGCGGGTACGCCGACGATTATGATGACGTCGCCGAGATGGATGCGCTGCTCGGCGACATCGACTTGGTCGTGCACGCGCACCCCACCACCACCACGGGCCTCACGCCCGACCCCTTCGCCCTGCCGATGGCGCCGTCCGCCGAGTTTGTTGCTCCGCCTCGGCGACACGACAGCTACTTGGATGTCTTACTTCGCAGCATCAGGAGCGTCAAGGTTGCGTCTGCCCCTGTCTCTGTGGCCCGGGAGGACGGCCCGACGACTCCCATAGCAGAGCTTGAAGCACCGTTCAGTTACGGCGACGATGATGCCACCGTGTGCGAAGATGTCAGGACGATCAAGACGGTGTCATCCAAGAAGCGTCCGGTGGCGGATCCGAGCGAGGCGTACGACGGCGAGATCGACGCCACGTTCCGGAACATGGAGAAGGACCCCGCCGAGCGGCCGTCGGCGGATTATCTCTGGACGACGCAGGAAGGGAACATGACCATGCTCGATCGCGCCGAGCTCGTGACGTGGATGTACGAGTTCTCCCGGTTCGGCCGGTTCCAGTTACTTCCCCCCGGCGCGCTCCACCGCGCCGTCTCCTACGTCGACCGCTTCCTCTCCGCAAACAAGTTCGACTTTGACGCTCAAGATCTCCGGCTCCTGGGCGCGGTGGCCGCGTTCGCCGCGTCCAAGTACGACGACCGCAGGACCTCGTGGCTGCTCATCAACGCCGACACCATCGCCCGTGACGTCGGCTGCACCGGCCGCGAGGTCATCGACGCGGAGCGCGACCTGGTCGCCGCCCTTGGCTACCGTCTCAGCGGCCCCACGGCGTACACGTTCGTCGACCACTTCACAAGGCGCGACAAGCTGGACACCGACGAGGGCGTGATGGTGA
The DNA here is from genome assembly GCA_007726485.1 of Eragrostis curvula. Classification (NCBI taxonomy): domain Eukaryota; kingdom Viridiplantae; phylum Streptophyta; class Magnoliopsida; order Poales; family Poaceae; genus Eragrostis; species Eragrostis curvula. The sequence continues at coordinate 15,640,977 of CM017439.1, read as the reverse complement.
GGTCCTTGGCGCACCACCTCGCCAGCATGACGCTGCTCGACTACCGTTGCGTGCCGCTGATGCCGTCCGCCGTGGCGGCCGCGGCGATCCTGGTCGCGAGGCGCGTCGTCTTCAACTCCGCCGCGACGCTGCCGCAGAAGGAGCTGTGGAGCGAGGAGATGGTCAGGATGACGGGATACGCAGCCGAGGACCTGGCAGACATCACCAACACCATCTACGAGATGCACGAGCTGGCCGGCGTGTGGCCTGGATGCGCTCAAATGATGGACGACTTCATGTATCGCTACTCGTTGCCTCCTCGGTGATGATCGACGAGCTTGGTGACATGTAGAAACTCTGCTGCAATGTGATTTGTGTGGGGCACTGGACAGTAATAAGCAGCTAGTGTTCCGATTATGTAATGTTCGTGTGTACATCTTATAAACAGTGCTTTTGTTGTGATCTGGTTTCCATGCAAACTAATGTGATCTAACAATGGTGTCAGAACATGCTGATGGACTCGGGGTGCAAACCTCAAAAATTTGTCTCATGCTGTGTTTTGCTGGAACTCAGTTTTCATTGTCATGAATGATCCGTATTAAACCCTTTTTTGCAAGTTTGACGTTTTGGAAATGTTTTTTCTCGCTAATTTTTTTTGTTTAAAATTTTGACTATCATTAGCTTATACTCAAAGCAAGGAATTGTGTCTTGGTATATTTGTTATGACAATGATTACTCCCTCCTTATTTTTAATAATGGTAAAATTTCCGACCAGCTCGAGCTGAGGAGATTAAGGAAAACAATCTAAACCACTAACCTAGCGTCCAGTCCTCTTGCCTTAACGTGCACCGCATTCACTACCGATGCGCCTCTCACACGACCCGATGCCCATCTCCGGATCCAACTCTAGGTTGCCAGGTTCGGCCATGGGCCAAGGAACTTCATCACTACAAGGAAGGCCATGGACGACGAACTAGTAGGATCATCAATACCTTTCTCCCAGCTTGGTGCCTGAATCCTCCCATCCCTTGCCCACCACCTATTCAAGAGGAATTGTTGACTGGCTTCCTGTTAATTTGCTGACAAGTGTGAAATGCTAGGATGAGTGTCCAACTCCAAAACATTCTTTCCTCTGTTAAAAGCCAAATAATTGCTTGTATATGGAGTAGTGGTTAGTTGCACATTGAGTAGAACAACATGCCATGTTTATGAATTGGAGTTCAATGATTCTACTGGTTCAGCTAGGGATTTTTCATGTGTCATGTCCAGTTTTTGCATAGCCTTTACATTCGTCCTCTGAGGCATATCTTAATTGTAAAATCATGTCTGTAAAATTTTCTACATCAACTGAGTCATCTGGAGTCATCAAGCTACTAACAATCTACTTTTTTGCTTCATCAGAGTCCAAATGTGGGTCTCCCTTCTTGTCATTTTGTCTCATTATAGGCGCATGACCATTCTTCAGGACCCTTTTAGGGCTTTTGTCGACCTGTGTAATACCCTTGTCACAGACAAAAAATGTTTTGCCAGTTACATATATAGCTAGATTATCCTAGATGGTGTGTTGTTATTTGAATTTTAACGGTGGTGGTTGTTTAAAAAATGTTTTGACATGCTCAATTATACCTTGAGAAAGTGGTCAGGATGGCGCACATATAAAAGGTTGCTATGAAGGGTTTTGTGTCTTACATTACAACTCCATTGCGATGAAGCATTGGTAGTGAATGTGATGCTTCAAATAAAGCAATAAAAGCTTGCGTGGTTTATGTAATTTATTTGATAACATACAATAATTGAAATTTATGCAATGGACCAAGTAATATTTGTTGATCGGCAAAAAATGGGTTGTTCTTATTTTCTTAACCTACAATTGTTATTTTCGCTCCCTAAGTTTCACTTTTATAGACCTGAAAACATTGCGTTGATATGGACCTTCATCACAAACATGTGGTATGGATCCTTTCAGTTAATTATTTTAGAGGTTTACACTCCATTATTTTATTGATTTTGATTTAAAAATTTTAGAGAATCGAATCGTTGCACCTTGTGACGTTAGAATTCAACTGATTGTCTGAAAAATTTGTTGATTCACATAATCCATCTAAGCTCAAGTTGGCTACAAGGTGTAGTAAAAGCTGTCAATCTCATGAATACAATGTTCAAAATATACGAAGAATACAAGAGTATGGTTAGAATTAGCTCCAAGATGCAACGTCTCATTTTTACAATGCTGGAGTATATCACAATAGTGATAAAGTACTCTTGGGAATCTTCATCCTTGATGTTTGAGATCGTGAAGTCAAGAGGACATCGTCATTTGCGCTTCTGGACCTCCATCCTTTTGTCAATCTCGGTCTGTATGCTCATGTAGTCATCGAGAGGCAGGCCGGTGCTCTGAACAAGCAAAAATACAATAATCAGCATTGCAGACATGGTGTCTTAACAATTTTCTCAGAAAAGAATTGAATGAAAACAGGGACAGGTTCAGTGCTCGTGGAAAGAGTAGATGTAGAATTTTCTAGACTTTGACGATTTCCATGAAACAAACGAACGGGCTGCATGCCTAATTGTGCTACCATGGCTCAACTGCTTGAAGCACATGCGACGGCACGATTGATTGGGACATTTGGTTCCTAGCACAACGCATGGACCTCTCGTGGCTCTGACTTCGCAATCCGAGGGAACAACGGTTTGACATGCCTCGCGAGGCGCGGTTGGTTACGCGCGCGTGTGCGAACCGATCCGAGTCGTCTTCCGTTTCCGAGTGCTTCATCGATACGCAGGTGGCTGCGTCGATCATCCGCAGCCATCGCCCCTCAAATAAGCGCGGCATCCACCACTGCGCAGGAACCCAAAACCAAGGCACCTGATCGATAAATAGCCACCGCCATCCATCGCGCCTCATACGCGCACACGATCAACCACACCTCCTCTTCCTCCCGGTTCCTTTCCTCGTCGAGATCGATCGAGCTCCTTGCTTGCTCCTTTCGCGGCGAACCATGATGATGTGCACCGCCGCTCCTTTCGCCCTTCCGGCCGGCCTCGACGGCAGAGCCGCGCTGTCGATGTGCGGGCACGTCGACGAGCATTATGATGACGCCGCCGAGATGGATGTGTTGCTCGGCGACATCGACTACGTCGTGCACGCGCACCCCATCACCACGGACCTCACGCCCGAGCCCTCCGCCCCGCCGATGGTGCCGTCCGCCGAGTTTGTTGCTCTGCCTCGGCGACGCGCCAGCTGCTTGGAGGCCGCTCTTCGCGGCATCAAGAGCGTCAAGGTTGCCCCTGTCGCCGTGGCCAACGACGACGACGGCCCGACGACTCCAGTAGCAGAGCTTGAAGCACCATTCAGTTACGGCGGCGACGACTGTCCCTGCACCAGCAACTTCGACACCGAGACGGCGTTGAAAAAGCGTCCGGATCCGAGCGAGGCGTATGACGCCGACATCGACGCCACGTTCCGGAAGATGGAGAAGGACCTCGGCGAGCGGCCGTCGGGGGATTACCTCTGGACGACGCAGGAAGGGAGGATGACTATGCTCGATCGCGCCGAGCTCGTCACGTGGATGTACGACTTCTCCCGTTTGGGACGGTTCAACTTACTGCCCCCCGGCGCGCTCCACCGTGCCGTCTCGTACGTCGACCGCTTCCTCTCGGTCAAGAAGATCGCCTTCGACGCTCATGACCTCCGCCTCCTCAGCGCCGTGGCCGCGTTCGCCGCATCCAAGTACGACGAAAGCAGGACCGCGTGGCTGCTCATCGACGCCGACACCATCGCCCGAGACGTCGGCTGCACCCGGTGCGAGGTCATCGACGCGGAGCGCGATCTGGTCGCCGCACTCGGCTACCGTCTCAGCGGCCCAACGGCGTACACGTTCGTCGACCACTTCACAAGGCGCGAACAAGATTGCTCGGTGGTGAGGTCCCTGGCGCACCACCTCGCCGACATGACGCTTCTGGAGTACCGTTGCGTGCCGCTCATGCCGTCCGCCGTCGCGGCGGCCGCGATCCTGGTTGCGAGGTGTGTCGTCAACTCCGCGATGCCGCAGGAGGAGCTGTGGAGCGAGGAGATGATCAAGATGACAGGATACAATACTGAAGACCTGACCGACATCACGGAGACGATCTACGACATGCACGGGCTGAGGGGCGTGTGGCCAGGATGCGCTCAGATGATAGAAAACTGCGTGTACAGATACTCCTTGCCTCCTCGCTGAGGATCGACGAGCTAGGTTGATGACACGTCGAAACTCTCCTGCAAAGCAATTTTGGAAGAGCCTAACTAGTGCTAGGCCGTGTTACAATCCTGTAATGTTTGTATGTATATATGGATGGATTACCGAAACAAAGCTTTTGTCGTTCTCTGTTTTTTCATGCAAATTAGCTAATAGGATCTAAGATTGTCGTAGTATCATGATCAGACGCGGCGTGTACATCTTAGAATTCTGTCTGACGACGCAGTGTTTTCCTGGAACTCAGCTTGTGTTGTCATGAATGGTCTGCGTTAAACCATCCAGTCATGCAATTTGACGTTTTGGACACATGCTTCTTGTCACTTTTTTTTGGATTCAAATTTTGACTGTCACTAATTAGGATTAAAAGCATGGAATCTTATGATAGTTTTTGCTAGCTTTGACCGACAATATCTATAAATATAAAATATTTTAAATAAAAAAGTCACATATTATGACAACTGTTTTTATAGTGTATCTAAGAATATAAACTACACTTTGCAAAAGTTTTTCAATATTTTGCTATTTACAGTCAAAGTTTACAAAGTTTGACTTTGAACAAACCCAGAACACTCTATATTTAGGGACAGACGGAGTAGCTTGGTACCTGAATCCTTCCATCCCTTGCCCACTACCTCTTCAAGAATCATTGTTTACTGGCTTCCTGTTAATTTGCTGACAAGTGTGAAAATGCTAGGACGAGTGTCCAACTCCAAATCATTATTTCCTCTATTAAACGCCAAATGATTGCTTATATATGGAGTAGTGGTTAGTTGCACATTGAGTAGAACAAGTATGTTTATGAATTGGAGTTCAACAATCCTACTGGTTCTGCTAGGGATTTTTCATGTGTCATGTCTAGTTTTTGCATAGCCTTTACATTCATCCTTACGGGCATCTCTTAAATTTAAAATCAGGTCTGTAAAAAGTTTTCTACATCACTGAGTCATCTGGAGTCATCAGGCTACTTACAGTCCACATTTTTGCTTCATCAGAGTCCTAATGCGTCTCTCCCTTCTGGTCATTTTGTGTATCAAATATTTTCTGGAGAAATTATATATCAAATGAATAGACATTATACATTCACGACCATTCTTCAAGACCCTATTAGGGCTTCCGTTGACCTGTGTAACACTTTTGTCACGGATAAAAAATGTTTTGCCAGTTACATATATAGCTAGATTATACTAGTTGGTGTGTTGTTATTTGCATTTTAACGATGGTGGTTGTTCAAAAATGTTTTGACATGCTCAATTATAGAATGTGGTTCCGATGGTACATATATAAAAGCTTGTGTGGTTTATGTAATTTATTCAATAATATACAACAAGTGAAATTTATTCAATGGCTCAAGTAATATTTGTTGATTGGTGCAAAATGGGTTGTTCTTGGCTACTTAACCTACAATTGTTATTTTTGCCTCCTAAGTTTCACTTTTTTAGACCCAAAAACATTGCGCTAAAATGGACCTCATCACAAACATGTGGTATGGACCCTTTCTGTTAACTATTTTAGAGGTTTACACTCCATTCTTTTGATTTAATTTTTAGAGGATCTAGACGTTTTCCAAGATCAAATCTCGTCGTTGCACCTTGTAATGTTACAATTAAACTGATTTTCTGAAAAAATTGATTGATTCACATAATCTAAGCTCAAGTTGGCTACCACGTGTAGTAAAAGTTGTCAATCCATCGTCATATATTTTTGAGTAAATTTTAGAAACCTACAACTATTTGCACCTGAGTAACACAAAACTACGACTTTTGTGATCAATTTTCGAATGCGACTATTTGTACCCTTTGTAACATAAAACTGTGACGTTTGGATCCGGACCCACATATTAAACTGATTTAGATGCGCCTCAATGACCACAGTTTTCTGTTGCACGTCGTCATGTGGTCATTGATATGTAGGCCGGTGCTCTGCACAAGCAAAAATACAATAATCACTATAGCGCGCAGCAAGATGTTCATTGTGTCTTCACAAACTTTTCATAAAAGAATCGAATGAAAACAGGGCCAGTGCTCTTGTGGTAAGAGTAGGTGTAGAATTTTCTAGACTTGACGTCCATGAAACACACGAACGGCCGGGCTGATCGTGACACCATGTGGCTCAGCTGCTGAAGCACATGCAACTGCACGATTGATTGGGACATTTGGTTCCAAGCAGAACGCATGCACATATACCTGGCTGTGGCCTTAATTTGCTTCACCTGTACGCGTTCGGAAGTCGGAACCCGAACCTCTCGTGGCACTGACTTCGCAATCCGAGAGAACAACGGTTTGCCATGCCTTGCGAGGCGCGCCTGTGCAAACCAGTCCGAGTCGTCTTCCGTTTCCGAGTGCTTCGTCGATATGCAGGTGGTTGCGTCGATCATCCGCAGCCATCACCCCTCAAATAAGCGCTGCATCGGCCACTCGGCCGGAGCCCTAAACCTGATCGATAAATAGCCACCGCCATCCATCGCGCTCCATACGCACACAAGGATCAACCACGCCTCCTCTTCCTCCCGGTTCCTTTCCTCGGCGAGAGAGCGAGCTCGTTGCTTGCTTCTTGCGCGTCGAACCATGATGATGTGCACCGCCGCTCCTTCCGCACTTCCGGCTGGCCTCGACGGCGGAGCCGCGCTGTGGATGTGCGGGTACGTCGACGACTATGACGACGCCGCCGAGATGGACGCGCTGCTCGGCGACATCAACTTCGCCGTGCACGCGCACACGGGCCTCACGCCCGAGCCCTCCGCCCTGCCGATGCCGTCCGCGGAGTTCCTTGCTCTGCCTCGGCGACACGACAACGACTTGGAGGCCTTTCTTCGCGGCATCAGGAGCGTCAAGGTTGCGGCCACCACAACCGGATTTGCACCTCTCGCCGTGGCCCGTGACGACGGCCCGACGACTCCCGTGGCGGAGCTTCGAGCACCCTTCAGCTACGGAGACGATGACGTGGGTGCCTGTGCCAGCGGCTTCAACACGATCAAGACGACGGCGTCCGAGAAGCGTCCGGAGCCGAGCGAGGCGTACGACGGCGACATCGACGCCACGTTCCGGAAGATGGAGAAGGACCCCGCCGAGCGTCCGTCGGGGGATTACCTCTGGACGACGCAGGAAGGCAAGATGACCATGCTCGATCGCGCCGAGCTCGTGACGTGGATGTACGAGTTCTCCCGGTTCCGCGACCTGCCCCCCGGCGCGCTCCACCGTGCCGTATCCTACGTCGACCGCTTTCTCTCCGCCAAGAAGAAGATCGGCGGCGACGTCCGCCTCCTCGGCGCGGTGGCCGCGTTCACGGCGGCCAAGTACGAGGACTGCAAGACCTCGTGGACGCGCATCAACGCCGACACCATCGCCCGAGACGTCGGCTGCACTCGGCGCCAGGTCGTCGACGCGGAGCGCGAGCTCGTCGCAGCGCTCGGCTACCGCCTCAGTGGCCCCACGGCCTACACGTTCGTCGAGCACTTCATGAGGCGCGACCAAGATGGAACGGCGGTGAGGTCGCTGGCGCACCACCTGGCCGACATGACGCTGCTCGACTACCGCTGCGTGCCGCTCCTGCCGTCCGCCGTCGCCGCGGCGGCGATCCTGGTCGCGAGGCGTATCGTCGACTCCGCGACGTCGTGCTTCGCGACGCCGCCGCAGGAGGAGCTATGGAGCGAGGAGATGATCAAGACGACGGGATACGCAGCCGAGGACCTGGCCGACATCACGGACTGGGTCTACGAGATGCATGAACTCACGGGTGTGTGGCCAGGATGCGCTCAGATGATGGCCAGCTGCGCGTACAGCTACTCCTTGCCTCCTCGGTGAACGACATCCATGGACACGCCGAAATTCTACTGCACTGCAATGCGGTTTCGGTAGAGCCTTCCTACCGGCCTAGTGCTGGGCAGTGTTCCAATCCTGTAATGTTCGGATGTATGTACATATGGATGGATTAATGAATGGAAGCTTTGTTGTACTCTGTTTTTTTTTTTGAACTGTTGTTGTACTCTGTTTTACATGCGAATTAGTGTGATCCAAGATCGGTATAATATGACGATCGATTTGGCGTGCATCTCTGTCTGTGTATTGATAGAACTCAGTTTTTGTTTCCATGATGATCCGTATGAAACCCTCCGGTCATGCAAGTTTGACGTTCTGGACATGCTTCCTGTTATTCTTTTTCATTTAAAATTTTGACTACCAATGTCTTTAAAGATGCTTGGATTGAAAGCATGAAACTCTTGTGTATTAAATTGTCTTGCAAAACAAATTCCATAGCATCATAATTTCTTTTCTTGGAAATATTTGATTCCATCTCATCATCCGATTGTTAGCATACTTCAATAGAAAAGTGGTCGAGGTTATCATTTTAGATCGCGTGGTCGATTGAACCATCATGTGTTGTGTAACAGGAGGCAGCACTGCTTTTTTATTTGACAATTGATTGACATTACTGCTTTATACGACCAGTGTTATGTATGCAGAACTATCCTGCTAGCCGTGAGACGATAGCCAGTCCCTCGACCGTGTACTCCCGTAATATAATCTTTGATGGTCTAACTCGGTAATACATGACGCTGAAGATGTTTGACGAGAATGTTTGAAGCTGTGTATATTCTGCTAGCGCACAGTAGTGATGTATAGTTCAATAATGAATCAGTGACAGGCTTTCGTTTTAGATCAAACAAAAATTTATTCACGGTTCTTTATAAAACCAAAATGTGGCTACCGTTGGCTGTGCGCTGCATCTATTCCTTGACACTTCAGAGTTCAGACACACCTGGGCTGCGCACAACCACGTCAGAAAGAAATGCCTGCCATTCTGGTAAACACCTGGGCTGCGCACAACTATTTCGTCATCTGCGAAACTGTACTGTGCCAAGAGAGCCCAAAACACATGACCTTTCATCAAATGATGGCATTAAAGTACTCCCACAATTCAGAGCCCAAAACAGGAACCAACTCTGCATTTCGAATCATTCAATCCCAGAAAAGAGAACACTGAACACATGACACCCATCCTAATTCCAAGAATAAACACAGATACAACAAACATTGCCACATAAATAAACATGTTACATTTGTTGAGACATCCTCCATGACAGCTTCTTGACACACAAACAGAGAGCTACAAGTTACAAACACTCCAGACCAGAGGTACTTTATCATATTCTGCTACTCTTTGTTGCTAACTGCACCATGCATAGTTACTAAACAGTCATTTCTTGGCTCCCACAAATCTAATTGGGAGCAATTCTAATCAGAAAAATAAAATTAACCGATACATACTCTTAAATCACAGCAGAAAGAGGATCGTTACTGGCTCTCTTCGTCCTCATCTTCCATATCCTCATCTTCCTTGTTGTCGTCATCGCTGCCATTGCCGGAGGCAGGGGCTGCAGCACTGACATTGTTCTGGTTGTACTGGTAATGTGACTGCTGTGCTGCCGGGTGGTGCCTGCTGTCCTTGATGTGGTACCGGACCTTGTGATTGCTGCTGGTCGCGACATCGGTGGTCATGGCTGCTCTCCTTGAGCCGTTGCCATCAACAGCAGCAGCCATGGGTGAAGCAGAGGAAGCACCACCAGTGGCCTTTGAGAGCTCCATCTGCATCTTGAGGAAGAATTGCACGCGCTGATCCTCCAGCTCCCGTGCAGCCTCCAGGCGCTCGCGCTCCATCCGGAGCTCCTGGTCCCTCTTGGCGCTCTCCACGCGCTCATACACATCCCCAAGCCGCCGGATCGCCTGAGCCAGGTCACGCAGGCCCTTCGCACGGTCACTGCTCTCGGCGCCGTTCGCAGGGGCTGGCTCCTCCACACGCTGCCTCTTCCCGTTCGCCATCGCTGCCATGGGTGGCTCCGGCGGGAACCCGTCGGAGGAATCGGACGATGCCGACGGCTGGGGCGGCGGCGACGGCATCCTCCGCTTGGCCCCCGCCGATGGCTGGAGCGGCGTGCGGGTGCGCTGCGGGAAGCTGAAGCGCGGCGGCACCATGGGCGGGGTGCTCCGGGCGCCCGCTGAGGAGGACGTTGACCCGTGCTTGTAGACGGGGGCGAGGAGGCCGTCGAGGCGGTTGAAGAAGGGCCAGGACGAGTCGTGCTTGCCCCTCTCGATCTTGTACTTCTTCTTGAGCGTGTCGATGCGGTTCTTGCACTGGACGTCGGACTTGGGCGCCTTGGAGTAGCCGTCGCGGGAGGAGACGACCTCGGCGACCTCCTGCCACTGCGGATGGCGGAGGCTGCCGCGGCCGAGGGCGACGAAGCGCTCCCCCCAGGCGTCGATCAGCGCGGAGGTGGCGCCGTCGCTCCACGCGTCCTCCCGACCCCCGCCCCCGCCGCCGCTGGAGGGCGACGGCTTGCGGAGGGGGATGGCCATGGCGACGTGGCCGGGGGGCGCGGCGGCGACGGTGACGGGGTCGGCGACGGGGAGCGGTGACGGAGAGCGCGACGGGGAGGGCGAGGGCGAAGGGGATGCTCCGGCGTCGTCGTCCATGGCCAGAGATCTGGCGGCCGGCGGCGGCGGCGGAGGACGAGGGTTTGGGGATATTTCCGGGATGGGGAGTGGGGAATGCGCCCGAATTTGTTGTGGCCGTCGCGTCCGGCGGCGAGCAGAAGTCGTCGTCACCTGCCTGCCTGTGACGGAGCGGAAGGGCTGCTGCCTTGTTGGGCCGCTTATGACCAACAGGGCCGTGCCGGGCCGATATGCTTCTCTTAGAACCTTTTCTTTTTGAGAAAAATCATTTTCGGCCTAAAAAAGATGACGTTTTCTTTCTTGGCCTTTTTAAAATCCAACTTTTCTATTAAGGCCAAAACCATTTTTTTATTTTTTTGCATGGCTCTTCCATCAATTTTTGACGCTGAACAATGTTAAACAGAGAGTAAAAAGACTATTTACTTTTGATATGAAATAATTTTATTTTTTAAAAAATATCGGAAATTATTTTACTACTCCCTCCATCCTCATTATAATTGTCATTTAGATGTGAGCCTAGAGATTGAGAAGAGGTGGAAAGCAGGGTTTACAAAACCGCGGTAAACCGGACCGGTTACCGCGAAAACAGGAAAAACCGGTCCGGTCCGGTTTACCCGGTTCTCCGGTTTTTGAATTCAAAATTCAAAAAAAATTGAAAATTTGACAAAATTTGAAACAAAAATATGTAAAAACACTAGATGAAATTTTAAGCACAATGGTGGAACAAGAACACAAAAATTCAATCGTTTGATAGGTCAAAAAAATCACGCAAATTTTCTGGGTTGAAAAAGGAGAAAAATTCAAACTAGCAACCTTCCTTGATTTTTTTGACAAACCAAACGATCGAATCTACGTGTTCAGTTTCCACCATTGGGCTGTAAATTTGATCTAGTTTTTTAACATATTTTTTGTTTCCATTTGTTTCAATGTTTCATTTTTTGTATTTTTTTTTTCATTTTTTCTCTTTAAACCGGTTTTCTGAATTCTAGTCCGGTTTACCGGAAATTTCGTCCGGTTTACCGAAAATTTCGACACTTTTTTGTTCAAATTTTGTTATTTGTATTTTGATCCGGTTTTCGACCGGTTTTTCCGGTTTTCGCGGTAACCGGACATCTCAGTCCGGTCCGGTTTTTCCGGTCAAAACGAAATTGCCAACCTTGGTGGAAAGAGGTTGTTGCATATGAAATGAGGAGGAGAAAGACAGAGATAGAAGTGTGTTGAAAAGAAAGAAAGGTATCTCAAAAAGTGAGAATGTCAAGTATTTTGAAACGGAAGGAGTATTTAGTTTTTATTTTAAAATTATGTATCTTGTTTATTTTAAATTTAAAATTAATCAAATTTGAGCATTATTTTATTTCAAATTTCATAATTTTACAAAAAGGTGAACTAAAGTTTATTTCATATCAGGGATAAAAGTCTTTTTACCCTCCGCTTAACACCGTTAAGTGTCAAATCGATAGAAGGGCCATGGAAGAAAACGAAAAATAATTTTGTTCCTAATAGTGAAGTTCAAAATGACCAAGTAATGAAGCGTCATCTTTTTCGAGGCCAAAGAAAGAATTTTCTCTTTCTTTTTCCGAAACACCATTTGCAAGTTGGCACACATTTATACGCGCGCACACCCTACTTCTGTGAGCGTTATTGAGAGACTGAACCGGTTGATTCTGAGATTTACCAAATCACCACAAACTTCACGATGTTGATGGGACGTCTCTTGCCACAAAAATATAATTAGGTCAATTCTAGCACTGAAACCCGAATGGATTGGTCCACCACCAGAAATCTAAAAAGCTAAGCTACACTCTATTTGCATCTACACTAGTCATATTGAACCGGTGACACGAGGATTTTCAGTCCTCTGTACAAAATCACACATTCCTTTCCCTTTAGTTCCGTGTAAAGAAAATTAAACCCGACAACGCCACAAAAATGAAATGGCGAATAGTATCTTGTATATGGCTCCATTATAGAGTTCTTTTAGTTATTTCTGTCAAGATTGAACGGTGGCTTGAGAAGCAAATGTTGAAAAGGAGAGAACGAACCGTTTCCAAAATGAGTACCCCAGTACTCTGCAACATAGTATTAGACATTAGCAACATCATTGTACATACATCTATAAAATTCATCATTTATACTGTAAGTTGATTTGTTTTCCCTTTCCTTGTGCACAATTGTAAGTCTAGCTGTTCTTTTTGTTATGTGTCGACCTTACTTATTTTGACATATATTTTTTATTTTTGGATATTCGATTGATTACTTTTATCTCCATGTAATTTTGTTGTTTGAATGCAGACTATGCAGTGATATTTGCGGCAAATGCGGGATTTTGAAACATGCTATGTAGACAACAGGGGCTAACATGTGCAGTAGCCAATGTTTGAAATCTTGAATCTTGTCTATTTAATATAAGTTCTTGTAATTTGTTCTAAAAGCACTAACGATTGTAATCCTGCTTATGTAATATAAGCTCTCGTGACATCCTCTAAAAAAAACCAACGAGGATATGTGCCCCCCCCCCCCCCCCCCCCTCAAAAATAAAAGGCAATCATTTTGCTCTGCTGGAATTTGCTTGAACCCATAAGGTTGGCATTTGTTCGAGGTATTTGTTCTTCTCGAAAACACAACTTTTCCAAATTTGATGTCAAAAATTGGGTTGTGTTGCAATTGAACTCAACGGAATGGAATTTTTTTCCCTAGGTTGCAAAACAAACTCTAGCAAAAAAACTCTTTCGTATTTGTTATTACTTTCTTCTTTTTCAGTTGATGACATTAAGATATTTTTAAGCTAAAAACTGGACTAAATAAGTTTTCAAAAACGTTAGCATAAATTATTTTCGTTGAGAAAAATAAAAATACACAAAATTCGAGATTGAAGGGACTTCAACATGGATGGATGGGTGTGTATATCCACATCTCCACTCAAAAAATAAAAAATCCACACCTCCACCTCTAACTAAATGGAGCAAGACGCCCGTCTCCTGCCTCAATTCTATCTACCGTTATACTGGAGTAGAATGGTTTCATATCTGTCAAGGTCAACTTTCAAAAGAAAGGAAGGGATAATATATCCAGCAAGGTCTCATCCAAGCTGAATCTCATACAATGTCGAAATCACCATGTCTATTGAAGTTAATTTTTTCCTATCAACAACCCTTTGTGCCTAGTTTGTTTTCATATCTGCCCTCGTCCTTAGTTTTGAAGATTTTTTTTTTTTTTTTTTTTTTTTGGAAAAAAGAAATTTCGATGACTGGGCCTGCAGAACATCTGTGTCAGTTGAACCATAGAACATTCGAACCCGGTTTGTGGAGCAAGCCCTTCAGTTAGAACGGCAGAGCACGGCGGCGGCTCCCTGTCTCGTCCCCCGCGCCGCCGCAGATGGCCGGATCAACCACGCCGGCAGCGCGCGCCCTCGTCATCTGCTGGCTGCCCCCACTCCTCGTCCTCTTCCTCCACGCGTAAGCCACGATTTTTTTCCATCACGCCTCCTCTGCTGAACTTCTCGGTGCCTTCCTGTTGCTCCCTGTGTCCGGCTGCGGAAAGTAGCTACGCAGCCTTTCTTGGCCCTAGAAATGTTAGATTTGCTAGACCATGATGTTTGCATTGGAAGATCTGAGCAAGATTTAGGCCTAATCAAGTTGCCCACCCTTAATTTGAACCCATTGATGGTATCATGGACCAAACTATGTGCAGTGATTCTCGAATCGAGATTGGATCTAGATATATCGAAGCAGCATTCATTTAGGGTGCTCGTAGAGGTGCATTGTAGCTGTAGAAAGGAACTGACTACGTTGTTAGATGCTTGTGCAAGCTGTGGTTGTGCTTTAATGGGATGGATAGGCTTGCAACTTGCAAGTGGTGTGTGAATTTTTGGTGTCATTGATTTAGGTGCTGGAGTTGTGGGGCTGCGGAGAGGGAGAGGACGCTGGCTATGATCAAACCGGATGGTTTGTCAGGTAACTACACGGAGAAAATCAAGGAGGCCATCTTGGAGTCTGGATTCGATATCATCAAAGAGACCGTGGTCCGGCTTGACACGGAGAGGGCCTCTCTTTTCTATGCAGAGCATTCCGGGAGAAGCTTCTTTAATAGTTTAGTGAAGTATATGACGAGGTATGGTTTTGAAAAGACTTGTTTTAATGCTTCAGAAATTCTTTACTCAGTATATGCTCTAGTCATCTAGAATTCTAGATTCTATAAGACTATAACCTATACCATATTTTGCCGTGTATAATTTACACTTAATTCACTGTGATGTTATCTCGTGGGGCTAGATACTTTTGAGTCCTTTCTGAACACTAAGTCATGAGATAAGGAGGTTTCTTTGTTTTTTCTTCTTGCTTCTTGGGTAACGCCCCAAAATATGATTTTTGTTCTGTGATATATTCACTTCTAGTTGATATTATTTTATTGCACTCGAATTTAAAAGTTATAAGCAATACTGAATAATTTTCTTTTAATTTTAATGAATAAATGAATGATGCAATGAAGGTGCACTCTTTAGGTTCTGACTTCATTTTTTGACCATTGAAGTTAGAATATTCGTACTAGGCATTCCTTGGTACATTTTCCACATTAGCATTTCATCGGTGAGCACTTTATAATATGATTAGCTGTGTTTGTGTTTATCTTCAGTGGTCCAGTTCTCGTTATGGTTCTGGAAAGGCCTGATGCGATCTCAAAGTGGCGAGCTTTGATAGGGCCGACTGATGCAAGAAAGGCTAAAACTTCTCACCCAAACAGGTTAAGAGTTGTGCTACTTTTGTTTAATTTGTCAATGATTACGACGAGACAATGTTTCCCAGGAATGAAATCATGCAACATCTGTCAAGAATCTATCAATTTTCTTATCATATCTCTGACAGTACCTAATAACCTGTTTATCATATCCTCACTTTTTGGCTACTACGTTTTTTCACGTTCCACCCGTTTTAGTCACTAACATTATGCTTTCTGTTTCAGCATTAGAGCAATGTGTGGATTGGACTCAGAGAAAAATTGTGTGCATGGTTCGGATTCACGAGAATCTGCGGCAAGGGAAATTTCATTTTTCTTTGGAGATCCTGGTTCTGGTTAGTTTATCTTGCTTTTTTCTTTGTTTCATAAATCGTGAAGACTATACTGTGAATTTTCTGAGTGTAGTATTTGACAATGTAGAAAGGGTGGAACATGACGAGCTGTAGGCCGACTTGATAGTTTCACATCCAGAATCCCAAGAAATTTGCCTGAAGACTTAAGATGGTCGAGGGCTACCATGCCAAAACTTTTTACTGATCCATAACTCATATTGGTGACTGTGCTGACTACAGTGCAAAGAAATAGTTCTTAGAATGTACAATGATTCACTTGGTTTGGTCAGTCTTGTTTACCAAAAACTCTTACCTGGCAGTCCTTTACATTGTCCGCATAGAGCCCCGGCCTATCAATCTCAACAGGGTGGAAGACTGATGAGAACTGACAGTTTGCTCATTAACGGGTGCTAAGTTCAGAAATTCATTCTGATGTAATTATCCGAAGTATGTGCGTATGGACGGACAACACTGTAATAGTATCCAGATTTGATGATTGCACTTTAAAATTCTCGAGGAAAACTTGTCATGTGATTTCGGTTGTTCTAGCAGGTCTTCCTCTTTGACGTTGAATTTATGGAATAACAGTACTACGGTATCTGATTCATATCGTTATCCAATAGTAGTAGGGCATATTGTATTGGGAATGGACTAACATTTGAATCCGAATCAAATTTATGATTTGAAATAGACCTGATCAAAACCTACAATCGCTGCTCTGAAACGAGCACAGAAGTCGGCCACAAACCAATTCAAAAGATAAACTCTTTTTACCCTTTTGGGTACTCTTAACTCCAATTCGCCAAGTTCCATCCCAGATTGCCGAGTTTTGAAGCCTTCTCATGAGCACTGCTTCTGTTGCATTATGTGCTAATGGAAGCAGTAACTCAATTGGAAAGCATAAGCACTGCTTCTGTTGCATTATGTACCTTGCAGCTATACTGAGATTAACGGATCGATTTCCTGATTGAAATCTCAACAACTCAAAAAGGTTGCATTCAGTTTCAGTCACAAAGAACTATATAAACATATCATCTACCTCAAGCTTGTGGATCCATGATGAACTAGACTATTTGTTTACAGGAATCATAGCGCTGTCTGCAGCCTGCAGTACTGCTGTGCGGTTGCACTGCCTGAGTGTTTTCTCTATTCTGTCACCAGTAAAAATGAGGAGGGAAGTTCCTGTTTGACGAGGGTATGGCAATTGACGCTTTAGACTTTCGAGAGTGATTTGTTGCATATTTCTCTCCTATCATTCTTCAGCTTAGTGCCTATATTAGGTCGTTTGCCCTTTCCCCCTTTTCTTTCTCTTGTTGAAATGAATGTTGCTTTTCGGAAGAAATGAGCAGAATTCTTATCACAAAAATAGCAACCAGCAGCGTGCTTTGGTGAAACCGAGCTATCAGACGTCATTCGGACATCAAATCAGTTCATTTATATCTGACGCTGCCTGAAAGACCAAAAGTTGATTGGGAAGCCACTTGCTGCCAGAGTGATTGGAGTCCAAGGCCACCACCTACGAAGTACAGAGAGCATAGTCCTAATCGGGAAGAAACGTGGTGTCAAAAACATTCTTGAAACGCAGACCATGGCGATGGGCGCAAACTCATCAGCTCGTTTTCCGGAGACGACAAAGGTAGACCCGGGTCCAGATCCTACGCCCGGGCCCGGCTGAATGAGAGATCGCCTCAGTTTCAGTGAGGAAAAAAGAAATACCATTTCAACTCGCATGCGTTTCAGAAACTCCGGAATGCCTGCGTGATTCTGAATCTAAAGGGATGCGAAGGAGGATAGCACGTGGAAGTATTGCAGGAGGCAAGCGTCCGGATTCAAGGCATGGCCAGGACATGGCCCTCTGATGATGAGGTGCTCTGCCTTCGTATCGCATGAAACCCTGCTTGTTATCTGGCGCTTGAATTCCGTGCCGATAGCATGTTACCAGATGAACGCATATTTTCCAGCTTATGCGTGCTGCTAAAGACACTGCAGGAATTCTGCGGCTTGTGGCCGTGTAGTGGAGTCTCTACTCAGCCATTCTGATCTCCGGTGGCCTTCTCAGGCAAGAACTCAGTTCTCTGTTACCTGAAACCTTCCTCGTTCCTACGATCCTCGACCATCGGGTTTCGTATCCAGAAGATATTGGCGTTACGTGCACCAGTGAGAAGTAGATGTACATGAGCCAGACGTTTTCCAACGTATTTACGCGCAAGGAACCTACGATTTAATTAATTGCTCGGTTTTTTATGTCACGATATCTTTTGATTTGACACATGTCAATTCTGGTTAATTCGGTTTTGCTTAAGACAAGGTAGTGGTTGTCCTCTTTGCTCCTTTTAGATATTCGGCTCACGTTTTTATTAAGCCTATTGATGGACGCCTGAATTTGTGACGAGTAGGCGACGAGCACGCGATGCTTGGATACAAGAACAGAGTAGCTAATTAATCAAACAACGCATATCCTTTCAAATTTTTTTTGCAGGAAATTTAACCCATATATTGATGATAGTTAGGACTAATAGGGGGATTACAGAAGAACGAATTTACTCTCACCTATTTGCTTGCTTTAAAATTGAAAGGAGGATGAGCAAAAAAAAAAAAAAAAAAGAAGAGCAAGAACAAGAAAGCATAGTCTTCTATATCTGCATGCAACTGATGGGTCCGCCATGGCTATCCCCACCACAGTTGTTGACTGATCGTTGCACCAAAGCCCTTTGGTGTCTGCATGCAGGAAGGAGAGTTGGTGTCACTCGATCGGCGCGGTGGTACCCAGCGATGGCGACGCCACCGCCACCGCCGCCCGGCCCCAAAGGCTTCAGTTCAGTCATGGCTGCTGGCTTCACCAGCACGGCCTGGTGCTGACCATGAACGGCGTGGCGAAGCAGGGATCCACGCCGATCCACGGCGCCGACGCGCCGGGCGGCGCCGGCGGGCCTGTCAACGCCGCCATGTAGATCGCGGCGAGCCTGCGGACCGCGCGCCGGAGCCACCGTGCCGTCAGCCACCGCCGCAGGAGTCCCCGGGCTCGCGCCCCTCCCCTGTCTCTTCCACCGCCGCCGCCGAGCCGGACGACCGGGACCTTCCGGCGCCGGCGGCCCAGCCCGCGCCACCGCAGCCGGCGGCCCGGCTCGACGTTGCATGGCACGCCTCCCATCCCGTGGCCTGATCTGACACCTCTCTCTCGCTCGCTCTCCCCCCTGCTTATTCGATCGTCTATCCTCCGTCTCGTGTCTTTGGTTTGTCAGGCGCCTGTGGCCTTGGCGAGTACTGATATATGGAGGCCGGGCCGTGAACTCACATCCAAACGCATTTACAGGCGTGGCGCCACGAAATTTGCATGAGCAGGATGACGAGTGGGCCATAACACCATTCTTCTACTATGGTAATTTTTTTTTTTGAACTGATATGGTAAATATATTGGCATAGTAAGTTAGGAAGCTATAGCACTAATTAATTGGGCTAGCTCCAACCCCACCTTTGGTAGTTTAGCTACAAATAAAGCATGCTACGAAATGAGATGCTATTCTAAGCAGCATTTTTCCCGGGAGCCACAATTCCTTTTTTTCTTTTCTCTCCAAACAGCAGCTTCTAGCCAGCCAGCCATACCCCACCCATACGCATCTCTGGCGTGGCTGTAAGTTTCCTTCCCAGCCAAGAACTGTGAAACAGAAGGTGCAGTACTTCAGAAAATACGGAACTTGATTTTGGGCAATGCTGAAATGTTTCAGAATTGTTGAAATGTTACACGTTGAGGCAGACATTGTTTTTTTTCAAAAACAGAAAATTAAACCATTGTTGGCTTGTTTCCAGAAATTCTGAGGGCCATTTTCATTGTACTTCTAGTTCCTTGCAAGTCATTCGTTACTTGAATCGGTAAGACTTTCTCGCATTGGTAAGGCTTTGCCTTGAGTGGAGTCAACTACCGAAAGCAGCCAAACTTCAGTACCACCCCTGCCTTCCGCGTCATGCAAGCATGCGTGCGTTTCTGCTTCATCTTCTAGCGGCGGTGACGAGACGAGGGCGGCATCATCATCAACAGCTAGTAGATATGCCTATGCCTATGCGGCTACGGCTGCCGCCTCACACCACCTCCGCCGCGGTTCCTATCTCTAAATCTTTGACTCACCGGCCGGCCGGTCCCCGCCGCTGCATGCCCCGCTTTGGAAGGTTTCGCCGCCGCAAGATGCTGTACGTCGAACACTTGGCGTGCAGTTCATGCGCACCGTTTATGTCGTGTGGTTGTGCTTGTACTGTGTGCGTCCCGGCGTGGTACTCGTGCTGGTGGCGCCTTGACTTGCCGTGAGCGATTGTTGGGTTTCTACTCTCACATTGTACTTGATTCTGATCCCGGAAGATTTGCGTTTTGGTACCTCCAGGCTTCATCAGCAGTTGGGATGAGCAGTTCGATGCTGCATGTGCTGGTCTATCGAGATGTTATTGGCGAGTGAGGCTCTTTGTTCTTTCTCGAGGACAGGTTGGGCTTGTGGTTGGCCAAGCACTGAAAGAGGGATCCACGACGTGAACTGAAACGAAGCCTGCCTTTTCTATTTCCATCGTTGGTTGTTACTCCTCGGAGACAAATTTTTTATTTCGTTCTGGTATAATAAAGTTTTCTTACATCTAAAGATCAGACAATTGCCTTGCCGATCCGCCATCGAAGACACGCTGCAGCGTGGCACTGTAAGGGCCCCTGAAGCAGAGCAATCACCGTCGCCACCGTTGTATCCGTTCGTCAACGGAAGGCAACAGCGCTCCTCTTGGCTGGTTTTCCTGCAGAAACAAGCATCGGAACCTGGAAAAGGTGGCCTCCTCTCCTCTGCGTCAGGCCCAGGTTTGGTTGCTTCCATGCGCCGTAAATGAAGGAGACCCCTATATCACCCGGCAGTTCTACATGCCACTTTTGTTTTGTCCGTGGCGCCAATTTCAGCTTCTTTTGTTTCAGTTTGCTGGGGTTGTTTCCTCAATGGAAACTTGATGGAGTCAGCCTGTGCGGTGGCGTGGCTGCAACTTATGCACTGGTACGCATGCTACTTCATCCTCCGTCCTTTTTGGATGGATGATATTTCCGCCTTCTGCCATAGAGAAGCCGGCAAAGACGCATCACCTTGCCCTCCGAGATCAAGCACCACAAACGGACGAGGGAGTATGCTGTATTAGGCTGCAGCAAAGGTTCCCTACTGAGTACTTGAGCATCGTTGATTCATGGATGTAGCATGGTGAAGCTTAAAGCTCAATCTCAATGGATCACCACTAAACAAACAATTAAGTCTTAATTTCTACCTGCCTAGTAACATGCAGCATAATGACTCCTTACATTTTGGGTTCCCGTTAGTTTACACTAGCTTGTGCCCCTGCTACGACAACATTTGATATATATATGGCAAATCAAATAACCAAAAGGTGATATGTGTTTTGGTGATAAAGCATGATATCAGATAGATTTATGCTTCGGCGCAGAAAAGACACAAAAATACCATGTCACCCCAAGCTTCGTCCGTTTCAAGGCATAGAGCTTCATTGAACCTCTTAATTCCTTATTTACGTACAAAACTTTCTCTTAAACTAGGTCACGGGGGCATGTGTCCCCTTTTTCTTCCCAAATACTTTTTTTTTTTGCAAATGGTATAACATGCTGAGAAAATAAAACCACATTCTAAGTTCAATAGGGTGAACCACAAAAAGAAAGGAGAGGGAGAAAGAAGGAGAAAGAGAGATAGGAAAGAGCAACACTATAGGGGTACTGTGGACGACGGCTGATAGAGACCTTTTATTGACATCAAGCTAACAGGGAGTCTCCGGCTCTTTGGTGCAAATAGTTGTAGTTTACTGAAATTTACTCAATTTATTAAGATCTATTTTTGGATAATGAGAAATGTCATAGCCTTTGCTTCAAACTGAAGCTAGAACCAAAGCGTTACAGAGTTCACAACACTTTTATTTGCATACATGTAAAATAAAGATGTTTAATTAGTATTAGGCACATGTGGTGCAATTTTATCAATTATAATTGAATCTATGTATGAAACTATAAACTATTGTTAGATTAGGGTTACAACCTTGATAGTGAAAAATTATCCCGCAATCGTAAAAGCTACAATACATTTGTCGGGTACCCAAAACCAGGTACCCGCGATTACCCACATAACCTCGCAATCATACCGAAATGACCAAGGACTGGGCCAGAAGCCGTGGATGTCTCCGCAGGCACCAAGGTCAAAGTCCAGCCCACGACGCGTGACACAGCCCGCAGCCGGGGAGGCCGCGCGGGCAAAGGAAGGCCCGATTCCTCGACCGACCTCCCGACCCCCGGGGTCGGGAAAAAACTCCGCCTTGGCCGACCCCGGGCGTCCGACCCCAGCCTCCGACCTAAAGGGTCGGACCACCGAAGTCGGAGCTTGGCCGGTGGAGCGCATTAAATGGGCCGCAAGTGGGCGTCCTTCGGCACTGTCCGAAGACGTGAACCGCAAGCCCCGCACGTCCCGCAGGGACGGTTGACAGTGGTCAAGCCGCCTCACCATGCGGTAACAGTGCGAGCCGAACAGGGTCGCACAGTGCTCAAACAGGACATGGACATCCCCGCCGCAGTTGAACTGTAGCAGCCGTCGCCGCCCACGCCCGGAGGAGAAGGCGTCGAGGACGGACGCGCCCTTCCCTGCTGAGCCGCCTACCTACATCGAGCTATTTACCAATTCTCTTACTTTCTTTTTTTTTTTCCTCCATCCTTGTAACAGTCAACTCTCCCTTGACAGATAAAAGGGAGAGCTTGACTCGCGGCTTGTCACACCCCAAAATTTCAGTTTTGGGATGTGAATCGTTTTTCTACTTCAAAGACCAATTTTCTCAATTTAATTTAAGTTTAAAAGAATTTATTTTGTTTAAGATTTTGTTCATAAAATATTTTTTTACCATTTTGTTTGTATAATAAAGAATCTTATTTTTTCATAAAACAATTATGAAACAAAGGTATTTATTTTGGTTTAAAAGATTTCTAACAAGATATTTTTTTCATTCGTGAAAACCATTAAAATAAATTCGTTTAGTTTGTCTTATCGAATGTTTGTCTCAAATGATTTTTTTAATTAAGTTGAAAGATTTATTTAAAGTGGTTTGATTATGAAAATGTTTTAAATAAGCAAAGTTTAGTTTGTCTCATTACTTCAAAAATGCTTGCCTTGAGTTTCAAGTGTTTCATTTGAAATGGTTTGCTTCTTTTCTTTATTTCATAAACCAGAAAATAAAATAAAACAATACCCTTCCTAAATGGGCCCCAAATCCACTTAATCCTGTCCTTAATCATTTTCTCACCTCTCTCTCACGTGCAAAACAATCAGGCAAAATGGCCCAAGTCAAAGCCCAGCCGCATGTAACTTATCTGCTCATCTTCATCTTCCCAACAACATCATTCCTTTAATCCTTTTTCCAAAAACGCCATGGCCAGCCAACAAGAGCTCCCTGTATAGCGCAATAACCATGCACTCATGCCCCATTACGAGTAAAATTGATTGCCCACTGAATCTTCCATCAGTTCCCATCAAAAAGGGATGAAACCGACGTTGTAATTGCCATAACCCGCCCCTCCTTAATTGCTGCCGTTTCTGCTAACTCCCAGCCGCATCCCTCCCTCTCTCGGACCTATAAACCAGAGCCTGGACGCTCCTTGGCCGAGCTGATGACCTCCTCTTCCTCCTCCATCCAATCCCGAGCTCTGCAGGTCGAGTTTCCCCACGGCCTTCTCTGCTGCCAGCCTCGTCCAGCCGCACGGCCACCGGTTGGCATCTCCGTTCCCGTTGATTCGACCAACGAAATCGCGCTAAATTTCACCAGGTGATGCTTCCCTTTCTTCTCTACATCATATCCAAATATCATGGCCAGAGGAGTCATGATGCATCAGAAATCTTATTCGCCATTCCTTCTGACCCTGTCTGTTCATGTCCAGCCGCGGCGCCTGGTTGGCATCGATGTTCCCGGCGATCCTTCCAGCGAAATGTCTCCAAATTTTACCAGACGATGCGTCTCGTCGTCCTCTACAACATATTCAAAGGTCTTCTCCAGAGGTGTCCTGAAGCGACCAGGATCTACTTCGCCATGTACCTTGCTCCCTGCTCTCTGCTCGCGCCCAGAGCGTGCTGTGGTAACTCTTTCCTTGTTCTGCTCAATCCAGAATCTTTCTTGATGCACTTCCCATACCATTTTGTGTCCCATCAATCCTGTATTGTGATCACAGGAGTCCTTGCTTCGATCAACATCAGTGTTTCCAGGAATGCGATTTCCTTCATCAACTGTCGCAGCAGATCCTCGATGTGTTTCGACCGCTCGATCTCTGATTCTTGTAAGTTTCTGTCCAAACCATCATGCCATCATCATGTTCCACATAATTCTGAGCATTCCGGTTTAATCCTTGTTGCAAATCCTGCAGCCAATCAGCAGGAACGCGCAGGCCTTCTTCAAGCTGTCTGTGCGCGGCCACCAGCTGGCACCGGTGTTCCCGCTGTTCCATCCAACCAAATGCCGCCATTCTCCACCATCATGTGCCTCTTGTCGTCCTCAACGTCTCCGAGAAACAGTTCTCCCAAAAGATTATCATGCACGGCGAAATTGAAGACGCCGTGGCCGCCGTCTCATGTCTGCGCGCGTTCAGGAAGTGCGCCTGCAGTTCTGTCCTCGTTCTGGTCAATTCCTTAGCCAAATTGATGCAGTGACCATTTATTAATGTGTTCCACAGAACCTTCTTCATCCTTGTCAGAGGAATCGCTGAGATCGGACTCGAAGCCACTAG
Organism: Eragrostis curvula; assembly: GCA_007726485.1. NCBI lineage: Eukaryota > Viridiplantae > Streptophyta > Magnoliopsida > Poales > Poaceae > Eragrostis > Eragrostis curvula. Next base: position 15,616,475 of record CM017439.1, on the reverse strand, counting down.
GAATGCGGTGGGCGTATGTGCTGTCCGCTACACACAAAAGCCCGAGTTGCGCTCATCTCTCTAAACAGCTGCATCCCTGTCTTGGTAAAGATAGTAGAAACCCAGTCACTCATGTTATGTTCTTTAGTTTCTTATCTTGCAACTCTAGCACAATAGCCCCTGTTTAACTAAAATATAGTTCAGTTTGTGTCCTTTCCAAACCAAGCTCATTTCAGTCACACGTCCAGTTAATCTTCACAAACAAAATTCATTTGTTTCATATACATCTTTCCTGTTTGCCTATCCATTGTACACCTGGAACAACTTTGTTTATTCAGTTTCATTTCAATTTAATTCTCAACGTTTGTTTCATCATATCTTTTTGCTCCTAACTCCGAATTAAGTGATTCTTTCTCCTAAATTCTCATCACAACCTAACCTATCACACCATAGCCCTTGTTAACCCATTATCTTATTGTTTAATACCCTGCATTTTTTATTTATTGTATGTTTGTTTTCATGTTTGCGCGAATAGGAATAATGCTCGGCAATCGTACGAAGATATTGAAGATCAAGAATATACTCACTGAGCAACATAACTAAAGAGGCAAGTGTCCTTAACCATATTGTACCTAGCTTACAAATGTTTTGTTTGAAAAATTGCATGCTTGAGTCAAATGAATGCGAACCTATGTGTAGGGTTTACTAGATTTCCATATCACTTTTCCTTGTCGCCTTAGTTTGCTTTACTTGTTTATGGGTAGAATTGCTTAGCCTTGCTCTGTGTCGGGTTGGGAAAGATTTAACATGATTAATTGAACTTTCGTCACATGAGGGTTAATGGGTAATTTCTTTAGCAACATGGATGGAGCTAGGGATTTGGGTGATTGTGGTTTGGGAGCTGTGCTGGGGTTACCGGCAGCTCGGGGACTGTGCAGGGGTTACCGGTAGTCCCTTGGTTTTGTTGATCACCTAAATCTAAGGACCGGTTCGTGGAGCGACCACCCATGAAAACCGTACAGCCACGAGTCCAAGAATGGGCGCGGCCTGGCGTATTACATTGTGGAGACCAGTTTTGTGCATGCCAAACGGCGGTGCGAGGAAGGCGGGTATGCTGGAATCGTCGGGAGAGAGATGTGTGGGGACAGGAGAGTTACTCCTCGGAACCATCTGGCACAAGAGGGGGCCTCTAGGGGTCAAGGGTATACTTCCCCTATCGGTGGAACCTTAGTGGGCACGTACAAGTTGGAGGAAGCTGTGGAAAAGCCTTGTTGTGATCTCCTGGCCGCACACCTAAGGAAGTGTGCATGTGCTTGGCCGGCATCGGCATAAAGGAGACTTTAGTCCACCTGGTAACAGGGGACGGAATCACAACTCGTGGGGAAATGTGTACAACCTCTGCAGAGTGAAAACTGTCATGACAGGCGTGCTCACGGTCAAGAGCGGCATGGACCCTCACACGATTAGTTGGGACTGATGGTTGGATGGGAATCACAGTGGGGTAACTGTGATTGGCTACAGGTGGAGTAACCTGTAGAGACGACAGGGTGGTTGGAACCCTTGATCTTGGCAAGGTGGAGTAACCTTGGCCGTTTGGAGATATATATCACTTAGTAAATAGGAGCTGCTTTTATAAATGTTTTATTCAATCACATTTATGCAAATAAGCCCCTGTAAGCCTTTCTTGTTATCAGCCAACATGTCATACTTTCCCCCACTTGCTGAGTACTCTATGTACTCACGCGGACCCAAAACCATGTTTTATTTGTTGCTCAGTGAATGAAGACATCGAGGAGTACTTGAAGATGGAGAAGCGGTGTTCTAGGCATGCGGTCTTCCGGTCGACTTCCTGTGGGATTGAAGGACGCCAACGTTTAGATTTATTTTTTCCGCTGCAATGTAATCTTTCTTTTAGACCACTTGTCATTCTTGTAACAATGTTATCGATTTAATAAAGATATTGTCCTTTTATCACATATATTGTCCTGTGTGCGTGAAAATTGATCCTGGGCACGCATACAGATGCATTCGGTTTAGGTCATTAAAATCGGGTGTGACACGGCTGGGGGACCGCATTCTCATTTTCTCATTCGCACACACACTCACTTTGGCCTTGCGACGCACGCAAGGACGAACTCCACGAACACTTAGAGACTTGGGAGCTTCTCCCTCTCTCGAAGAGCTTGTAACCCCTACTACGAGCAACACGAACCAAACCAACTCACTGGACGTAGGGCTTCGATCGCCCGAACCAGCCTAATCCCTTGTGTCTTTCTCACCCTTTCCAATCAACCGCAGCGCGTAGTCTAAATTTACTCGTCGGCTAGATTTCTCAACGCCGACAGTTGGCGCGCCAGGTAGGGGACCTCTGCGCGTTACGGTTGCGATTCTCGCCGCCTTCGATGGTGGCTGCATCGTCGACGAACGGCGCTCTTGCCCACTCCGCTCTTCCCTCCGCACCAGGTCATCCGATTCGGAAGCCTGGAGTTCGAGGCCGACTACACCGGCCGCCTGCAGCTGACGCAGGACTACCCACCCCTCTTCGGGAGGGGACTCCTGACCGTCCATCCCCGGCTAGCCCGGGACATGGACGGCACCGACTACGAGGTGCGCATGGAGGCGCACTTCGGTCCGGATCCGCGGCCCGACGAGTACCGCCACGTGCAGTATATGCTCGCCACCGTGGCCCGCCAACTCCATGGCCAGCCGCCGTACCCACCAGAGGATGAGTTCTGGGGGCGCCTTCACGCTCTTCCCCCAGCGCTGCGGCGCATGATGGAGTGGCTCGACCAGCTAATCACCACCCATCTCACGCCTACGCCCCAAGCTGATGGGCGTCCTCGGGGGTGCGCCACGGTCCGACACCAACCGTCCCCGCGACCCACCGTCTCTGCAGGTGGCGCGAACACGGTCACCGCCCTCTGCGCTTGGGATGGTGATTGCGAACGCTGTTGTCCCCCTCGAACGGGGCCGCAACGGTCTCCCATGCCGCATCGAGGCGTATCTTGGCTTGGAGCCACGTGTATCCGAGTGCCGGCGCGTTTTCTACGCATTGGCAAACATTCTGGTGCAGCTCGAAGGATGGGGACATCTCCCGCCAGAATCTGACTTCTGGCGGCAGGGCGTCCCTCTGCCTCACGGGCTCCGCAACGCCGCGGGCCAGTTCGAGCGCGAGCTTGCCCGCCGCCTCTCGTCGGCGGCGTGGGCGGGCCCGCCCATGGCTGAAGCAATGCGACGCGACCCGGTCATTTCACCTCCTCTCCCCGCCGCGGCTGAGGGTTGGCCCGGGGCTCGCGCCCTTCGCTCCGACACCAGCGCCGACTCCGACTCCGATTCCGACCTCCTCGACGAATGCTTCAATCTCGGCGGCTATGACCCGGCACGAGAGTGCTGCATGGTCGGCAGCGCCGAGGGCCATGACGAGGACTTGGAGGATGGTGGAGACGAGGAGAACGGCGACGAGAACGACGTCGACCCGGTGGGAGCCCAACCTCCACCGGTGCTCGTCGACCCGGCTGGGATTCAACACGTCCCTTAACAAGCCCCGTTGGCCCCGGCAGGCGCCGCGGGGGTGAGTCGTGACGTCGTCATGGCCGAGGCGAACGCCGCGGCTGCGCACGACCACGACGTTCGCCAGCTCCTCGCACGAGAGCGGGAGCTGCAGGAGCACGAACGACTCCTGAGACTGGAGCGCGAAGTCATCAAGCAAGAGCTGACGCAACGCCGGAACCAGGCGCAAGCCAGGGCCCGGCAAGTTCAGCAGCAGATCGTCGAAGACGCTGGAGGGGGCCTCGCACGCTTTTCGCGCACAAGTCAGAACATTGCAGCGGCGACGGCTCTCCTGCGAAGGATGCAACCGCTGACGACCTCGGAGGAGCGGCACGACCGGAAAGAACTCGAGAGCCTTCTCCGACTCGCGGCGGATCAGCTGGCCGAGAGCTCCCTGTCTCGATGACGGGGGCGTAGCTCCGGCGCACCCGCCACGAGTGACCGCGATGGTGAGGCCTCGGTTCAGCAGACCCCACCTGCGGGAGGACGGAACCTGCCGCCCATCCACCAGCGCATCGGCAACATCAAGGATGCTCGTGTGGTGCTCGAGGCGCGACGACGTGCATAAGGAAATGACCAGCGATGCCAGCCGGTCAACCGTGGTTACTCCGCACGTCGCGGAGGTCGGTACGACCCCGAGGAGGATCGGAGCCCGAGCCCGCCGCCGGCGGGTCCCCGGGCATTTGGAGAAGACATCTTGCGCGCGCCGGTGCCCCAGCGGTACCGCGCGTCGGGCAACATCACTAAGTACTCCGGAGACTCGAATCCGGCCACGTGGCTGGAAGACTACCGGCTAGCCTGCCAAGCTGGTGGAGCGGATGATGACCTGTTCATCATCCGCAACCTGCCGCTCTACCTTGCCGACACCACCCGCGCCTGGTTGCAGCACCTCCCGAGAGGATGCATCCAAGGCTGGGCGGATCTCAAGGAGATCTTCGAAGGGAACTTCCAGGGGACGTACGAGCGACCCAGGAACTCCTGGGACCTCCGCAGCTGCAAACAGAAGCCTGACGAGTCCTTGCGAGAGTACATCCGGCGCTTCTCCAGGATGCGCAACTCCCTCCCCAACGTCGTCGACGCTGACGCCATCAGCGCGTTCCTGACCGGAACCAGAAACAAGTCGCTGGTCCACAAGTTTGGGTGCAAGTGCCCCTCGACCACCAAGGAACTGCTAGACATTGCCACAAGTCACGCCTCCGGGGAGGACGTGGTCGGAGCTCTCTTCGAGCGTCCAGTCGGGAAAGAAGAAGAAGAAGAAGAAGAAGAAGAAGAAGAAGGGCAACCTCCTTCGGCAGGAGGCATCCCTCGTGGCGGCCGTCGAGCGCAAGCCCAAGCCAAAGGCCACCAACGAGGCGATGCCTGACCACTTCGAGAAGCTACTTGAGGGACCGTGCCCAAACCATCCGTTCCCGGTCAAGCATTTGTACAAGGACTGCGGCCTCATGCGCAAGTTCCTCGCCGGGACACCCAAGAGGCACGACGCGAAGTCGTCCGACCCCAAGGGGGTAGAAGGCGACAAGGAGCCCGACGGTCCATTCCCCGAGACCAACGCAGTCCTTATGATCTTCAGCGGACTGGATGCTTGCCTGCCAAGCGCCGACAGAAGGTGGAGCGCCGGGAGGTGTACGCCGCGGAGCCGGCGGCCCCGGAGTTCCTCAAATGGTCAAACACTGCGGTCACCTTCGACCTCTCTGACCACCCCGACCGACTCCATCGGCCGGGACGCTACCCGCTCGTCGTCGACCCCATCATTGCGTCGACAAGACTCACCAAGGTGCTCATGGACGGGGGTAGCGGCCTCAACATCCGGTACGCCGAGACCCTCGACGCCATGGGGATTGATCGCAAGAGAATCCGACCCACGGGGGCTCCATTCCACGAGATTGTCCCGGGAAAGCAAGTGGTGCTGCTCGGACAGATCGACCTGCCCGTCACCTCCGGCACGCCCGAGAACTTTCGCACCGAGACACTCACCTTCGAGGTGGCGGATTTCCCGGGCGCGTATCATGCCGTTCTGGGTTGGCCGTGCTACGCGAAGTTCATGGCCGTCCCAAACTACACTTATCTCAAGTTCAAGATGCCGGGGCCCAAAGGAGTCATCACCGTCAGCACCTCCATACAGAGGGCGCATGAGGTCGACCTCGAGAACTGCAACCTCGCCACCGCGCTGGCCCACAAGGAGGAGCTGCCGGCCGTCAATCAGCGGGAGGAGAGTGACGCGCCGGACACGAAGAAGACGACGGGCTCCTTCGACCCCAACCACGACACCAAGTCGATCCCGCTCAACCCTTCCGACCCCAACAGCAAGGTGGTGCAGATTGGGGCCAAGCTCTCCGACAAATAGGAAAGCGCGCTCGCCGACTTCCTCCGCGCCAACCAGGACATATTCGCGTGGAAGCCTTCTGACATGCCGGGTATTTCTCGGGAGGTCGCTGAGCACTCCCTCTGCATCAAGCCGGGCTCTCGACCCGTCAAGCAACATCTCCGTCGTTTCGACAAGGAAAAGCACAAGGCCATCGGTGAGGAAATAGCTAAACTCTTAGCAGCAGGCTTTATTAAGGAAGTGTATCACCCTGATTGGCTAGCTAATCCTGTACTTGTTCGTAAGAAGAACGGTAAATGGAGAATGTGTGTTGACTATACGAATCTCAATAAAGCGTGCCCAAAGCATCCCTTTCCTTTGCCGCGCATCGACCAAATTGTAGACTCGACAGCGGGGTGCGAAACCCTCTGTTTTCTCGATGCTTACTCGGGCTACCACCAAATCCCGATGAAAGAGTCGGATCAACTCGCAACGTCCTTCATAACTCCCTTCGGTGCATACTGCTACGTCACCATGCCCTTCGGACTCAAAAATGCCAGGGCGACGTACCAGAGATGCATGACCAAATGCTTCGGAGACCTCATCGGCGAGGTCGTAGAGGCGTATGTTGACGACATCATAGTCAAGTCCAAACACACCGACCAGCTGCAGACTAAGGGCGAACGGAGTCAAGCTGAACTGGAGAAATGCGTCTTCGGCGTTCCCAAGGGCATGTTGCTCGGATTCTGCGTGTCCGAGCGGGGTATCGAGGCGAATTCCGACAAGATCGACGCCATCTTCAAGATGGCGCCAATCCAAAATGTCAAGGGAGTCCAGCGAGTCATGGGCTGCCTTGCGGCACTGAGCCGATTCATCTCACGACTCGGCGAGCGAGGTTTACCTCTATATCGTCTTCTGAAAAAGTCCGATCACTTTGAATGGACAACGGAGGCTCAAACAGCGCTGGATGATCTCAAGTCCGCGCTCACCAAGCCACCTATCCTGACCGCCCCGACCCCGGGGGAGACACTTTTGCTCTACATATCTGCCACGACGCAGGTGGTGAGCACGGCGCTGGTCGTGGAACAAAATGAACCCGGGCACGCGCTCAAGGTTCAACGGCCCGTGTACTTCATAAGCGAGGTCCTTTCCGACACCAAAACGCGCTAGATCCAGATCCAGAAAATGATCTACGCGGTCGTTATCACCAGGCGCAAGCTATGACATTACTTCGATGCCCACCATGTGGCCGTCGTGACCTCCTTTCCCCTGGGCGAAGTCCTCAGAAACATGGAGTCATCTAACAAGATCGCAAAATGGGCGATCGAGCTCATGGGGCAAGACCTTGAGTTTGCCCCTCAGACAGCGATCAAGTCCCACGCACTCACGGAGTTCATCGCCGAATGGACCGAGGTCCAGCTCCCAGCCGCTCCTGTCGATCGGGAGTGCTGGAAGATGTACTTCGACGGCTCCCTCACGAAAAAGGGAGCCGGAGGAGGATGGGTACTCGCCTCGCCACTCAAAGTGCGGATGAAATACGCCCTCCGACTCAACTTCCCAGCCTCGCACAACGTCGCCGAATACGAGGCTCTGGTCAACGGCGTCAAAGCCGCGATCGAGCTTGGCGTCAAAAGGCTGGAGGTATTCGGGGATTCGCAACTCGTCGTGGACCAGGTCCGTAACGAATTGAACTGCATTAACCCAAAGATGTCCGCGTACTGCGCTGAGGTGCGGCGTCTCGAGGAGAAGTTCGATGGCTTTGAGATTTCTCACTTGCCACGGTTGCAAAACGAGGCGGCCGACATTCTGGCCAAGCTGGCCTCAAATCAGGAGCCGGTCCCGTCCAGAATCTTCGCCAGCGACCTCAACAAACCCTCCATCAAGGAGTCGGCTGACCGACGAGAGGAGGACGGAACAGAGTCGGCCGACCCGAACCAGGGTCCGACCTCCGCCCCGCCTCACGTCGAGTCCGACGATCGCGCGGCGTTCGTCATCGCTTCAATCGACGAGGACGAGGGGGGGGGGGGGGCAGGGACCCGAGCCTGACCTCCCGCCAAATGACTGGACGCGGCCATACCTCGACTGCTTGCTAAGGGAACAACTCCCCGCAGACTCGACCGAAGCCAAGCGAATTGCCCGTCGAGCCAAGTCATTCGTCGTCGTGGGAGGCGAACTCTTCAAGAAGAGCCACTCCGGCGTCCTGCAGCGCTGCATACCACTCGACCACGAGAGGCAGCTGCTACGCGACATTCATGAGGGCGCTTGCGGGCATCACACCGCCCCTCGCAGCCTAGTCGGCAACGCTTTCCGTCATGGCTTCTACTGGCCAACGGTGGTCAGTGACGCGGAGAAAATAGTGCGCGCCTGCGAAGGGTGTCAGTACTATGCCTGACAGACCCACTTGCCGGCACAGGCCCTGCAGACGATCCCCCTGACTTGGCCTTTTGCCGTCTGGGGGCTCGATCTAGTTGGCCCCCTGAAAAAAGCACCCGGGGGCTACACCCACCTGCTTTTGGCAGTTGATAAGTTCTCAAAGTGGATTGAGGCTCGACCCCTCGCCACGATAAGATCGGCCCAAGCGGTGACCTTTTTTCGAGACATTGTCCATCAATTCGGGGTTCCCAACTCCATCATCACGGACAATGGTTCGCAGTTCACCGGCCAAGAATTCTTGGAGTTCTGCGACGACCACAACATTAGGGTCGATTGGGCAGCCGTGGCACACCCCCGAACGAACGGGCAGGTCGAACGCGCTAACGGCATGGTCCTGCAAGGACTCAAGCCCAGAATCTTCAACAAAGTGAAAGACTGTGCTGGCCGATGGGTGCAGGAGCTCCCCTCAGTGCTTTGGAGTTTGCAAACAACCCCAAGCCGCGCAGCCGGTCACACCCCTTTCTTCATGATCTATGGGGCCGAGGCGGTGTTGCCGACCGACCTCGAATATGGGGCTCCCAGAGTCCAAGCTTTCAGGGAGGAGAACAACAAGTGGTTCCTCGAAGACGCGCTTAACCAAATCGATGAGGATCGGGAGGTCGCGCTCCTGCACGCGACGAGCTACCAGCAAGCACTACGGCGATACCACGGACGACGAGTCCGCAGGTGAGCTTTCAGTGTGGGCGACCTCGTCCTCCGACTCATGCAGACCAACAAGGATCGCCACAAGTTGTCACCACCGTGGGAGGGGCATTTCATCGTCTCCGAAGTGCTCCGACCCGGCACCTACAAGCTAATGGACTCAGAAGGCCATCAGATCAAGAACGTGTGGAACATCGAGCAGCTACGTCGCTTCTACCCTTAACACTTTCCCCGCTCTTTTCCTTTTCCGTACGTGAAACAAGAATGCGTTTTTCCTTTCTTCTCACGCTGAGAGCAGCCGCAAGGTTCGACCCCCCACACGGGGGCTCCACCCGGCGGGTGTGGTGGCAACACCACG